>KZ505637.1:1539177-1612951 GCA_002844005.1 Limosa lapponica baueri
TGGTTCAAAACACAGTAACAGCTAAAGCTATAATTGCAACATTACTTACTTGTATTGCTATTGTTTTAAATCCTGTGCGATGACTCACCAGTTGAAAGGCTAGCATCGCTGCTTTTCATGACTGCGGGCAAAGATTCTAACCTGAAGTTTCTCCTTTAGATAGGAAAATCTGTGGGCTGCTTTACATTTTGGACAAGCATTAGGGCAACTGTTTGATGATCCTGCTAGAAAGCTTTTGTGGTGTTACATGCTAGTGTGAAATCAGATGCATAGTATACAAAGTGGTGATTTTTCCTGTATATTGTATATCCCTCATTTCCCTTCCATATATTTTTTAGGGACATGGTCTGTATTAGCAATTAGCGGGGCTTAAGCAGACTTGTAGAGTGGTACTTAGGATCAAATGTGTACACTATGTGGTTTTTACAGAAGTTACTCTGGGCTAGTTTCAGTGTAGGCCTAAACATCAGATGGTCATTAACTGTTGAAGAATACTAGGAGCACTGCTAGAGCTCATCTTCTGGCCCCACACACCCATTTCAGAAGGAAAAGGAGGGCAGGAGGTGCTCCAGGCACCAGAGCAAAGATTCCCCCGTAGCTCATGGAGAGGACCATGGTGAAGCAGGCTGTCCCCCTGCAGCCCATGGATGACCATGTCAGAACAAATATCCACACTGCAGTCCATGTAAGACCCCCGTGCTAGAGGAGATGGATACGCCCTGAAGGAAGCTGCAGCCTGTGGAAAGCCCACACTAGAGCAGGGGAGAAGTGTGAGGAGAAAGGGGTGGCAGAGATGTGGTCTTACGAACTTGAATGACAAGCGCCATTTCTCCTGCACTGCTCAGCATGGGGAAGAGATAGAAGAATTGGGAATGAAGGAGTGAAATTGAGCCTGGGAAGAAGGAGAGGGTAGAAAAGAAAGGTGATTTTAGTTCCGTCTTTGTTTCTCACCATCCCACTCTATTTTTAATCAGCAATAACTTAAATTAATTTTCCCCGAGTCAAGTCAGGTTTGCCTGTGGTGGCACTGGCTAGGTGATCTCCCTGTTTTTATCTCAACCCATAAGCTTTCCATCTTATTTCCCCCCACCCTGTCCTGTTGAGGAGGGAGAGTGAGACTTGCATGGTGGGAGTCCTGCAGCCAGCCAAGATCAACCCACCACAGCATCAAAAATGTTGTCCTGATACAAGGTCAAATGCTAATTTAAACATACCTTACTTTTGTGATTTTTTTTTTTTTTTTTTTTTTTAATACTGTGTGCAAGACTATACCTTGACAATGACTTTGTGATACAAAAACATGCAAATATGACACTTTTGTTTGCCATAGGTAATGTCTCGTTGGGAGGAGTATATCAGCAAAGTGAAAGTTAAAGGTGGAAAATCACCAGATGTTAAGGATGTTTCCAGTTTGTTTCCTTTTCACCAGTATTTTGCAAATGCTCCTCAACCAATTTTCAAAGGCAGATCCTATGAAGAAGATATGGAAATTGCTGAAGGGTGTTTTAGACATGTTAAGAAAATATTCACTCAGCTTGAGGTAAGATATGTAACTATTAAAGGTAAGTGGGATCTGGGTAATCCTGTAAAAAACTTTACACAGTTCCAAAATTCTCCGTTGTCTTACATCCTAAAAGGAGTATATGCCTCTAGGCAGCTTCTTTAGCTTGCAAGGCATTTAGGTGAGAATTTCCACCTTTAAGTAATATAGGCGTATTTCACAGTAGGGACAAGGGTCTCATCTGTTTTATTTTGATCTTAGGAAAGAGCCATTCTGCATGTTCCTTTTTCACTGATTCAGGTTACTAGGGTTGGTGTGCCAATCACTGCTCCTTTGATCCTCACAGGGTCTTTGTATTTAGAGAGGGATAACCTAGAAGTAACTTAAACAGATTATCTTCTATTTTTCCCAGAATTGCTTGAGAGGCTTTTAAAAGTTAGGGTAAAGGTGATCTAGGTATCATTTGGTCATATTAACTGTATTGGTCTTTCTAATACTGAACTTGATGTGAAGTTATGATGCAGTAAAGCAGAAAACAAGAAGATACAGTAAACCAAAATTTGAGGGGGGATTCTAATAGGGATCCTCAGAATCAATTAAATAATTGTCTGCAAATTTATATATGCACACAGGTTACAGAATTCTTGGATGTTGTTTTTAAAACATTGTTCTTTGAAATATTACTGTTTCCAGGTTTAGCATAAAAAAAATAATTCACATGGGATTGTTAACAGTAGATACCTTCATAACTTTCTGACCTTATTATATTAAGAAGGTGGCCAGATATTTTGAGTAAGTATATTTTATAAGCAGTAATTTTTTGAATTCTGACTATCAAGATTTTCTTTTCTTCTCCATAGGAATTCAGGGCATTTGAACTTCTCCGCAGTGGCCTGGATAGATCCAAATACCTGTTGGTGAAAGAAGCAAAAATCATTGCCATGACTTGTACTCATGCTGCTCTGAAGCGACATGACCTGGTTGAATTAGGTTTCAAAGTAATGATTATACCAGAATTACTATGCTAATTGTTTTTTGGGCTCGGGTGGGTTTTTTCTCCCCCCTTGTATAAACCTTTTTATTTGTCCTAAAACTAGGCATCTAGATTATTTTGAGATGCAATTTTTTTTATCAGTATATTTCAAATTGTAATTTTAGTGAAGAAAAATTTAACTTCTGTAAGTAAAAGGTGAGATCACTTTTAAGAAGTTATTGTATATATAAAAATGCTTAGTAGTGGATCTCTATTTAAAAAAAGTTAGATTTGCCATATTAGATGATGAACAGCAGTGATATTATTGAGTAATAAAATAAAGGCAGAAATGGTCAAATCCATGGCCTTTATAACTTTATTTACCTAAAAAAATTAATTATTTGAGGAAGAAGAACTATGATGCAGTGCTTTTACTCTAGTGAAAATGTAAGCCTGATTGGTACAGATAGATCTGCCATCCATATAGTAGAATTTCATCCTCTGACATTGATTTTTAGTTATACTGGTATTTTTCCTATAAGGTAAAATCCTGCTGTAACTGTCCCATCCAACAAAACCCAAATGAGTAATTGATGCTTTCTTTTGGTAGGCTGAATAACAGCATTAATTTGTATTACTTGGTTGATGGACACCTCTTTACTTTTTCTTTCTCAGTATGACAACATCTTAATGGAAGAGTCTGCTCAGATTCTGGAGATAGAAACTTTTATACCTCTCCTGTTGCAGGTTAGACCCGAATTATAAAACATATTACAAAAAATGATAAATGAAAGTCTGTGTTCTTGAACAATATAGAATATTAAAAGGAAAATGTCTTGTGCATATAGTAACCTACAGCTGATACTTGCATTTGAGTGGACACTAAGAACTTTCACATTGTTCTACATTAGTTGTTTATCCTAGTTTTCTAATATTACAGAGTAAGCTAATATGTTCTAAATATATTGCTTTTACTGACTAAGTAATAGTATTAGCAGGCTTTCATTTTGAAAACAAAAAAGCGAATATACTTATGTAAACTGGGTCCTGGCTTTGTTACTTTTATTGTTTCTCATTTAATAGTGATTATTGCCAATTTTAAATTTTTTTAAAAATTAATATTTTATATTAAATATTGGGTTTGTTTCCCAAGAACATAAGGCTAACATAATTGCTCTGTGTCATCCTGTCGGCTTGTGCTGTTTGGTCAGTTTCGGTCAAGATTGATGGAGATAGAGAGATAGCAAGTACCTGCAACTTCGGGAAAACTGGAGCCAAGTAGAGAGGGGACATTCTAATTGATGGTACAACCCCACAAAAAAGAAATGAAATGGTTACTGGTTCTACTTCTACTTTTGCCCAATAATTATGCACCTTTTGTCTAGCTAATTTGTGATAGCCTGGAATAAACTGCAGCTTGTACTGTGTTTGGCAAACCAACAATTGGCAGATGAAAGAATGCAGATGTGATACAGTTGAGCAGAGGAAGTCCTGCAGCTGGAAAGGGGCCAGTGTGGCACAGGGGACATGTACAGCACAGTCTGTAGGGACCCAGGAAGCAATGACCCTGCAACGTAAGGGATTGTTGTAATGGAGGGTCAATGCTGCTACTTTTAAAGTTGAGTATCTTTCCCTAAAATTATTTACTCCGAACATTGTAAACTCAACATGTTCACTCAGACTGTCTTGAAATTTTTGTGCCTCCATCGAAGGTTATCTCTGGTTGCCTTTCACAACCTGAGCTTGAGATGAATCACTTTCCTGTTTTAAGAGCTAGGGGATTTCACAAGTAAGCAAAACGTGTTTCTCGCACATCTGGAACTCTGTAATCTCAGATTATTGTAATAAAATTGCATGTCTGGAAATGAAGTAAGGGCTCTCTCAGGAGCTCTGTGCAAACCCTTTAGCTGTGAGAAGTCAGTAAAACTGAAGACAGTCTGTGCTGTTCGTTTGATTCATACTCCAGTGGCTTTCTGAAAAATGCATAGTCTGCATTTGCTGGTATTCTAAAATTAAGTTTCCTTCCAGAAGTTTTCCCTGGAGCAGATATTTTCATTGAAAAGCAATAATTTTAAGTCTTCTAGAAAACGACATCTAAGCTTTTGGATAATCATTCTAAAAGAAAATTTAATATAAATTGAAAAAGGTGTGATAGAAACTCCATGAAATATTTGATATATTTGTGATTTTAGATCATATTTTTTTTTACTTTCCGCTTTAACAATGGGGAGTAGAATACGATTGCAGGAAAGTAATTCAGTGTGGGCCTAGTGCACAAAAGAATTCATGTCCAAGTTAACCGTATTGCTACTAAAGCTCCAGTCCCTTTCTCAGCTGCTGTTTAGCTCTGTAGGTTTTTAAGTTTTAGGGATATTAATGTAGTTCTTTAACACTTTCTTGACGTGTTAAAGACTTGATGAGTTTTGATGATTCTGAGGCAACTAATTCACCCTCTAAACCTCAGATACTGTCTGAACTCTGGACAGGAGCACATATTTGTCCATCTTGTTTGGGGTGTTTAGAGAGCAAACCACTACTGGGTGAGGTTTCTCACAAATCATAAAAAAAGTGATAGTCAAGCTCTCTTTTCCTTTCACTTATTAGTTCAGCAATTATAATAATACAATAAAAGATACTTGGTTCCTCTCTGTCCTGCAGGCTCTAGAGACAGTAGTCTCTAGAACAACATTCAATTTAATTAAACCTAAAATACAAGAATTCTTCTTGCTGCTTAGTTAGATTTCCCTAACTGTCAGGTATAGAGGTGTAATTTGTCGTTTAGGTAGCTTCTGCAATTAGGTATTTAAATCTCTGTGCATAAAGACACACGTAATACTTTAGGCTATTGCTTTTGTGTTTTGGCAGTCTTGAATTTAATGCTACGACATTATACTGTAGTGCTGTGTAATGAATAATTCCTGCATGGCTTTTACCATAGTTTCCATTGATAATTCTTATATTTAGTGAAATAAGCATCTTACAGTGTTTTTCAAATGTTTGAATGAGCATTGGATAACCAGATGCATCAGGCTGGTGAGGTGAAATAATTGTATATGAGCAATGCAGAAGCTGAAGAGTTTTGTGTAATTAAAGCAGACCTTTTCAGCATGGAGCCATGTTCTGGGGGATATTCCATGACCATTCTTACAAGAGCCATTCAAATAGTCCTGGAAAATTGAGGGTATTTTTAACAAAACCTAAGGAACTAAGCTTCCAGAGTAGAAGTACTTGATTTCTTGCACTTGCAATCCAGAGTAAGAAATTTTTAAAAACAGAGTTCTTTGGAGGGCTCCTTCTCTGAGATGGAAATTGCTGAGAAGAGCAGAATGATTATATAGAATGTTGGGTTTTCTCCAAATCAGTAACCTTTTTGGAGGAAAAAAAAAATAAAAAAGAAATCTTTTCCATGCTATTGAAAATAATTTCCATCCTCTTGCTTTCTTACTAAGGCATCTTCAGGCTTGATGAGCTAGACAGTCCAGAGTACAGTTTTCATTCCTTGCTCTCTGATCAGAGAGCGCTTCAGCACTCTTCCCCTTCAAGTGGAAGAAAAGGAATTTTAGACTCTGTCTTGAATAGTAGGGAAAGGGAAATACCACAGGAGTGTGTAAGAAATGAGGGTTTGAATTGTAAAACTGGCAGATGGAAATCTGGTTATGAGGATTCTAATTCCTGGATAACATTACCCACACGTCTGATCCTTTTTGTTACAACATTCCTTCAGGAGCTCTGTCAGTATGTAACATAGATATACAAAGGATAGTGAGGAACTGGAAAGAGATAGACCAAACATACTGACGGGCATTCAATCCAGGAGCTGGGGTGAGGATTAGAGGCACATCCTGGTCATGAAAGAGGCCAAGTGGGAATTCCAGAGCCAAACAGGTGAAGTACATGAAGCACAGAGACACTTGAAAAGCAGGCACAGTTTGTGCCCCACACATGAGAGCACTAAAATTGCTTAAGATGTTTTAGGCACTTCATATCCACTACCTCAGAATCTGAAAGATAACATTTAAAAGATTGTTCTAGAGTAACAGTACTGTGTAGAAATCAGGTTTTTTACTACTGTAACTTCTATAATTGATTGTTCCTTTTGTCCTCTGATAATATGCTACTTTTGGCCTTTAAAACAATGTAATACAGTACTAATCCTGATGTTTCTCTGCTGATTTTAATAGGTAAACTTACTTGTTGCTTTATAAAAACAAGACTATTTGAAATACTACTCCCTTTTTCTGGTAGCAGATTGGAAAGAAGCTAGTAGTTGTCTTTAAAAGGACTGCAGTTTAGTTCTTAGCTTAAGAACAAATGTTGAAATTTAGGGCTAATCTAAGACAGCCAATTTGACTGTTAATGTGTTGTAATTATGTGCCTTAATTATATTGTAATAGTTACAATCGTTTAATTGTTTAATTCTAGAACCCCCAGGATGGCTTCAGTCGTTTGAAGCGGTGGATTATGATTGGTGACCACCATCAGTTGCCACCAGTCATTAAGAACATGGCTTTTCAAAAATACTCCAACATGGAGCAGTCCCTTTTTACACGGTTTGTTCGTGTTGGAGTGCCAACTGTTGATTTGGATGCCCAAGGAAGAGCAAGAGCAAGGTGAGACAGAGAAAATGGCATGTCTACTTTGTAAGAAACTACCAGGACAAAAATTGGAGAAACACACCTAGTGTTGGAAACTTCTTTCCTATTACTAGGAGAGCAGTTTACAAAACTGTAATTTAGTTGTTTTGATCCACTTGTTTCAGCTTAGACTAGGAAGTCAGATTTTACTTTGCTAAAATGCAATCAGTTTTACTTTCTTTTTGTAATATAGTAGTACTCTGCTACTGTATGAGTACTTTAATGAAAATGCTATTTAAAAGAATTTTAGTAGTCTTAAGTGTTTGGGTTTTTTACAGCTGAGACCTTTTTCCAGAAACTTCCTTTTCTAAACAAATATATTTAATATATCCAAGGCTGAATAAAGATTCTTTATTCGGCCTTGAATATCTCATATTTCCCTTATGGTCTACAAAAATATACTTTTCTTGTAGTATTTCAGCAGAGCTTCAGCTTTGATTGGAGACAACCAGGCTCTCCACACAAAAGCGTAATGCCTTTTTTTTTTTTTAATTAAAAGTGATACTGCTTCTCTGTAGTAAGATAACTTTTTTCTTTTTATCCATGTATTTGTCATTTCATTGTGGTAATTTAGATGTCAAATTTATTTATTGTGTAAAGTACATGTTTGTGGTTTCATATTAACAAGGAAAAATAAAACCAAAGAAGAGAAAATGACTCCATATAAGATCTTGCTGTTTAAGTTTAGTTTAAAATCCTAATTTTTTTTAGGCATAAAGTGGAATGAACAATGTGAAAGAGAACTTTAATTTTTTTTAATGTAAGAATATGTAGAGTATTATTTTCTAGTCATATGCAAAACATTTACTTTCAGTATGACTTCAAAAATGCAAATTATATCTGAGTGATGATAAATGAAGTTTATTTTTCTGTCTACTATTTTGTAACATCTCATAGAACTTCTTCGAGATAAGAAAGCAGAAGAATTACTTCACTTTGCAAGCAATTTCTTGATCAAGGATTTTTTTCCATACCTTCTTATGCTTTGTCTTTTCTTATAATAGGTAGCTCCACCCTGTCTGCTATTTTATCTGCTCTGGAGATTGTTGTGCATTTCTGGCTGAGGCATTTTGGTTATATTACTGTCCCTATAAATACCAGATATGATTAAGAATTACGTAGATTTTTGTTGCTTCCCTTCACATCTCATGTTAATACATGGCAATACACAAAATAAGAAAACGAATTTCTTTTTGCAGTAAGAGGCTTTACAGCAGATAATGCAGAAAATCTTTTTTCCTTTACTCCTTCCTTATTGTAAAGGAGCGTTAATATTCCTTAAGTTTTGTTCCCCATGAAAATTCCTACTATATTTCTTTGCAAAATGCGTACCCTTCAGAGCAGAGCTGATCAAGTGTAACAGGTTTCAGGGTGAATGTGCTGCATTGAGCTTTCTGAAAAGTGAAATCTAAAGTTTTCTGTGAGAGAGAACTGAACAGAAGAAAAAGGTGATTGCTGGATAGTTTGTAAAAGTATGTGCATTTATATATGTACAGGCAATTCAGCAATATTTTTTTCCACTGAAAACGTATGGCAGCATTCATCTTCCAAGCAAGGGGTTGTGTGTGTCTGAACCATTTTGAATGAGTTCAAGAAATTGCTTTAACTGTTTGGGGTTTGTCTCTGTGTGTCTTCGGGCAGTTTATGCAACCTCTACAACTGGCGTTACAAGAATCTGGGTAACCTGCCTCACGTGCAGCTTCTGCCAGAGTTCAGAACAGCCAACGCTGGCTTTTTATATGACTTCCAGCTTATAAACGTAGAAGACTTCAATGGTGTGGGAGAGTCTGAACCCAATCCTTATTTCTATCAGGTAAGAGAAATATTACATGTATACTTTATTTAATCTGGATATGGCTTATTAAATCTGCAGTGAACACAGACTATCACAATACCAGAAACTGATGTTTAATTCATGTTCTCAGATAGTCATACGTGTGCATGATTTTTTTTCTCCTTTTAATCAGTTTTGAGTGTTGAAAATTATAATGTATTATGTTGTGCTTTTTGTTCAAAGTGAATGATTTTGCTTGATATCTGTGCTTTCTCAATGTTAGGAGAGGGGTGAGATTTGGTGTATAATTCATTATGAAACATTGTTTTGGCCTATGGCAAATAAAAGTCCATTGTAATTCAGTTGTACTGCCATGATAGTGAAATAAACAGTAGCATTTCCCCTGTACATGAAGGATCAAAGTTTGCTCTGTGGCACATTTGAGTTTGAAGAGTCACTGTTTTGATTTGATCTATATGTAAGAATGCTAAAAAGCCTATTCGTAAAAGAATGAAACAATACAGCAGGAAATATACATAAGAGGCAGAGAGACATTTGAGGCTGAAGTAAATTACCAAAGCCTTGGAATTTCTCAACTAAATTTTCAAATTAAGCCAGCAACAACAGCCTCCATCTATTTCTCTTAAATATAGGAAAACCTTTAACTCTTGGAATGAGATGCTTACATTTTCAGTCCTCTTATTTTTCTTGTTCTAAAAACAGAAATTAAAACAAACTCTAGTACCTAAATTACCAGTTTGCGTTTCAGCAAAGTTAGAGGCTGCAGCTGTGTGCAAGTTGATGAGTTCAATTCAAATGTGGGATTACACCTTATATTTCATTTAATATTACAGAAAGCAAACAATATACTTTGACCATGAATATTATCATGTTATTTTTTCCCTGTGAAGACTGTTGAGAGTTATGTTAATCTGTTTTTAAAAAAGTATGAAATCATAGTTTATTCATAGTTCCTCTCATTTTTTTAAAAAATTTTTAATAAAAAGTAGTGTAAGTCATAATCCACTATATTTCATTTCTAGTTTGAGGACAGGATTGTTTGGAGGGAAGAGTTTCTTATGATTTTGTTTTTTAAGCTGTAACACTGTAATGTTGTCCTGTGGACAGCTGAAAGTAGCACCTTAAAAACAGGATTCTGATAACTGAGAATCTGAGCATTGCTTTAGTCCGCTCCTGGGCCAGAGAAGGGCGAGAACACTCACACAAGGACACAGAGCTCCTTTATCATTGTAAAAGTGCTTTCATGAGAAAACTCTTATAATACATCCTATAGTAAATTTTTTCCTGATCTTGAGGATGGAGAGATATTAGCAGAGCGTGTTGGTGACATTGCGTGGTTTTTCATGAGGTAACAACCTGCCATGTATTATTTCTCCCTTTGTGAATTTGGGCATTTCTTTCCAGGATTAAAGGAGATTAGGATTTGCAGAATAGCTTTACACCCACAGGTGTCTGGTGTGCATAACAACTGCATTTTCCAAGTAGTGCAGAGCTGCTTTAATACGAGGAAATAAAAGAGGCTGGTGTGTCTAGCCTAGTGAAACATACGCCAAGTGGGGATGAGATTCCCAGTATAAAAGGGCAGAAATAAATGTCAGCAATCAAAGGTAACTTTTTAGCCTGAAGGATAATTTTTGTTGATGTGAAAGGGATTTAAACAGGCTATGAGTAACTTCAGTCCAGAAGTAGGACAAAACCTACTACAGCCAGAAGAGTGGTGCTTTGGGACAGACGTTTATTAGTAGTAATGACACAGGAAAAAAGATACGAAATGAAAAATAATAACTGGTCATTTGAAATTCAATACATATGGCCTCAGTAGAAATAACTGGATTTGATAATCCAGGTGTCTCTCCTAATTAATAGTTGAAAGGAGTTAAGTTATTCAACTAGTTCTTACTTTCAGCTCACTGGAGAGCGAGTCATTGCAACGTTTTTGCGCGCTTATATGGAACCACGTTAAATTAGTGCTAAGTGTTTTTTAAAACATTGTATTTAAATACAGGTATCTGTAGACTTATCAGCTTGTAATACTTTTTTTAACAAACTAGCTTTTTGCATGTGACCTTTAAGAAGGAAGAATGAAATATTGGTTGAGTTCTGTAATAATACAGTTAAGGTGGCAGTTCCGTTGGGCAGACAGTTATAAGCATATAAATGCATTTTTATACAATTGTAAATATTTAATAGCTCATAAATATAATTTAAATGGATTATTAAATATTTAGATTTTAATCTTGTGTTGAAATAAAACTGGGAGCTTCTGACTAGATATTGGAAAGTGTCAATCAATGACTAACAATAATACTGATGTAGAGGTTTTCAGCAATGAAGAGCAATTGGAATGAAATTGTTAAACCTACTTGTGGTTTTTTTTGTTCTTTCAAAATGGCTTTTAAGTGAGCAGATAGATTGGATCTATAGACATTTCTCAGACTGAGATTTTTGTCTAAATACGTGATAATGTCACTTTTATTCTTTCCAACCTCAGAAGTTGAGTAACCCCCTTTTTTTTTTTTTTTTTCCCTCTCTTTTCTTTTAAACTTAAGAATCTTGGTGAAGCAGAGTATGTTGTAGCACTCTTCATGTATATGTGCCTGCTTGGTTATCCTGCAGACAAGATAAGTATCCTGACAACATACAACGGACAGAAACACCTGATCCGTGATGTCATTAATCAGCGGTGTGGAAATAATCCACTGATTGGACGACCAAACAAGGTGACTTTGAAAATATTTCAATCATTGGACTGGTTCTGGTTTGTTTGTTTTGGAATTGTCATGTTATAGAACAGACTAATTGAATAGATTCAAAGCTTTCTGCACAAGTATTCCCTGGTTAACTACACATTTATTAGCCAACATTCTGTGGAACTTCATAGAGTAGTGCCCTCATTTCTGCCCGTTTGTAATTTGACATACAAACTGAAGTCAGTGAAGTTGGAAAGGCTACAGACTACGTGGGAAAAGAAAATAACTCTTTTTTGTCATTTATTTTGTCCTAAAAAAACCCAACCCACATCCCAAAACCACATCTTTAGGAAGATCCACTCAAAGTGGAAATGATTCGTTAAATCTATGATGACAAATCTTATTAAACAACTAAAAAAACATACTTATAAAAGTCTGTGCTAATTCTGCAGGTTAAAACTCTGTATTTTAAAATTGATGGTTTTCCGCAGTCTTTTGTTATTAACACCCCACTGTTAGCTGTCTGAATTGTACCAAAATGTGAAAGAGCCATATACAGTCAGACAAAAGCTCCTCCCAACATCTCCCAAGAAGAACAGGCTGATAATTTTTGATTAGAGGTCACCTAAAACAGAGTAAAAGCATTTTCTTTTCCTATTTATTGCAGTCTCTGAAGCTGCTGTTAAAATTTTGGTGACATGTTTTAATTAAAATGGCAAAGATTAACTTACTGAGGTTTTTTTTTCTTTGGTTTTTGACTCTCTAGGTAACAACTGTGGACAGATTTCAAGGTCAACAAAATGATTATATTCTCCTTTCACTAGTGCGTACCAAAGCTGTAGGCCACCTTAGGTATGTAAGAAGATACTCCTGTAGCGTCATTAAACTGCACGTTTTCTGTATCAGAAAGATGTTCATAGTACACTATACAAAAGCGTTCAGTTATTTTGAGTATGTAGTAGAAATGGAGTTTAATGCTATGTATTGAATGAAATTGAGACATACTTTCTTTTATAACTGCCTGATACCCTCTTCACCTTAGTAATGACTCTTAAACTATAATTAGTCTGTATTACTGCAGATAGGCTGAACTTGGTTTCACTTTAGTAGAATAATAGGAATGTAATGCTTGTTGAACAAATACAGGCTTAAGTTTTCTCATAGATTCTTTCCTGTAAGTGAACTTTTTATTTTTTTTTTTTTAATATGTTAGAAGTGTCATTGGTCACTGCATAAGTTGCATTATGATGTGGAGTTTAAAATGTTTGCACTTCATTTTTGGGGTGGAGTGGAGAAAGACTTGTCTATTCAGCAGCAGTAAGATGAGTTATCAGACTCATGTTTGCTCATTCAGGAATGCAGAAATGCTATTGTGATTTGTCAATGTAAATCTTTACCTCTGAAGTGTGGGAAAACAGTAATTTTTTTCATATCATTATCAGTACAGTTAACCCTTTTTATATAATGGTTCTAGGATTTGGTAGTTACTGGAATAGCATGTAGGGGAAAAAAAACAAAGGCAAAATAGTATCATAGAATCACAGAATAGTTTGGGTTGGAAGGGACCTTAGAGATCATCCACTAGACCAGGTTACTCAAAGCCCTATCCATCCTGGCCTTGGGGATGCCCCATGCCTGGAGGTGTTCAGCTTCTCTGGGCAACCTGTACCAGTGTCTTATCACCCTGACAGTAAAGAATTTCTTCCTGATACCTAAGCTAAATCTACCTTCCTTCAGTTTAAAACCATTACCCCTTGCCCTGTTGCTACACTCCCTGATCTTTCCTGTAGTCCCCCTTTGAGTACTGGAAGCCTGCTATATAAGGTTTCCGGAGTATTTAGCAGATTATTTTATAGTTCCTTTAAGACTTCTGTATACCTGTCGTGATTTTTATTGCAACTATGTTAACGGTGAAAAGAACATGATTGGGTTTTTTTGTTTTCAAAGGGATGTCCGACGATTAGTTGTTGCCATGTCAAGAGCCAGGCTCGGGCTTTATATCTTTGCAAGGGTATCACTGTTCCAGAACTGTTTCGAGCTAACTCCAGCTTTCAGCCAACTCACAGCTCGACCACTTCACCTCCATATCATTCCCACAGAATGTTTTCCAACAGCAAGACAGGTAGGAACAACTGCTCTGAATTTTGCTATCTATAAAGGGCGTTTGTGTTTGCCTGCTTTTTTTGAATGGGCTATAAGAGGTAGGACCATCTTCTGTGCTAAATCAGTGCCTTTTGGATAATTATGTCCTTAGAGTTAACTTTTATCATGATAAACACTAGATGGCTTTAATTGATTTTTCTACAAGATTTATTTAATGTAACTCTCTTGTGCCACTTTTTCCTAAGTTCTGCCAGTGTAAATGATTAAATATTTTTCCTTTATGATAGGTGGGTAAGTTATTAGTGTGTTACATATTTTTGGTCTTGTTATGAAACAAAATGTTACTTCCAAAAAAAAAAAAAACCCAGCCACACAAAACTTGTGGTGAAATTGAGGTGAAATTACATTTGACTGTGTAATTCAGGATAATCCAATTAATGTTTTTGGTTTTGGTTTTTTTTTTAAATTGGGTCCAGAATCACGTAAGAGTTTTGCTGCTGGGCTAAGTTCATAGGTATGAAAATGTAATTTGTAATACTGCACTAGATTTTTAGGGAAAGGTTTGTATTAAGTGTCTAAGCAGAGAGCACAGAGAGTAGGATGCTAAATGAAGAAATGGAGGAGCAGATGTGCTTTGCTTCCGGGAGCTTTGAGAAAGTGGTGCCTGCAGGTACTCAAAATTCAGTTACAGATCTTTCCCTGGTCTTAAGTCAAACTGACAAGTTTGGGAGGGAGCCCTTCAGCTGAAACTTTCAGGTCCACTGTGCAACTAAGACTACAGTGTGTATGGTCAGTGAATGTGAGGAAGAAAGAGCTGGACTGTGGTAGACAAGTGGTGGACTAAGTCCAAATCTAGTCCTACACTGTTTGTGCCTTTAATATGTTAAATGTGTTGGGTCCAAAATGTACTTTAGGAAGTAAGCATCAGAACCCAGCATTTCCTTTTGAAATTTCTTTGTTGGTTTAAGTTCTACACTTCCTATCTTTCCAAAGATTTTAGCTATTTTTTTCTTTAAACAGCATTATTTAATTTCTTGAGTTTGTTTTCTAATGTAGTTAAATAACCTTTGAATAATGGTTGTTTTGCTTTGCTTGCTGAATGTCTACTTTTTTTCCCCTTCCCTAGAATGGAGAAAGACCTTCTCACCAAATACATGTTATTAAGAACATGCCACAAATGGCTAACTTTGTGTACAATATGTATATGCACATGATACAGAGCACACGCCACTATCAACAGGTAAGGGCCTTCTGGCTTTTGGAAGGTGCGCGTTTAAAATAAAATTGATTTTTAGTGATATGAGATGCTGTTGATGTTTGTGACTGTTTCTGTTTTGTTTAAAATTCAAGAAGGTTTTCTGACTGGCAATGAGAATTTTAAGGTCTTTAAAATCTTGCAGTAGCAAGAGCAGTATCTTTTAGTAATTTAAACCCCAAAACCAGCAGTAATTGATGCTGAGTGCTAGACATGGCTCCGTCTGGGCTCCAGAAATTCCTCACTAATACTAAAAAGCTAGCTTGTCCAGTATTTACTTGAAGTAAGCTTGTGTGTTATGTTTCAGGTCAGTGCAGGCAGTGCTATTATAGCAACACTGCATAGTGCAATAATGTTTTGTAGTAGAGGTTTTCATGACAAGCTGCAGTGTATAGAAGGACCAGATCGTGTCTTGGAGCCATGTTAACCCTGTTAGCTCACTGCGTTACCCAGACTGGTGAGCAGCTGTAGCGTTTTTATTCTGGGGCATTTTTTTTAGCACTAGTTCAGCACCAAGCGAAATAGCATGGGGTTGGAAGAAGGTGCAGATGATTTCTCACTTCTGTACCTAATTTTGTCAGTGTTTAATCCCTGAAGCAGAATTCAGAACCCAACAGAAACACCTTGTCTTCTTACGTATGTGAGCAGAGCTTTAAGGTAGTTTAGAGAGTACAGTGAGCAGAAAGCTGCCTTTACTCAGCGCACTTGGTAGTTGACAGCAAACACAAAGGGTGAGGTCTTACGTGCTACCCCTCAACTGTATTAACTTTCACTTAATGTCTGGGGTGTTTCATGATTATATTACCTATAATTTATTCTTTCATGGTACTCTGAAGTTCCCTTGTTGGTTTTTGCTCTTTTGAAGGATTTCCAAAAGTGGAAAAAACTGATGTAAAAGGACACTACTCACTCTGTATTGGCTGGCTGTGGAAAGAGTGTGTGAGTGTGGCTCTCTGTCCTTGAACAAATCAGTCCAAGGTGTTTGTCTGTGAGATCTAGGTTCTGTTCTTTAATGCAAGGATGTTTCTCTGTCACCTTCTCTTCCTTCCTTCTTCCAGCGACTGTTTCATCTAATATGGCACAGTGCAATCAGTAGAGATCAAAACCTGAAATTCTCCTTTGACTCAATATCAGACTTACAGATAGAAAATGTCTTTTCCTCTGCAGTTCTTATCCAGTGTATCTTCAATTTTTTTTCTTCTGGGAGGCATAGTTTCAACCAAATTTGCAGCATTTTGCTACCCAGAAAAAGCCTTTTTCCAGGTGGGCAGGATACTTTCTCACTATTTTAGGGAAGTCCTCTAATTATCTGTCTCCTGTAAAGAAAAGGGGATAGAGAAAGAGGAGTGAAACTACTAAAATCTTCTCTTCTTGTAACTGTATTTTTATTTTTTTTAAAATAGTGAAAGCTCACACTGTTTTGTTAGAAACCCAGTCCTATAAGCACATGACAAGACTTGTTTTGGAGCCAGTTTGTCTAATATACTTGGAGATCTCTCAGCCGTGCAGATTGTATGTGATTAAGATTCAGTGGACTGTGCAGTTGGTCACATTCAGATGCAAATGAAGAGCCCTGTCAAAACTGAGAATCGTATACATATCCTGGAAAGCAGATGGTAGCATCTGAATTTTACCAAAAGATGGGTTTGCTTGACAGCTTAATCAAATATGGAACCGACGCTTCTAATACCAGTTATTCTTTTTAGCATCCTAATCTTATCTGTTGCTAGCTAAAATTAGTTACAAAACTGATGGTTTCCTACTGTGGCAATGAATCACTTTCTCCTTGCAGGAGAAGCCAAAAAGTGAACTACGAAAAAAAAAAAAAGAAAAAGGCAGGCATTAAATTTCATTTACCCTATTTAGTACAACATGATATTTTTCCTTTTCTTTTACACTACTCTTAACAGTAGTAGTCACGAAGCACAGCATTCGTCTGACTAAATCACAGAAGAAGTCTGTCTCATGCATCAGGAATTTTTTTTTATAATTAAAGGTTCTCTGGCTTTGAAATATACCTTTGTGTGAACAAATGGATTATAGGGACCGGTATGATAACTTCAAAGTCTATAAAAACTCTGGTATCTCTGGTACCATATCTCTGGTAGTCATAATTGCTTCATAGATTTTGCCTATGCTTGTCAGAAATTAGTAATATTAGTGTCATCTAACTGAAGATAAGACTTCACTGTAATTAAACACTTAATTTGTCATATGAAGCCAAGTTGCCTTTAAGCAAAAAAACCCAAACCTAAGCAATCATCCATGGGAGGTTTATCAAGCTTTCATTTCTTTAAAATGCTTCACAGTATTCCAGGGAATTATCTGTCATACCATTAAATAATGTCAGGCTGCAAGAAGGAGGGGTGTTGTGTACAGCCAGGAGTTGTAACGCATTCTTCAGCATGCTCTGCAGCTCATTGTATTCATGGTATTTTTTTCCAAAGTCTGTAATATAGCTACCATTTCTGATTATAATGTTTTGCAACCTACTTTTCCAGAAGTACTATGTGAAAAATATCAAAACATTGCTCTAACTGTTACTGGAACTTACATAGTTTTACACTTGCAGCTGAGGGTGAAACTTGTATTAGCATTGGTAACATTCCCATAAGATTTTATAAGATGTTTCAAGGGGAAATTACTGGAATGAGTTGTTAAAGACAGGCCTGCTAGAGACCTCCAAAAGCAAGTTAAACATATCTTTGAGTTTGAAATGGTAATAGACAAGATTACAGTAGGAATGTGCTTGTTGCTCCAAGTAGGGATTTACCATAGCTCTGTTGTTGTCTGACTGTTCGGGATAATGAAATGTGTTTGATATCCTTGAATTGGAAGTACTGAGTTTTTAACACCCTCTTTTCAGGCAAAAAATGTGTCTAATAAGACCCTTGTGTGAGCTAAAATTACTCTTTTGGTTTTTTTTGTTATACAGGAGTTAAGCACCTACAAATGATTAGGGCTTCTGAATTTTAAGTCTTCGTTGTTAACTTGTTATCTAATACAAAGTCTTAAATATAAGGTGAACAGTTCAAGCTAAAATAGGAACAGGTGCCCAAATAGATGTATTTGTTGTAAAAACTGAAATTCCTTTATTTATTTACCTATTGTTTGATATCATCTAGCGTTTACTGCCCCCACCTGCCATGACTGAAGAAGCTGAAACTACTCAAACTCAAGAGACTGAAGTAGAAGGTGAAGTGCAAGCCATGCAGGAAGAAGCAGCAGCAGAAGAAAATAAGGTAGAGGAAGAAGCAATAAAGGAAGGAGAATTGAAAGTGGCCGAAGTGGATGAACATCGAACAATGCCAGAACACCCCGGAAGAGACAGTGATAGTGGAGACAGTGAGCCCGAGAATGAGACTGAAAAGTGATACACGTGATGTTTGTCCTCTACGTGTTTGGGAAGCAGACAGGGGAAAAAAGCAGTTAAATATAATTGCTATTTTTACATTGACTTTTTAAAATGGTTGCTTGTGTAAATGTGACCTGTTTCATATATTTTTCACTGAATACTTTGTGGACAAGCAAAAGGTTTGGCAAACGTTTTACTGAGTTCTTGTCAGTATGAGTAATGTAATTTGTTTAATGGCTTCAAATGATACACAATTTGCTTTTTATAAGTTGTTCAGTAAAGATGCTTTTTATACCAGTTTTGAATATTTGACCTTTAATTCAGTCACTGAGTTACCCATTAAACTTCACTAAATGATTAGATTCATTATTGGTCAGACAGTCTTTATAGTTTCCTTAGTATTTTTCAGTGGAGAATTCCTTCCTCAGAGCTGTGCTTGTATATGCTGAGAAGGTATTTTAGGTGTAGGCTCAAGTTCAGTAAGATATTTAATTGTGTCTCTGAGAAATATGAAGTATCATGGGAGTTTGCAACGTTTAAAAGGTTTATTGAACTGGGACCTTAGCAGGTTCTCAGAATTTCATAAGGCCCAGATACTTTAGCGATTTCTCATTGACTTCTGCTGCTGTTTTTAATTGATCATTATTTACAGAAGAAGTAAGGTTGCAGCTTTTCAACAGCACTCTTTTATTTATTTTTTTTTAAATTAGTGTTTTGAAATAAATTTATTTTGCTTTAACAGGACACAGTAATTCCCCAGGGTAAAGCCACACAAGGAAGAAAAATTATGGTGGTTCCCTGAATACGGGATTTGCAAAACATACAATATTAATGACATAATGGTCACGTGGGTTTTCTAGGGTAACTTCCATTTTCATGGAAGTAACATCTTTCATTAAGTGATCAGAGAAAGGTTTTTCCCTGGCTCATTAAGAATACCTGCCAACTTGGCAAATTATTTAATGGTTCAATGAGACTTATGAATTTCCAAGTAGATTTTCAAACAAAGCAATAGCCATAGGAACATCTTTTATTGCTGGCAAAGGGAAAATACTTGGTTTTCACGTTGCAGTTGTGAAGCTGCCAGAAGGACTTCCTCACTAAATTGACTAGAGAATAATAAATTTACAACCTTTTATTAATAGCATTGAAGTTCCATATTTTCTTAATATTTTTGTAGTATAATACGGAAAAAAAGAAATAGTGTAAAGTAAGCCAAGCTTCATGAAACACATCTATTGCAGACTTGTGTGTGCTGAGAGCTCCTCTGCCCCTCCCCTGAAATGATTCTCCCCCCATCAGGCAGAGGGGAGCTCGGGAGTACTAAATCCTAATGCTTGCTGTTGGTACGCAGTGTTCTCTTATGTTTTTCATTCACTGAAATTAAGTTTTCTCAAACAGGAAAACAAATCATTTGAGCACAATGTGTGTTCTTTCATTGCTTGTTTTGATTGGAAGGGATTGTACTGTTTATTACCAAATTGTCTACTTTGGGAGAACAAATATTACAGTGTGGGACATTGGGGTGGTAAGTTTCATGCGGTAGCGTTCACATGTTCATGCAGGGTTGACTAATACAGGGCCTTCAGGCCACAAGCAACTAGCTTGGCTGAGGGTTGTCATCTTTGTTTTCCAGCCTATCTTCTATAAATATTTGAGCTTGACAATCATTTATTGTACTTTAGTATTGTAGGAATTGGTAAAAGGATGCTGGAGGGTTTTTTTCTAAAACGGATAATTTAACTGACAAAGATTCTATTGATAATTAGGACAGAATGACTATTAGCAAGCACCTAGAGCTGAAAGGAGCTGCAAAGGCCTTTTTGAGTTGTGCCGAGTTTGCAATGAGCTGTGACCACACCTGCCTGTGTGGTGCTGGGTTCCGGCTGCAGGTCCCAGGTGTATGTGGTCTCTGCTGGCTCAGTCCCTATAGAACAGCAGCCGAGTGTATGGAGTCGTTCTAGGCTTCAGTGTTGCCCTGGAATGGTGAGTGCAGTTGTAAGGAAAACTGTTTCTGGCTAAGGTGTGGGAAGAGGCAATTGAACCGCAAACAGTTGCAAAAGCTTGAACAGCCTTAATATGAGGTTTTCTGATGGACTAAGCACCACCTGGAAGAGAGGTGAAGGTGTTACTGACTTGGGTGGAGCTGACCAAGTCATTCATTATCCATGCTTCCATCTTCCATATGTTGAACTTTACTTTTTTCAGGGTCATATTGGCATTAGGAGAATGCATTTTCAAAAGTCTGGAAAATGATGGTTTTAATGTAGCGGTGGTTGGAGTTCTTGAGGCTTTGATATGGATTATGAGTTTAGCGTTTTGGGGCTTTTTTCCCCCCAAAACTTTTCAGTTCTGTTTTTCATTTTTGGTAAAGGATTAATTTTGTCTTTTCCACCAAAAGGGTTTTTATGTTCTATTTACATTTTCTTATAAGAAAGAGTCTATGTGGTTTGTTTTCCAGTGGCAATATTTACTAGAGATTTACCATCCCCTTCTGATGTCCCAGTGTTTATTCTAGTGAACAGCAAGATCCAGTTGTTAAACTAAATGTACTGAAATGTCAAAAAAAAAAATTACTTATACAAATTTAATTATTTTAAAAGATGGAATCTGTAAGTGAGCGAACAAAACCATTGTTAAAATAGCTTTTAAAAAATTCTATTCAAGCTTTATTGCAAAGAATTATTATAGCACTGCATGAAAACCTAGCGAACAAAATCGTTGTGAAGACAAGATCCTTTAAGGATATAAACTGGAGGGAAAGATATAAAATTACTTTTATTGTTCTAAAGCCATGTAATAAAAAAAAAAAAACAAACAAAACTAAGGACTTCTTGAGTGAAACTAAAGAACTGTTAGTGGTTTTTCTTATTTATTTAGCCAATGCTTCCATGAATTGCTTAATTTTCCTCTGTTACACTGAGCCTGTGAAACAACTTAAGCACTACTTTCCAGATGTATTTAAATAGAGACTAGTTTAGAAACAGCTCAACTCTTGGACTCTAATATTGTGCTGATATAAAAATGATACTGTAATTAAAGGTACTGTTCATTTCTGCAATAGCCAGAAAAACAAGGGCAAAGAGTGTTTTACTTAGGGTTCTGTCTTCCATACGTAGCTGAGATAGTTCTATATAAATACAGGCCCCTTCCCGTCTGTGACTCTGGAATAATGCAGTGAGTGCAGGTGTAGGTATGACTGAAGGAAATGAAAGGTAGGTTCTGACTTCCTTCAAAAGGGAAGCAAACATCTGGCCCCTTGGAATGGATCTCTGCGCTTTCCTGGGACATAAAAGGATGTGAATCCTGAAGAAAAATGTTCTTATGAGGAGCAGAAGTTAAGTTTTCCTGACAGGCTGGCTTTGCTGACAGGACAAAGTTTTATTCTCTGAAATCACAGAATTATTTTAAAAAAGAAGGCCTAGAGGCGATGTCAATCACACAGTGGGAAAACACAATGACATAAAAATCTATTGAAGCAAGCATTAGGTAACACTTGAAGTCTTGTGGAGCAGGCAGACAAAAGTGAAGGTCCCAGCCAACAAATGAATCACAGCCCACAGCAGTCAAGAAGCTGTGAATGCCGCTAAGACGTATGGCAGCGTACTCTCCTCTGCCAAACATGGTAATCCTCCCCGTAGAAACAATCAATAGAAAATGAATGGTTTTGGAGACTTGTTTTTATGGCCCTTAGGGCTTCCTTTGCTGTGTGGTTTATCAAGTGTAGCGCTTTTACAATCCTTTTTCTCAGGGGACTGGTTGCTTAGGTACCTGTCAAAAAAGCCCAATAACTGTGCAATATTTATATGCTCTAGTACTGATAAACACACTTTAAAAGAATGCTATTTCCATTGCAAATTGAAAAAGAACTTCCTTGAAAGACTTTCAGCTAAGCATCCTCTGTAAGTCTGTGTATTTTCCTAACTTTTGGAAGGTTTCTGAAAAAGTACGGTATTTAAAATTCCAAAATAGAATTCCTCCTTACCAACACAGTCATCTACAAAATTACTAGAGTGAAGAAAAGAAGGAGAAAACATACCTGCACTACTACTCCCTCTCAGATTGTAAATAGTAGTATTTCAGGAGACTAAATACTACTACTGTAGTGAGAAAGTGATTCCCCCCCAACTCCTACAGCAGATAACAAGGACAGATTATTTCTCTGGGCCTTGCTCTGGCAGGGCCTTAATCAGCTTAATCTAGCCCACATGAGGGATAATGTAATATTTTGCTATTAAGAAAAATAGTTAAGTTTCATTTAGTTTCCATTGTGATTTTCACTCACCTTGAAAGAAGTGCAAGGACAAGAATCTTTGAATCAGGTTATAGCGTTACTTAAGCGTGCTGCGGAGAAGCCTGTTGCTGTACTGTTATATCTGGAAAACAAGATGAAAATAAAAGCTGAAGAAGAGTTATTTCAGCTATAGGTAAGAAACTCTCTGGAGTTCGGGCATTTATGTCCCTGCTCGAGAAACACTATCAGAGCAAACTGTGTTTCTGTATGAGTGTCTTTTAAGAAAAAGTAGACCCAAGAAAAAGCTGAGCCAGCTGCTGTCAGTTACATAGTTCATCTATAGATGTCAGTGAAAAAGCGTATACGACTGCAGCGCATGTTTGCCTAATGAAACATTAGAATTCTGTGATTCCAGAGAGCAGCATAAAAGAACAAGCTAGAGACCCAAATAAGGGTCAGGAATATATCAGTCCTGGCACCGTTTGCAAGAGATAAAAAGAAGCCGCCCTTATTGCATTTATCAAGTGTGAATTCCTAAATTGCTGCAACCCAGTGTAAGAGAAGCCCTGCTACGCATCTAGAGACGCTTCAGCATCCTGCTGTGCTAGCCTGACATCTCTTGTGTGTCAAGAGCACTTATTTTTAGATGGGACAGTCACTGGGGACATAACGTGTCTTAACTACTGCAAAGGAAGCAGTTGAGGGGCAGCAGAAGTGGACAGGGAGAAGCTCAGTACAGAGGCACAAAGAAGATTCTGTTTCTGACCTTAATCCACAGCAGTGCAGACCTGCCCTATTTTTTAGAGTGATTTTTTGGCAGCAGCAGTCGTGTCCTATTGGGCAATAGCGTGTTTTCTAAAATGAGACATACCACATGTTTTGCATGCTGAGTCAGAGAGGGGAGAAAGCGCCCTACCAGTGATCCTCGTGTGCTGAGGACACGCGCAAGAGCACTGAGACAAGACTCACCGGGAAGAAGCAAAGCCCAGTTGCGGCAGAGTTGTCCTGCTGTCTGTCACTGACCACCTCTGGGAGCGTGAGCAGAGTTAAATAACAGCTGCATTGCAATGTATGTAAATATGACCTAAGCTCGAACAGAACAAATGTATATCCAAATACTGCCTTTGCGTGGCTCTAAATTAAAACCTAAGAATGGCTGAAGTTGATTATCCATAGCTTTTATTGTTACCAAACTGCTGTCCTTAGAGACAAAGACAGGAGTTAGTCACGTGTGTCCTGTGACATTTTGGCTGTTGGAAATAGTCTTCAAGAAACTTCAAGTCTGTCTTCCCCTACTTACGCCTCACACGCTCTCTGTTGTGCCCAAGTTTCATCTGTTTGTATCAGTTCTTTATATACGCACATAGATATATTTGTGTGTGTGTGTATATGTATGCATAACCTCTAGCTATAAATATTGCCTCAGTTGCATTTAAGTCTTTTTAAAATGGAATTTTCAAACAGCTATTGACGAGATGATGTTTTGCTTACCAGAAGGATATATTGAAAATTACTATTCTTTGATTGATAAAAATCTTCACTGAAACTAAGGTCTCTATTTGCTGTTTTGTGTTTCATAGAGATCCTAAAGCAGAATGTTACACGTTTGTCTTTGAGAAAACGTTGAGTTCTTATTTTGCAGACTGGCTTTTACTGATATCCAACTGCGTAGTGCTCTGGAGCGTTACTTTTTTTCTCGACTTTCGCTGTGTAGTAGGGAAAATTCACGTGGAGTGAAAGGCCAGAACACGTGGCATCCTGCTGAGTTCTGGACTTACAATATTTTATCTAAACTCTTGTAATTAATATAGACCTTAAGTGATAAGCTAGGGGTTTTCAGAACAAAAAACATGTTAGGGAATTAGGAAACTGTTGTGGGATATTGATTTAAGAAATAATGCATTTGTAGAGTTGATCACAAGTTTTCCAAAGCAATACTTTTCCTAAAATGTGACTTCAGCTGAATGTTGTACTTCGTTTGTTTTTAAATACGACACCAAAGAAAAACTATTCAAGCATTTTGCTTTAGTACTGCACGTTTCCCTCACATGAATCATATGTTATCAGAAAGTCAAAACAAGTGATAAAATAGAAAGTAAAAGACAGTATTCCACATTCCAGAAAAACACAAAAACTTTTCACAGTGTTTAAAAAAGTCTGATTTTTTCTGGTCCAATTAGCACTGAAAAGATATTTTAAAATTGGGAATTTCACACAAAATGAAAACATGGAACTCTGACCAGCTCTGATCAGATATGTTTGGATGTTGAACCCTTCCTACAGTACCACTCGAGTTCCAGTTTTGAAAACTGGCAGTCCTAAGTTCAAGCTATTAAAATGGTCCTCAATGCCCTGCTTTCCTGTCCTGGTGCAGGATGTAGTAACATACTATTTCTTTCCTTGTTCGGACTGACCGTGTTTCAGGCACCTGCTGGTTTTACTCAGAGCTAAGAAATGCTCCTGAAGTAGCTCATTACTTTCGCAGGCCCCGATCCTTATCTCATTTGATCTCTAATGTACTATGAACTAATCTTGCTCCTGCGTACACAGATACTTCAGCGAGGGGGCAGTTGTCCTGGATTGCTCCCTGCTCCTGCAGTGTTCCCCCACTGGCGTTCTGTCAGTCCGGGCTGCGTGATGAGATGAGGCACTGGGGACAGCTGCTGCTCCTGACTCATCTCGGTGCTCAGTCCTATGCGCAGCACCTTCCTGGAACTCTGAGCTGAAACAATTATCATTCTAAACTGGAAAGAGAAACTGAAAAGAAAAACCCTAGTATTTTGCATTTTATTTACTGAAACACAAATACCAGTGGAGATACATGTGCACATCTTGTGTAGCAGTAGATTTATGTAGAGAACGTTGATTCTCAAGAGAATTTCTTACTATTATCACAAACACGTTATGCTTCCTTGTGTCAGTATGAAGTCTATATATATAAGGTAAGGTAAAGCCTATTCTGTAAACTACTAGTTTAAACCGAGACTTAAAATGTTTTTGATGTTATTTCAATATACGGAACTATGAATGAATATATACCCCATATGCTCTCTCCCTATGGGAATATATGAAAAACCGTTCAATTTAAACAATGTAATACCCTTTGTAGTTACCCAATGTAATACCTGCACCAAAACTGGTGTTTTGGCACCTCATTTTCCCAAAAAGGGTTTGTCCTGCAAATTTAAAGTTATTCTATTTGGATTTATTTTATTATATTTAAAAATGATGCCTTACAATGTTCCAAGATGAATACAGTGGAATGAAAAGCCAATGTAGGTTATTGCTGATGCTCCTGCACCATGGAGGAGGAGGTGTGGAGAAGGCAATCTCTCTCCTAGGTTTCTGAATTCTGCCAGCAAAGGAGACTACTAGAGGAGAGCATGTTCCACCCAAGCTTGTAAGGGTTTGGGTCAAGAATTTTTAACTTAATCCTCCCTATAGCTTAGCTAAAGATGTTAAGTTTACATACATGCAAATATAAAGCTGAAAACTGCTATCCAAACCTCTGTGTAAGGGGTTGCATGTCTGTGAGCAACTGGGACCCAGAATGCAATAAATAGAAGCCAGTGAGTGCAATAAGCATAATATGTAATAAGCGTGTTGGGAGGAGATGCCCAGCAACATGTAGCAGTAAGCTGAATATCTACCTCAGTATTTCAGCTATAAATCTACCGACAGTTCCATGTTTCTTCTAGCAAGATCTTTTAAATGAACTATAAATACAATTGCAAAAAAAAATTTAAAAATATATGCCCTAGTAGGGAAAACGTTTTAGCAGCTTTAGATTAAAAAACTGGCATAGATGTGCAGCTGACACAGATTAGCTTGTTTTATTTCTTTCCAAAGCCAAAGTTCAGAAGAAATGTACGTGTGTGTGTGTCTGTGTACTGGGTCTTACCCAGGTATGAAACATGGCTACTTCCCTAAAGTTTTTGAAGCACACTTTCACTACATGTCTAATGGATCTTGGTCTTCTGTGTTGTGCCATTTAGACTAAAACTGTACTTCATTTCACTGAAACGCTAAACTTTTTGAAGAAAGAACCATCACAGTAACTTTAGAGCACTGACTTGGACTGTATCCTGACAAGCAACTTCCACTCCTTCCCAGAATACCTGGTTTTACTCTGTGTGGCGTTCACACCTTTGGAGAGAGAATTAAAACCTTTCAATGGAAAACACGGTAAGAAGACAATCTAGTAACAAAGCAGTATCTGTGTGCAGGCAGGTTGGCCATTACCAGACATAAAGATCATGGCTGTGTGTCAGGATTTCAGTTCTGGAGTCTAGAAAATACCTCTCTGGGAATGAAGTCACTCTTCAACTCACTGAGCTTGCTCTTCACACTTTTCTTTCACATTATTCTACAGAATTAAAACAAGAAGGTTTAGAAAACCAACAGCCCAGTTGGAATATTTATAGGTGATTTCTGGGTTTGGGATGTCTCAAATGCTGATTTCAGGGTAGTGCTGTTTGAAGAGAATTAGCAGATAACAGCGAGTCCATGAGAGTATTGAAGGGACCCAAAGCTAAAAACCATGACAGGAATCCTGGAATCAGAGGTCGCTATTGGATTCATTTGTCATGGACATCCTTAGCCTTTCTTTCATCTGCTTTGGTCAAATATTTTCTGAATTGGCACCCGTCTCCACCTTAGGCTACCTTTCTCCTTTGAGACCATAAGGAATCGACTGGCATTCATGATTCTTCTCATGCCTGCAGAGAAAAATCTCTGCTCCTCAAATCAACCAGAAAAGCCTAGGTGGGAATGTTCCTCTACCCTCCACCTTCTGACATGGGTTCACTGTCTCAGTTTGCTGGTGACGGGACCTTTATTCTCCTGCTTGGTAACTGTTAGCTGCCTGAGTGCTGCTGCAGCTTGTTGCGGCCTGGATATGGTCACGTTACACACAGTTGAGGGGAAAGACATAAGCCTTGATGACATTTTGGACTGGATATAGTATGCCTGTGAAGGATGGAATGTGGAAAAGAATGAATGTGCTCATAAGTAGAAGTTTGTATTAGAGAAATTTGCCTAAATTGCCAAACTGCCAGTAACCTAATTTGCCACGGCCTGACTCTGAATTTAGGCCATGTACATCGAGGTCTCTCATGAGCCATACAACCGTTTGGGATTAGGCAGGAGCTATGTGCAGATTTTCAGGTTACATTTTACATTTCGATATTTACATGCTGTTGTAGTCACAGAAGTTTTGTTTTGTTTTGTTTTATTTTGTTTTTGCCCCAATGTAGCTCTAGGCTGTATAGATGGATGTATTGGCTCCATCAATACATGGAGAAAAATCAGTGAGTCTTGCAGCATCCTTTTCAAATCAGCAATCTTGGAAACAAGGAACAATTATTCATAACAATCTTTTTGGTAATTCTGAGAAAAGGCTTGAATGTATTTAATGTGTTTTCATTAAATTTTGTGGACTACCAACATTTCAGACACTAGTAAAATCTGCTTGAAACAGGAAAGTCATTCAATAGAAAAAAAAAAGTTGTACTTTCTTGTCTTGTTCTAGCTTGAAACCAAATTTAGGACATCTTGAATATATTGGCAACTGAGATGTTTGAAGACAGTTTTAATTAGCTATTTCACTAGTTTGTTTATGAAAGGAAATGAAATTGCACACTAATTTGTAATATTATTTCAGTGAGTACATGTTCGGAGTGAAGATTAGCCTGTTGATTTCTAATGGAAGAGAAAAAACTCAGCCATCTGCAACTGAATTTTAAGGGCCTGTGCAGCGAAGATAAGACTGAAGACATAGTACCAACGTTTTGCTATGTCCTGTGCAGTTTCTTTATTTGAATTCATTCTTCTGCTTAAGTTGCCTGGGTGTTTAAAATTTCAGCTGGCAAGCTGTCAGGCTTGCCAGCAGCATTATAACTGTGAATATCATGACATCCATCTACTTACATTTTCAGCCATAATATTTGTTTAGCAACTTCACTGCTGAAAAAAATTATGAAAAAACCCCACTTCTTCATATACACTGTGAAAAAAAACATTGACATAATTCAGACATAATTTTGACATAATTCAGATCCCCATATATTTACCTTGACTATAAGATGTTTTGTTAAACTAAATGCTCAAATCATTTTGTGGCTAAGACTTTCTTTGAGATATCTCGATAACAAGAAAG
The DNA here is from genome assembly GCA_002844005.1 of Limosa lapponica baueri. NCBI lineage: Eukaryota > Metazoa > Chordata > Aves > Charadriiformes > Scolopacidae > Limosa > Limosa lapponica. Next base: position 1,567,875 of record KZ505637.1, read on the forward strand.
TTACTTAGAAATCTCACAGCATTTCAGTCTGATGTGATTTAATATAGCCTAAGTGGATTTTACCAGAATTTTCTGCAGTATAAACATAGTTGAATTATAAAAAGCTGCCTACACAACAGCATTTGTGAGCTGTTTTTTAAAAAATTACCAAATGTGGCAACAGAAATACACACTGAAAATTCCTTGGAAATTATAGAATGTTCTTAATATCTAATAAAAAGATGGAAAAGCCAAAATGAAGGACGTTGGAGGACTTGAGGAATATCTGAAGTGCTTGTGTAACTGATACAAACAGAAATCTTCCCATTGGGACATACATTTCCCGCCCTATTTGGTTCTTTGCTGTTTCTATTGTATGCCTGTTCCAAAATTGACTCTTTTCCACTGAATGCAGTGGAGTTTTCCCTAAGATCACTGCAAAACTATTTTAGCCATCCTTATTTCTTTATCTCTGTCATGGAAGGAAGGGGGAGGCACATTTTTAATATCTCTAGGATATGTCTCTCCTCCAAAAGTTTTCACTAATCAAAACATGACACGCATGTGTATTAGTGTCTGTCTTTCCCACCTCATGCTTTTTGTGGTTGAGATAGGAAGATACTTCTGTATCAACTGAAAATGCAGCTGCCAAAACCACTGCTAGGACTGGAAGCTGCATCTTCAGCTCTGTGGCACAGGTGACATACCACGGCTTTGACAGGACAGCCAGCGATTCCCCTTGGGATGTGCAGTCTCTGGCTGATGCCGATGATTTCAACCCACTTCTGTCCTTGCCCGGCAGCTTCAGCCAGCCCAGCCACCCTGTTGGGATTACATGAGCCATGACAAAGATAGTTTCTCTCAAGGTTGCAGGTTTATGGGTGAGAATGTCAGGGAATATGAGGCTTAGGGGTGCCACAGTTCCTGAGAGGCATTTGCTGTTGTGAGTGATCCCTCTGTTCCTCACGGACCACCCAAGACCCTAGTCACTTGCTGAGGCCACCTCTGTTGCTGTGGGCATGTCCGTGTTTTGGTACAGTGCAGTTGGTTGTGTTCAGGTGGCAAAAGAGAGACAAGGGCTCTCATCAAACAATTTATTCACCTTGCCTTCCACTTGGGAGTATGCCTGGCAGAGAAAATCTGATCGTTTAAAAAGCTATAGAATTGTGCCATAGAGGCTATTTTCCATATATTTGTCTGCTTTTACTGATAATTGAGCAATTTGTGTATTTTCATGTACTATATCATAAAGCAGCATAAATTCAGGTAATAAATCCACACCATCCTTTCATGTTCATGCATTTTATTAGCGACTGAATTAGAGCAACCTGTTTAATTCAATAATACTGTGCCACCCACAGAGATCACTCATTAGGCTGAGTAATAGCGCATATAGTAAACATTTGGGTTATAATTTTAAAAGAGTTTCCTGAGCAGTTTGTATTTTTACCATGGAATCTCAATTATGAATTATTAAAAATGAAACACTGAGAAATGTTCCAGTGTTTTAGCTATGAACAGTTTATTTTTTCATTGTTTGATTTTCCTTCATTTATTTAGCTGCTGGACATCTCACATGACCAGCAGAAAATGCCAGGTTGTGTTTTGGATTGGGTAGCATTTTCATACATATAAATATCTCTGCAATTTTCCAGACTGCTGAAAGAATGAACAAGGCAGAAATAAAATGCTCTGACAGCTCGCAACACATCTCAGTCACTGGGGAGATAACTGCTAATAGTCTTGGTGGATAATAGGCTTGATGGATCAGTTAAATAAAGCTCATAGTCTCAAAGCTCAGCACTGGGAGTAGGTGATAATGAAAAGGACTAGCAGATATGTAAACTCAATTAACCTGGTACTAGTTGTGTGCAACCTGTTTCTCATTAATCCAGAGAATAAGCAATGGGATGTGTCCTCCTTAGGTTGCCTGTTGACAACTTTAGAAGTTCTGCAGTTTTATGACCTAGTCATAGTCTGCACCTTGGTATTTTCTTAATGTATTATATTCCAAAAGTATTATATTCCAAACCTTAATTGTGTTCTTCATCGACAGCCACATTTTCTCAAGTGTTGAAAGAACACTGCAACTTTTCTCTTTAGTGCTAGGTTAAAAATTTTCATCCAAGCCATTCTTGTGTACAAAACTAGACATTAAAGCAAATCTGATTTTTCCCTTTCCTCCTTAGGAAGTTTCCCAGGAAGCATGTGTGACTCGGTATTTGTTACATTTTGACTTTTGTTAAATACAGAAAACAGATTTTTCTTGGCTGAAAATATCTTTTTTCCACCAAAAATAAGATTTGCAAACAAAAGAGAGTTTTGTATAAACTTGCAGCCAAAGTTAACCCTTCTTTTCCATGTCACTGGGTTTCAGACGGCAAACTGCAACTGCTTAGTGTGGGGATTATTTTGGCTCATTGTGCTGGTGTTTCTTGGCTGGCCCATAGGCATAGCCTTGTGTGCCCTCTATGGATTCCTTTCTCCTCTTGCTACTTTAATAGGACTAGATGAATTAAGCAGAGTGTTGCAGAAGGGGACATGTTTGGGGAGGCAGCATGCTCAGAATGTGTGCTATGGCAAGTGCCTGTTTTCAGCAATGAAGATAGCCCTGCTTTGGACAAGCATTCAACTGTATGCTGCTGGATTTCATAGTTTGCTCTGTTAATTTTTCAGTTCTAAACCAAGTGTTCTTAGTTTTTAACTGTGTACATTTCTCTTGAGGGTGTCTAAGAAACCTTAACGATCCACAGGTTTGTCTTCTAAGATATATGATAAAAGTTGAAGCTATTGGTTTGGAAAAAAGTAATGATACTATGTACTTAGAGAAGGTAACTATGTGGGCATCTCTCAGGTTTTAAGCACAGTGTCAAAGTATAATTCACAGTTGAAAACACTGCCGAAGAGGTGGAATGCACCTACTCGGTCTGATTAAGACACTTGAGAAGAGTGAACACTGAATTGGAAATTTACTTTTGTGAATATTTTACTCTATGGTGTACATTACTCAGTAATAGGAAAAGTGAAATTCTGGTCTGATATCTTTACAGTGTGCATTTTTTTCTTTGCAACAGACATTAGAAGTCTTGTGTGTTACCATCTCATTTTATGTTAATTTCCTGTAAAGAGTAGTTTTTCAATGGAACAACTTCGCTCATGTGGGTTCGCTGCAATGATTTCAAGTATATTAAATTAACAAAAAATTTCTGTAAACACACTCATTGGAATGTCTCCTACTTTGTCCTTTTTTTGGGTGTATTTTATATTTTTATGATCCATTGAACACTAAGGATTGTCCAACCATTTACTTGTAATACTTTGGATTTCTAAGATTTTTAGTAGGTCTTTATAGAAAATACTTTTTTATTTTGCTTTTTAAGGACTGTGCTGGTTCTGTCATCTCATATTTTTATTATAGTGAGTAATGATACGAAAAAGAAGATTGGTTTTCTAAAGATTTCTTCTCTTGCCTTAAAAGACATTGCTTAGCTTAAAGTGACTGGCTGACAGTGACAGTAAGTACAATTTCCTGTGTGTTTCCAGAAATGTTTTAGAAATTAGGCAGTCATTAGTCAATTAGAAAGCAATTAAAAAAGGTCTAATTGATCCAGAGGAGGGTACAAGTAGATGAAACAGTGTTTCAGTGCCATGTCAATGTACCAAGCAAAGAGAGAAGTTGCCCTCTGAAAATCAGAAAACCTTCCGAGAGGTCTATAGTGGCTGCCTAGCAAGTTCAGTCATACTCAATAATACAAGTGAACTCCCTGAGGATGGAGCAGACTTACTTTCTGTTAATAATTTTCAGTCATTTATCACTTCATCCAGTTTGTCACTGAAAGAATGTATTTTGGCTAAAAAATAAAAGAAAGTTTCCCCCAATTCAGCTGTAGGAAAACAAGAGGATTGCATATGCTATTTACCTGTAAGCCACTGCAGTTAAAAAGCCATTGTAACATAAAGTTAGTCATAACTGAAGCATTTTTGTTAGAATAGCATGGGGCTTGAGCACTTAGAAGGTGATTTCAGGATGTGAATCTGACTGGTAAGAAAGAGCATCTAGGCTTTGGCGATGAATGGTATTTCAGAAAAACCCTTGTCCTCGTTTAGCCTCAACCATCAAGCATCACCTTATACTGAATTAGGTGATGATACATAGGAGAAGTTAAATATTTTAAAGGACAGGATCAGAGAAAAGAGTGCTGACTGAGGTGATTCACTGGGTTTTTTTGCTGATTCTGTTCTCTGAAACATTTAACTTCCCCTGTGTATTAACACTGACCTCAGGAGCTGTGAATTTTTCTAGGGCAGAGCAGACATTCATCTGGCATTAAACATTCATCTAACATGCATGTTAATATAACATTAAACATTCATCTAACATGCATGTTAATATAAAAGGTGGAAATACAAGATTTGGACTGACAACAGTATGTGTTCTGAATATGGAAAATGAGATAAATAAATGCACCCAAACTCAAACTCTAAAAATAATATGTGGTTCATGTGATGGACTCCCTGTAGAGACCCTTCAAAGTGCTGGAAAAAAGAATACTTTTTGTTTGAATTCCTCAGCACAAACAGAAAAACTTGGATATTTTGTCTTTTCTCCCTCTGTTAGAGCTCCACAATAATCAAACAAAATTGAAACAAACTTCTAAAAAATTGGATTTTCGTTGAAAGCTACTTTTGAAATACCTGTCTGTGGTAATTTTTTCTTCTGCATAGAAATTATCTTTATGAAATAAATGTTATAACTAGATTACTTTCCCAATCATAAATGTTATTGTGAATTCCAACAGCAATTGTACCTGCTGGTAAAATGGAGCCTGAAATGTACAAACATTTTTAAGTTACTGCTTGAGCCTAGCACCTACGTTCTGGGAGCATTGGAACATGAGTTGTTTTACTCTTAATTTTGTTTCTATTACATATCCAGTTGGTAGCACAGAGGACCCATTGTGTCAACGCTGAGTCTGTGACACTGAGTCCCAGTAGAATTTGTGAGAGACACACTGGGAGTTAGAGTTCTGGGTGATCTCTATAAGCATCTCTTTATGTTGATCTTTCCTCCCATTTCTCTCAAATTAGAAATTAGTAGGTGATTGCTAAAATCCTCTTGGATTGCAGTGAGTTTTGGAGTCCAGCAAGCAAGAGAGATGTGAATGTTTGCCAGAATAGCCTTCATTCTTTTCTCTCTTCTTTCAATCCTAATCTAATTGTCCATCTTTATTCTCCTTATCTCTTTCCTCTCTTTTTCCTGTTTTTGTTGCTTTTCATCATAATTTGCACCCTATGATTTTTTCCTATGAGATTTTGATCTTTTTTTCATTTAGAATTTAATTAAATGATTTTATTTTCTTTCATTTACCTTCACCTTTATCTAATTTAGTTTGTTGAATTTCCTTTTATACTTATAAAGTTGCTTTTATGCCTGACATAACTGTTGTAGAATTCCTTTTGCTGAGTATGTCTTAAAGGGCTGTTGTGTTTTGTGTTTGGATCTCAGTCTGTTAAGCCTTATGTTATTAAATTTACTTGTTCAGCCACCCTTGATCAGATTTTGGACTGCATCCCATTGTTTATTATTTTTATTTGTTATTATTTCCTTGTGGGAATGGATCTTCAGCAGTAAGTGTCCTAGACCTGTGATCTCCAATTTTTTGATTGTTCTGTAAAACATTTTTGAGCATGCACCCCCAATATATGTATATTTATAAATGATGTATGGGTTCTACTGTACTAACACATTCTGTACATTATAAAACATACACACAATAGAAATTAAAAAGACAGTGATATAAAGATGAAATAAACACTCTTTAATTTTTTTTTTTTAATTAATCCTTCAAAAAATATTTCCCTCCTGCATCCCATTGGATTGTCTTGTGCACCCCCTGGGGTTCATACACCCTACTTTGTTAATCACTGTTCTAGGTATTTCCAAAACAAACATCAGTCCTCCCAAACACAGGTCTTCCAAAGAGTACCTGAGTTCTATAAGTGTTCTTAGTTTGTTATTCCTGATAAAGGAAGCAGATTTTGTAACAGCTCCAGAATAGCTAGCACGACAGTAGAGTTAGTTGAAACAATATTTCCTCACATTGGTCTTCTTCTTCTTCATTTTCTTACCTTTCTTATGTATTTTTGCCCATCCTTTTAAAGTAAACAATGAAATACATTTACAAACTGGTCACCCTTTTACACAAGGCAATTATGATTCTGCTACTAGGTTAGAAAGAATTCCTGTTATGTTCTAACCCAGTCCACACTTCCTTCATTATTAATGGTGTAACAAAACTTCTTTTAACTTCATTCTGACAGAACTTCGTACGCAGTTCTGTGCTAGTATTAGAAACTATTTAGATCTGCATTATTAGTGTGCAATTCTACAGTGAGAAATTAGCTCCCCTTGGTTATAGGAGGGCTTGATTCTGAATGATGCCAGGTACTTTAGGATGAGTAGCACTGCTGCTCTTATTGCTTTACCAATTTTGTTCTGTTCTTTAATGATAGGAACAGAAAAAATAACTAGAGCTTTCCACAATCTAGAGATCATTACTAAGCAAGCTGTGTTTTTGTAATACTTTAAAATTTATTTTCTTTCATCTCCTGTAAGAGTAATAATGTATGACAAATAGATAAGAATTGATGAAACCTGATGTTTAAATATGCTATATATGATCATTGAAATGAATATGCATTGCAAATGGAAGGCCATTCAAACTCATTAATATTCAAAAGCAATAACCTCATGTTTAGCTTTATTGAAATTTTACTTGCAGATATATCTGCCCAACATTTGCCTTTTATAATATTCTTTTCCCTGACTCAAATTTCTATGGTACTATGTAGAACCAGAATCTTTTCTTCCTTTAGTTATCCTTTTAGAGTTCACCAATCCCACATGACTTTTTCACTTTTTCCCACATTAAGCAATTAATCTGCTCATGACATAATATGAGTTGCTTTAGCAGTGGTGAGATTTTGATATCCAAATGCATTTTCATAACAGTTCCAGATGCAGGAGGTAAACCAGGAATTTATGTAAAATTGTTATTTTCAACCCACTTGTGTTTCTGTGCTCATTTGAATTCCAAGATTGTCTTCTTTCCTTTCATTTGAACACTGCAGAGATACTTTTCCTAAATGTAAGCCCTTCAGTATTTCATTTCCTTGTTGTTAACAATTGAATTCAGAATCTCATTTGTCTGTGGCTTCAGCTGGGTATAACTTTGCTGAAATCAGCAGAACTTTCTACAGCTTTCAAGCAGATCAGCTAGGAGAGTGCTGAGCAAAGCAATTTCTTCATCATGACAACTATTTGATCTTGCTATAGTCATCTGTAAAACTGCATGCTCCAAAACACAAGTAGGAATGGGTTGATAAGTGGCAAATTTGAGTATGCTTAAAAGACCAGAGTTGTTCTTCTACGATTAATTTTTCTTTTTGAGATTGATCAATTTCCTGTTCATCACTGAGTCAATTAATCTGTACCTCATTGCCTTACGTATAAAAACCTCACAGGAATTTTGAGAATTTAAAATTCACTAATAAATATGAAAAACTTAGTTATACTGGAAGGCCTGTGTTTAGAGTTAGAAATCTACTGACTTTAGGATAGAAGCAGGTTGTTAGCTACACAAGACCGTAATTACAGTGCATATTCTAGCTTTTTCTCTAAGTGTTTCAAGCTTTAAAGCTTACTTAGTTTATGTGCTTCCAGACCAACTGATCTAATTTTCGGAATATGCTTAGACATGATATTTTCAGCATTCATTCTATTATTTATTTAATCGTGAATTTATTTTATGCTTGTATAGAATTTCACCTGCTTCCTGGTGCTATAGAAATCAATCAACAAAATCATATTTCAATCACTTAATTTACTATGAATAGCCCTAGGGAGATCACTGTCCAGTTCTTGCTGGGATTTGAACTCCTGCAGCATCCTTTGAAGATGACAACATAAATTAACAGGTTTGTAGGGTACACAGTGATTCCGAATTAATGGCCAGAGTAAATTTGCTATAGTTCTAGAAAAGAAATATTCTTTATCCTTGGGTATTTAGGTCAACTATAAAGAATTGTTATGTCCTCCTTAATGTGATAGGAAAGCAATATACATAGACAATAATTTCTGGGCTTATTCCAAAACCTATATGGGCAATGAGAGTTTATAAAAAATTTTGGTGCGCTTTGTATCAACTCCTTAAGGTTTCTTCTCAGGACTTTCTCTCAAACATATAATAATCTTTCTGCACTTCTGTAGTTAATTCTCATTTTTCTTGCACTTGGATGCCTAGAACTCACTGCAGTTTTCTAAGTGCAACAGTTTAATTCTTGCAGCAGCCTTTTAGATAATTTTTACTTGAGTTGTCATAGGGTCTTCACTGGGAACCAGCCTGACCATCAATGACAGAGAAATCAGTGCAGATGAGTCTTACAGAAGATAAAGTATTTCTTTCCAGTTTCCAAAAGCTTTGACACAATTTACGTTTCACAAGAGAATCTGTATTAAAGGAATTAATCTTTAAAATGGTGTATATTTTGAAAGCATCATGGATTTTAATTGCTGCTTCCAAAAAATCCATGTAGCTTGCTAAATGTAAGGAAGGCTGAGGTGCTTCAGTACCTATTTCTTAGTTGCCTGTCACTCAGACAGGAATCTAGAGAATTGACATAGTTGTGTAGGTTCTACCTAAAATATGTGAGATGATTTAGGCACTAGAACATGGCAGAAAAAGTGAAGGTAATGGTAAGATATTTAGAGCTAATACATTGGAAGCACTAAATCCTGGTATGTAGCTGAAACACCTTTCCTTTCTGGACTTAGTGTGCTTGAACTGGAGAAGCTAGCAGAGAGATTGGCTCCTGTTTACTTGGGAGCCAGGACCTGAAATTCTTGTAGAAATCATCAGCATCTTTCCTTCCTGAGAATCTAAACAGGACTTATTCTTTATTGTTTCATTTGTTGGGTTATTTTTTAAGTGCCACCTGGGCATGGAAAAGGAGGTAGAGGTAGAGAGGAGGCTAGTCCTACTCCCTTCTATTACAGACTGGAGGTCAGAGTACTCTGCTGGGATGTGAGATACAAATTTAATGTTCTCTTCAGCTCTTAGGTTAGCATCCTAAGCACCATAACGCCTTGGAAGCTTAACAGATAAATTTCTGCTTCATTCTGTTTCATGTGGGCCTCTGGGTATGAAAAGGCAAAGGGAGAGAAAACAAGAGATGAAACATGACTGCAATCTCTTAACTATACTTGGCTGAAGCTGTCCTGGGTATCTGCTTTTCTTTTTTTAAGCCAATGTCTATGTAAAACCTCAGTGAATGGTGGTGAGCAGAGCAGAGGCAAGTACCATATTGACTAGAAAAGCCAAGTGGTGACACGGCTAGCAAAGAGCAACAACGAAGGGGTGGTGCAGCCAGCAAGATCGGTAGCAAAGCTTTTGGTGTTGTTTCTCAACATCAGATGGGGGATCCCGCAGGGGATAACACTACAGGCAAGGCAAGGCAGGGCCGGGGTCCTGCCAGCCAGGTCCCAGTCCCACAGTGCCCGAACGAGGCAGGCCTGGAGATGGCGGCCAGGTCCGGGCAGGAATCCAAATCCTAAGGCAACGTCACAGTGATGAGGCAGGTCTGAGGAAGTCAGTCTACACGACAGGGTTCAGATCCACTGGTGGCCAGGAGGACCATAGCAACAAGGCTGGACTTAGATGTCAAAGTTCAGATGGGGATCAGGAACAAGGACAGTGAGGGGAAACAGGCTCAGACAAGGCCCCGGAATGGCTGGAGAGGGCTGTAGGGATAGGGATGGGACAACCTCAGCCTGTGGAAAGCTGGACACCAGCCCTCCTGCCACATCACTGGGCTAAGGGCTGACAGCCTGGGGGGTTGACATGGGGTTTTGGGCTGTGGGCTGGGTGGGGGGAGCCCTGAGGGGCTGGGCAGGGACGGTCAGGCCTGTGAGTGCCCTCAGGCCGTGGCAGAACAGTCTCCAAATATCATGTAGTTAAACAAATTAAATACAGTCAGCCTGAATATAGTCTGAATCCTTGGAAACCTTGGTCCTCACTGTGTCTATTGGAGGATAATGTCCATGCCAGCCCATCTGTGTGCCCCTGTTCTCTGTAGAGTATGGTTGATCTTAGACTTGACAACCTCACTCAGCAAATAACTTCTCTTTTTTACTGATTTTTACTGAGTTCCTTGTCTTAGGGCCATTTTTATTTCATTTCGAAGGGCAGTATGCTATATTTGAATTTTTCTGCATGTCAAGCTTTGTCAAATGTCTATCCAATACCTTTGTCTATCCAAGACATTTTGCACTGGGAAACAATTACTTATCATGAGAGTCGTTCCTCTGAGGGCAACTACCACGTGGCCTGGTAGTTCTGATACTGTTTTGCAAAGTAGGAAAACATATAGATTTTCTTTGTGGTGACTGCCTTTGGTTGTCTTTTGTGTATTATTTTAGAAGATATTTTATGGGAAAATAATTGCTTTATGAACCATCAAATTGACCTTTTTTTCCCCTGAACATCTACTATGCTTAAGGCAATGGATTAAAACTGTATTTTCAGCAACTTTTTCCCCAGTTGGCTTCTGCCAATGATATTTTACTGATGCCATCTGGTACTTCCTCTGATCTTGAATCCCTGAGATCTTAGGTAGATCCCCTGTTCCTTAAATATGCATTTAACCTTTCAATTTTAACCCTCTTTTTCAGAAGTTTTCCAGGTTTTTGTGATGGTTCAAACCCTGACCTGCAACAGATCATTGTTCCCAAGTTCAGGATGGCTTCTGTCTGGCCATTCTTTACAGGAAGAATGACAATAAACAGAAATTTTAGATATGCCTTAGAGATATTTTAAATGGAAGACTACATTGCTGCTGTTCACAACTCTTTACATGTTGAGCAGCTTTATACAAAATACTAATTTAAATTTGACTTTTAAAAATCTTTGTATCAAGTATAAATAATTACTAAGTTGGCTGAGCCAGTACAGGTGTTCCTATGTCAAGGACAACAGTAACTAGAATGAAGTATTCATATATATTGGAAATCAAGCATTTTGTTCTGTAGGTAACTCAGAAATGCCCCTATGACATTTTTCTGTGATATTAATGGAGCATGTTAACTGAGGTCTGAAATGCTGTGATTATTTAAAGAATATGTACAGGAGAGACAGTACGAACTCCTTACTAAAGCCTTGGTAAATGCTTAGTCTTGTCTAAAAGAGAGCCTTTTTACAAGAAAAAGGAGGTAGACTCTGATTTATTTTTTCTGTACTTAGAACTTTGGATAAATAGGTGACAAAATAAGTACTGGTAGAAAACATTCCCCATTGTCATTCTAGAACACTATTTAGAAAATTATTAAACCCTAGAAGTAATCCCCTTTTAGTACCCTGAAATTGTTTCTATCACCAAACATTCCGGAATGGCTCAAGATGTGGTTTTGCTATTTTCATTTCAGTTGAACTCTGTTTCTTCGGCGTGGTATTTTTTTACCCCATAGGTACTTAATAGGAGTAGCTTAGTAAATGATCTCTGAGATCTGAAAATCTGTCAATACTGTTATCCTGTTTTTATTGTTTATTTTTTTATTGTTAAAATGACAAATGTCAGTCTGGTATGGATTCTTGTGAATTGCACTGAACATATTGTGGGAATGCTGAACTGAAATGAAGACTGAAATGAAGACTGCATTACAGAAGATAACTCATTGCAGGGTATTGATTTTGGAAATATTTGTACATTCTTTATAAAACACACTATGAAATTAACTATTCATAAAAGCTAGTGAAAAATGTACTTAGGTCATACCTACACAAAAAAAAATGTACTCATATTTTGAGTGCACCATAGAAGTAAAATTTATGGTCCAGAGGCTGACTGAAAATCCAGGAAATTGAGCCCATGTTACACACCTATTATCTTAATTGGAAAGTCTAGATTTTTGAATGATGCTTTATATCTCTCTCTGCTCAATTCCAACTGGACATAAGGAGAAATGAATGGCAAAAAGTGGATAAAATTTGCATTTGCAATATGATTTGTAGACAGAATATATCAACTTACACTTGTAGTATGTTTTTTACATTACATGAAGTCTCTTTATAAGGTAGCTTTGTGGAAGCTTCTGCAATCTTCTAGCTAATTGATTAATTGCTAATTGCTTAATTTTCAAGGGATTCTAAAGGTCAGCAAGATTCTAGAGAAACTTTATTTTGATTATAAAACTTTTAGCTTTGATTAATAATTTGAGGTAATTTCTTTATCTTTTGAAAAAGGTGAGATACAAATATTTTTCTATTGAATTTGTATAAAAGGTAAAAATATTGAAAATACTGGAAAATAAAATTTGGAAAAAAATTGTATCTATCAATTAAGACATTTTTTCATAATTCGGATAGTTCTTTTCTGAAAAATAAATCTGTAGGTTTTGTGGATTTTTTTTTACTTATAAGAGAATGAAATAAGCTGACTTGAGAGCATTCTTTGAAAAATGGAAAATAAAACTTCTGGGGTAAAATGTATTTTGAAGAATTGCTGTTTCTTAGCAAGATAAATAATTTTGCCAGAAAGTTCTGACGCAGTCTCAGCATCCTCCCGTTCTGCTCTTGAATTTACTTACTGCAATGTTTTCTTCATGTATCATAGTTCAGCTACATCCTTTGTTAATAACTGAGATGCTTTTATCTAAATTGTCTTACAACTTTGCAAAATTGCAGATTGAAATCATCACGTTTTTATGAGACTCATCACATATCTCTGTGTTCCTAATAGCAGCAGTAGAATCCATCGGTCTTGTAAAATGATATTTCTTAGGAAGGATATACCTATCAATTGTGGCAAAGCAAACTGTTTCTGTGTACACCACAGATTCAGAGAGCCTTATGTACTCATATTTGAGAACAATTACACACTTCTTATTTAACAGCTGGAATTGGTCTTCAGAAGTAGGATTCAATTCTTACATAAACTGCTAATTTGCATTATGACTTCAGTCAGGTCACTTCATCCTGCTGAACTTTAGCTTCTCATTGGTAAAGCAATGCTTCCTTCTCTCCTTAGTCTATACAGATTAAGAAAAGTAGGTCCTCCTGCTTTAACAGACAGTACAAGAGAACACACGTAGAGAAGTTAACAGAAAAGATGGCATTTGATGGTTTCCTTTATTAGAAGTTAATTCCTTAGCTAGAATGCAATTAGAAAGACTGTTTCATTGTTGTGTTTCTTGTAATTATGTGACATTTGTCTTTGATTCTGAAAAATAAAAGGCAGCTGAGAAACAATCTGGAAGCTCACACAGTGCTTTGCAGCAGCTTGTAGGTTCAGGTTCCTTTTGTTTCAGATTATTGAACCCTACTCATTGCAATGGACTTCAAATCTGCTCATGCAGATCGGTGAGACCAAAGTAACGTGGTGAGTTATAAAGAAGACTGGCCTATGGGATATGCCAATAAAGACAAGATATACATGTTAGATTTCATCTTCCTACAAATGCGTGCTGGAGAATAAAATGGGTATGTTTCTTGTTTCTCTGGAAAACATTTCCTCGCAAATTGAACCTCTTTTCTGTTATCTTCACAGAGCTGATATCTGCTCATTTTGTGTATTGGTGGCTGCACACAACAATCTATGCATACTGGAGAATGCAGAGCTGGAGAACTTACAGATAGGTAGTGAGGAAAACAAAGATGGAAATTACAAGAAAAGGAAGGTGAGGATAGTGGGAAAGTGATAAAAACATAAATAAAAGTAAGGGAACTTGATGAAGAGGGGGGCATTAGAAGCAGAGAAAAAGGGAAAAGATCGATTCCTAGTATGAAACATTCTGAACAGTTCTTAGAAACTGGCTTTGACATGAAGTACCATAGGTGGTTGTGACTCAGAGACCTTGCAGGAGGATTTATAGTAGGAAACTAGACTAAATTGAAAGGTTACAGCTGTGTGCTGGGAACACCATCATTGGCAGTAGATTTGCAACTGCTCATGGCACTGGTCTGGTAGCAGTTGTGATGCTAAATTTGAAAAGCAATACATAGATAGGCTATGAAGTCCTGATCACTTTCTGTAGAACATGACAGGTGCGGAATGTGTGCCAAAGAAACAAGAGCGCAGTGAGCTTGGAGGAGACTGAAGGTGGAGTGAGACATAAATCAGGGTGAGGAGGTGCCTTTGGCTACAAATTTCTGAGTTTATGTCTTGCTTTCTCTCTCTTTCACTGTTCTCCTTTGATGTTTTTAAGTATCTAGGTATTAATCTACATAATTAATATACTAATGAAATATCTGCTAAGGTTCCATGTAATTTCATTACACTTCCTGGGTGACCATTCTGCAATTCTGAGCTTTTTACAGTCACAGATAAGAAGGAAATATAATTTAAATAAAAATAATCACAAATGTCATTTAACTTGGCAGAATTTAGCCTTAAGCATTGGTGGTTTGGGGAAATATTCCTAATGTAAGATATTGGCAAACTGTCTTTGGTACATCTAGCAATTGTTCATTGCCTTTGGAATTGTTATTTATTGATATGGTACTAGCAGGCAGAGACTCATCAAGTATGAAATGATGATTGTGTGATACTGAACAAACACACAAAAAGGTTTTTTCATGTTCCATCTGTTCTGGTCTTTAGGTCAGATGTGTTTTCCAACTGGAAAGAACTCCAACAGTTGAAATGACTTAGAAATACCAGTGGAAATACTGCCCATCAGCTTTCTAATGTAGGGCAGGTATCTCTCAGAGACACTGCACAGGACTGGCAGCCAAGATACATGCTGGCAACAGCTGAAGTGTTCAGGACATATTTCCGTCCTCTTGAACTACTCCATGTCCCTCAGTGCATAAGACAGCCTGAGGAGCCTAAATTGCAGCAGTTTCCCTGGGCTTCATTTCATTTCAGAGCAGCCTGCAGTCTTTGCAGCATGAAATGCTGGAGTCCTACCCTCTCATGCCTGTCATGCTCTGGCTTGCGAGTGAAGCACAGCACTTCTGGAAGCAAGACATTCCGCAGTGCTTTTAGGATCTCCCGGCACTCTCTGAGCCCTCTTTCTGCTGCAAAGGGAGTGTAATGGGAGTGAGAGTCCCAGCCTTTCTTTGTTAGTGACATATGGCAAATAGTGATTCTTTGAGAGTCAGAGCCTCAGAAGAACAAATTCTTTTCACTGCTACTCACCTGCAGTTACATTGCCCATGCCTAATTCTCTCAGCTTCATAACAAGATGTTTTAGCTGCATCTCTAACTCCCAGTGCCCACCTCATTATTCTATCATTTCAGCGCACACTTAAGATGTTTTAGGTTAATTATAGATGTGCAGTACATGAGTGAGTGAAAGAGACACAGAGAGATGATAACAGCCTGCAACTATGTGCAGGGTTTAAATGCTGAGAAGAGAGGGAATGTATAAAGTATGAAACATGGGCTATTACAAGCGTGAATGAGACATAACTAAGAAAGGGAAATGCCCAATGAATTCTCTGGAGAAGTTTGCCTGACAGTGTGATAATTAAATTGGGAGACTCTCCTCTAGCAGATCAGAAGAAACATTTCTCGCTTGTGAGGTTCAAAATCTGACTGGAAAAGCATAATAGAGCTTTTCCTAGGGAACAATTTCAGGTTGATGGTGACTGCAGAGTTGTCTTTTCTGGCTTCTCTTTGTATGTCTGTATACACACAGGGACAGTCTTATAACTACAGAGATGTAGATAACCATGTATAACTCCGTCGTGACAGCGATTCATTCATGACAGTGATATTCATCATATATTGTATGTTTGGCATTCTCATCTCATCAGGACTCCCGCCCATCAATAAGACTCTGCCGTGATGCTTCTTTTATTTCTAAAGTGCATATAGCTCCAAACAGCTGTCATGGGACAAAACAAAACCTGTCAGAGTGGTATTTGCTTCTTATTCTTGAAAAAGTAAAATTACTTCCAAAGATGACGCTGGCCTGAGGCTTAAGAGAGGTAACATTTGGCTCTGTGCTAGGACAGATTTTATATGTCATCATCCATTGGATTTAGAAATAGCAGATTTTAAGTGAGAAGAGAAGTCATCTGCTGTAAAACTTGCTAGGTCAGGGTATACTGTAGATGCAATGGTTTGGTGTATTATGAAAAGTTTATTTTTTTTTATTGGAAGATGTACAGATAATAAAAGAATAATCTGAAAGACTGGAAAAAATAAAGTACAGAGATCCTGCATATTTTCAATTCCTGAACACAATGTTAACATTACTGTTAATGTAATTGTACTGCAAATAATCTGGAGTCTGTGGTAATAAGCATTTTATGCTTTAAAGTTTGTGAAGGACCGACACTTTATTTTTAAGTGAATTTTTTTTTATTCAAAAGTTGAACAGTGTTGAAGACTTCCGGGCATCATAAGACTGCACTGTGATTTTTTTTTTTTATTCACATTTTTACCACGCAGAAATAAGAACTCATGTTCTGACTTTGGCTGTGGTCACAACAGTGTCTTGTTAGTTCAATAACACATATATGTTAATAATATATATATATATAAAATAATATATATATAATAATAATATATATATAAGACATATGTCTTATATATATGTTGTTTTGCTGGCCCATTAATATTGTGTACACTTTGAGGTTTCATGCTCCTGTGTGTTCAGGCTGTTTTGGGGTACAACCAGATCATTTCCACTGCAGACCTGTCTGCTCTCCCATTACTCCCCACTGCCAGTGTTTCCTTTCCCTCTGAGGTCATTCCCAATAGCTAAGTCATGAGAAACGTACACAGCATGTGGGGACCCTGGTCACTCAGGCGCGAGAGTATTTTTCCTCTAGATGACATTGCTTAACATACTTCAGTAGGTTTTTACTTCTTTGGTATGTTTGAGCTGTAATATCACTTTATTGCAGAAACCAGAATGATTTTAGGCAAAGGAATAACTTTAACTGGGTACTTTTTGAATGACTACAAGGAAGCAAATGCAGTTTTAGATTTAGGTACAATGTGTGGTGCCTTTTTCATTTGACCTTGCAATATATGGGGAGGGAGGAGGGGGCGATTGATGAGCTCTCAAGTGCATCAGTATCCTAGATGTGAGTCCTGCTGGATTATAAGTTTAAAACTTGAGGAAAGAGTAGAGAAATTCTGTATCTAGTTGTAAAGTAAACAAGAAAATACAGACAGTTTTGTGTAGATTTTGCAGCGAGAGTGGCTCTGTCTCAGTTTCAGCAGTCTGTCTCTCTCTGTAGCAGAAGGGAATGCAGGATGTGTCAGGGAGGGTCTGATTGGGGAGGAATTCAACGCAGCTATCAGCAGCGGGCTTCTATGTAAATACTGTAACACCTCTGAACCGAGGAACAGCTGAGATAACACTGTAAACTAATCTCTAGTGCTGGAGAAGCTGGCCAATCCCTCGCATTATATGGTTTCTGTAGAAAAGATGTGCTAGGGAAAAAAAGAAGCACATTTAAATTATATATGGCAACTTACCACGGAGTAAAATATGCTGACTTTTTAAAATTGAAAGCAGCATATGGTATTTTTTTTCTTTGAAATTGTTCTTTGTGCCAGGGTATATATGCTTATGCATCCTTGCATATATATGAATTCTTATATAAATAGGCATTGCTATCATAAAAATATTTTTAACTCTCTGTGACCTGTGCCTAATCGATTCAGATAAATATATACTCACTTGGGGTCTTATCCCACCAGTGTTAATTTTGGTTGATTTTTCATCATTAGCAGGAAAAATAAGAGCCAAAGTTTGTCCAGAGCAGAAGCACTGAAGGACAGTCTTTCCCTGCTTTGACCTTTTGAGGTCACTGTATTTCACAGTCCTACACCGTCCTCTCTTAGGTGGCTAAGAAATAGAAGTAATACATACACAGATACATACACACATACATAATATATATGTGCATATGTACTTATATATACACATATATGAAATATACATACACACACCTTTATACACAAATAGTCTCTCACCTGAAACTGTTTGTCTCTCCTCGAGGCATTTAAAGAAAAGCAGGAGCTATCAAATGGCCAAGAAGTTTGTTGCTACATCTGCTTCAGAGTTGTGCTCATAATTGGGCACAACCCCAAGATAAACCGGGGTTGGGGTGGAGCTAACCACCTCATTAATTGTGCTAGAAATGAGGAAACTGATTCCGCTATCTCCGATTTCAGAATAAATTAAAGTCCAAGCATCTCTGACGCCCCCTTTGGATATAGTTTAGAAGTCAGTAGCCGGCAATTTCCAGTTCTCGCACCCTTTGTCAGAGACAAACCACAGTGCAAGGACGGCTCTTACACCAACACCTCCCAAGCCCCCAAACTGCAGGTTGAGTTGCACTCACAAGCTCTTTCCTTCCACCTCATTTAAGATGTATATCACCATGTGGTGGCTGTCAGCCCTTGTATGGCATCTGATAAACTGGACCTGTGTTTAAGCAGTTGATCCAGTTTACTGAGTGTTCCCCTCTTGACCCTCAGTTCTTTCTTTCCTCTGTGTTGCCTCGCACGGGCAGACATTGGGCAGTTTATAAGCTGAGCTCCCGAAGGACAGTGTACTCTGCATTATAGTGTGGTTCCTCTGGGACACACGTTGACAATCTCTGCCTTCACATACCAGGCCAAACCCACTCAAGGGATGCCTCTCCAGTCTTTCTATTTTTAACTGAAAAAAAAAATAATAATCCTGAAGATACATGGATTTTCTAGGTTCCACCGCTGGAACAAATTATCAATGGGGATGTTTCAACAACTGAGCAGGAAAACAACTGTCATATTACATTAATACCATAGCTGGTTTTTGTCCAAGCTATTCCCATCTCTCATCCTCTGCTCTATGCATATCACTATGTGTTACTGATCGGGTGTGCATTGAAAAAGCAAAAATGGGGAGTTTACATATATGCATATTAATGTAAACAAGCAGATCCCATTTTGTGCTATAGATGTCAGCCAAAAGCAGAGACAAGCATGATTTTTGCTGCATGTGCTCATCAAAGTTTAAAAGAAATTGAGTGTGCACTGTTCCTTCCTAAGGCAATACAGGCAGCAGATGCTGCCTCCATGCAGTAGAAGAGCCTCAGTTGTTGGCACCAAAGTAACCTCACGGGTCGTCGATTAACTAGGAGCTCGGATGGCTTTTTTCAGGGGAAAAATGAAAAGCTGCGGGAGAAAACACCCGCGCAGCTTCCCCCGCACCCTCCACCAAGGCCGAGCATCTCCATTTTTTGGAGGCACCGGGGCTGGCGCCTGGCGGATGTCGACACCCCGGGGGTGCCGGCGGCGGCCGGAGCCGAGACCCTGGGAGGTGGCCCGGGAAGCCACCTTTCCACCCCGCCACCCGAAAGCGCTGGCCCCCGAGGGGCTGCGCGGGGCTCCCTATTTGGCCATGCGGCGGGCCGGGGGCGCGCTGCCCCGCGCCTGCCTTACATGGGCCGGGCGACCGGGCTGTGCCGGGGCTGGCCGGGCTCCATTCATGGCTGCGCGGCCGCTCAATGGCGCGGAGCCGACCAAATAAGGAGAAGGTGGCTGCCCCGTCCCGCGGCGGCCCCGGCCGACGCTGCCCCTCGGGGGGATATAAATTGGGGCGTCTCCGCCGAGCCGGTACCCAGGCTCTCCTCCGCAGCCCCCCCGCCGCCGGTGCTGGTCTGGTGAGTTGCGCGGCGGCGCCCACAGCTCCGCGGGGCCGGCTGGGGGCGGGCAGGGAGGGACGACATGGGAGGAGACGGCATAGGACGGGACGGGATGGGACGGTATAGGACAGGACGGGACGGCACGGAATGGAACGGGATGGGATGGGACGGGACGGGACAGGACGGGATGAGATGAGATGGCACAGCCGCTGCTCTGCCTGCGCACCTCCGGGCTTGGCGTTATTCCCGCCGGGGACACCGCCCCCGTCCCCGGCCGCCCCCCGCGCAGCGCCGGCCACCGCGGCCCGACGGGACGCGACGCCCCGCCGCCGGTGAAGTGCTCTGGGCAGGGGCAATCTCTCCGATTTCAAACGCTTTCCCTCTCGTTTCAATCTGCGGCCTGAGGGTACGGCTAATGATGCCCAAATGAGCGTCCTGCAAGCCGGGGCGCCTTTTGAAGCGCGGAGAAGAAAGCGGCTGACGGATCCTATTTAAGGCCCTGCCCACGAGCGTGGCTGAGCCACCGAGCATCCTCCCGGGACGAGTCAAATTTCCCGCTCGCGCTGCCAGCTGCCGGTGTGCCGCCGCCGCCCGTGCCCTCCGGGATGGCGGCGGGAGGGCGCGGAGGGGCCGCCCGGGGGGCTCGGCGGGGCCCGGCGGCAGCGCCGCGCTGTCCGCGGGGCTCTGGACGCGCCGTCGCTCTGTGTTTCAGGTCCGAGCCTCCCTCCGAAGATGTGTGACGACGAGGAGACCACCGCACTGGTGTGCGACAACGGCTCGGGGCTGGTCAAGGCGGGCTTTGCCGGAGACGATGCCCCTAGGGCCGTTTTCCCGTCCATCGTCGGCCGCCCGAGGCACCAGGTAAATACGGGGGGCAGGACCGGGGCAGGACCGATTTTATGCCCTCTCTCCAGAAGTCGCCTCTGCTCGCCCCTTTCCTCCTTAGTCCTTCTGTCCTGTCCCGAATACCCTGCACTTCCCTCTGCTCACTTCTTGTGGTGGTACTAGTGAAGCCATTCCAGTTGTCCCCAATGCTTCCCTCAACTCCCCTGTTTGGCTGTCCCTTAATCTCCTTTCTGTCACTGTCTCCCTTTCCCCCAGTTATTTCTAAATCAGCAACTTTTGCCTTGACTCTCTCCCTGTTCTCTCTCCTAATGAGCCCAAACCCAGCTTCCTACAAAGCTGCTGCCCACTCCATCCCCAGGCCAGACCTGCTCCTGGTGCTAGTTCAAAGGCATCTCCATTAAACTAAAATGTTTGCAATTAGTATATTGTTATTGTGAATACATTACTGATGAGGCTCCATAGGAATAGTGATTTTGGGAGTGTCTTCCTTCACTAGAAGGTTAATTTCCCTCTGTATCTTCTTGTTTGAAAACTCTGTATGTCTCTGTGTATCTTTTCCTGCCCATGATATCGTGGAGTTTACTTTGGACCAGAAAGAAGTAATTGAAAGCAAAACACTTATTAAAAAGGGGGGGAAATCTTTTCATTTGATTAAAGAAAAAATGATTTAATGAGAAAACTTCAAGTTCTGTTGACTTAATATTTCAATAATGCTAATTTCTTTTCCTAAACAACTTTTCAGTGTTGTGACCTTTCTTGAAAATAGCATGGTTGTCTGTGGTGCAACTGTTTGGGCTCTGTGATGTTATCTTCCTCAAATAATACTTTTCTATATTTTCTTCTCTTAGGGTGTTATGGTTGGTATGGGTCAAAAAGATTCCTATGTGGGTGATGAAGCTCAGAGCAAAAGAGGTATCCTTACTTTGAAATATCCCATTGAACATGGCATCATCACCAACTGGGATGATATGGAAAAGATCTGGCACCACACTTTCTACAATGAGCTCCGTGTAGCCCCTGAGGAGCACCCTACCTTGCTCACAGAAGCCCCCTTGAACCCTAAAGCTAACCGTGAAAAGATGACCCAGATAATGTTTGAGACCTTCAACGTGCCTGCTATGTATGTGGCGATCCAGGCTGTCCTGTCCCTGTATGCCTCCGGTCGTACAACAGGTAACGTAAAAAAATAAAGACTATTTATCAGGAGTCCTCCTCCTTTCTCACTCCAAATAGGGAAAAAAAACCCCATAGCTCATTCAAATCTATAGAAAAATAGGTATTTTTAGTTTATAGTGACTGATAATAATATAGCAGAAAAGCCAGCACAAAATAGTCTGTGAGAAGCAGCAATGTGGACCTGTCTGCATCGCTTTCAGAGGGGCGCTGTGGAACTGACTCTCCTGCTGCTTGTCATGACACAAATGGTGAGACATTCCTGTGAAGATACTGCAGTTACACAAATATTACACCAGTTTAAGGGCTTAAAGTGGGCCCAAAAGATGACCATTATTGGATCAGGACAATCACTATTGCAAATGCACTTACTGCTCAGTGTAATAGCAGTGGCAGGCTGTTCGTATGGATTAGCTTAAAATATGTATGTGACAACTGTTTAATTGGAAAGTTCACACCAAACATGAACTTCCAGACAAGCAAAGACAGAAGCAACAGGCAAGATCTTTATGCCTAAAATAGAATGATGCTATTTTATAGTACCTGAAAAATCCTATATTTTTTGGTGTTTGTTGCTGCTTACTGTGCCTAAGGGCTCTAGGTGATTCCAACTGCTCTCTGACATTTCTTTCCCAGGTATTGTTCTTGACTCTGGTGATGGCGTTACCCACAATGTACCTATTTATGAAGGCTATGCTTTGCCTCATGCTATCATGCGTCTGGATCTGGCTGGCAGGGATCTGACTGACTACCTCATGAAGATCCTCACGGAGCGTGGCTATTCCTTTGTGACAACAGGTCAGTCCTTCAGCTTTGCCCTCCTGTGAGAGTCCTTGTGTCTCTCTCGGCCATCTTCTTCCTCTAGTATTTTGCTCATCCAAACCTTGATTTGATTCCCGTATATCTGCAGCTGAACGTGAGATTGTTCGTGATATCAAAGAGAAGTTGTGCTATGTTGCACTGGACTTTGAGAATGAAATGGCCACTGCTGCCTCTTCCTCCTCTCTGGAAAAGAGCTATGAGTTGCCCGATGGTCAAGTGATCACAATCGGTAATGAACGTTTCCGCTGCCCTGAAACCTTATTCCAGCCATCCTTTATTGGTAAGTGTTCCCAGGAAATTCTCCTTTCAGTAGGAGGTATTAATGAATCAGAAGATCTAGGAGGTGTCCCACTCCTCTTCCTGCTTATCTAAATTTGGCATGAAATCAGACAGAAATAATGAGATAGATCATCTGGTCCCTGTAAGCTATGCTTAATGTAAGCTCAGCTGGTAATTAACTGAGCTCTGGGGTCTTCTTGAAAGTTTTAGACCAGGTTTTAGGGTCACAGTTTTTCGTGATAAAATGGAGCTAGAATATCATCATGTCATGATGGAAAGAATAGCTTCCAGTGCTGTGTTTGTAAAGCTTATACTTAAAACAGTATTTGACTGCAGGAAGAAATAAAGTGCCTGTGAGGGGGGGGAAAAAAAAAAAGAAGGTTTGTGTATATTTATATGCATGGTAATTGAACATTGGCATGGTCAAGATGGTAAGCTTTGCTGTTTGTGCGAGTGCAGCTGACGGATATAGCAAATGCTTATACTCTACGTCCTGAGCAATAAGTGCAGTTGTTCATCAGCTGACATCTTACTGTGGATCTAGTGTCAGCCTTTTCAGGAAGCACCTGTCAAAATTAATAAACTGGAATGCAACCTACAAACACTTGCTCCTGGTTTCTTTTTCCTTACCACCAAATACTAATACCTTGGTTATGTCTTGCCTTGATGTTTACAAATGGTATAGACTGTATTTTGAGAAGGCTGAAAAAGAAATTAAGTTACTATTGTCTTCTTTAGTTCTACTTCAGCTGCTTTTGTTTATTGCTGTCTTTTCTATATTCGACGAATGCTCTTTGTGAGACTCTGACATATCCTGATACTCATATTTTCTATTCTATATAACTTCCATTGCCATATACTAAATGAGTTTATCTTGTGTGTCTAGCTCTTCTCTTACTGCATATTTTGAGTATCTTTCCTTTGCACATGCATTACGATTCTTACCCTTTCTAACAAAGAATTTTTGTTTTCTCAGTTAGTTCTGTAATTCTATTTTTTAAACGTTTTTCTATAACATTTAATAATTAGTAAGTAATTTTACAACAAAAATATCGTAACAGTTCATATTAATGATGATGAGAAATGCCAAGAGTTCTCTTCATGAAGACCTCTTGTATAATCTGATCTACTGCTGTCTTTCTTCTCAAGGTATGGAATCTGCTGGTATTCATGAAACTACCTACAACAGTATCATGAAGTGTGATATTGACATTCGTAAGGACCTGTATGCTAACAACGTCCTCTCAGGTGGAACGACAATGTACCCTGGCATTGCTGATCGCATGCAGAAGGAAATCACTGCCCTTGCTCCTAGCACTATGAAGATCAAGGTGAGGAATTTGACTCTCTTCTATAAAATGTGGGTATGGATGGGGAAAATGCTCACATCATTAAATTGGGATACAGGAGGAACTCAAAAGTGATGATGGACAGCTGATCGACAGCTGATGGACAAGTGAGAAGAAATCCTATTTAATCAGCATAAACATATTGATTAGAAGCAAGTGTTAGAAAAGAGGAAAATATGTTTATATATATTTCTTAGGGATTATTACACGTATTGTACCAGCTGCTGAAGATCAGTACTGTTATTGTAGAAAAGTTCTTCAAGGAAATATCTAGTGGTTTGTTACATTGTTGATGTGAGTTAGTTGTTCAGAAATGTAACTGTTAAATGAGGATTTTGTTGCTTGTCTTTATCCTAGATCATTGCCCCACCTGAGCGCAAGTACTCTGTCTGGATTGGTGGCTCCATTCTAGCATCTCTGTCCACCTTCCAGCAAATGTGGATCAGCAAACAGGAGTATGATGAAGCTGGTCCATCCATTGTCCACCGCAAGTGCTTCTAAGCACTTTTCCCTTGATTTACTTCCCACTCAGGATGACGACAATATGCTTCTTGGAGTCTTCTGGCAACCCTTCCTGAACTCTTCAGTCATTGTACAGTTTGTTTACACACCCGTGCAATTTATTTGTGCTTCTAATATTTATTGCTTTATAAATAAACATGATCTGGGACTTGCAACCTACAAATGATTGTCTTTTTTTTTAAATTATAATTTTTCTTTGGTTAAAAGAAATGACACTAAACACCCTGGAATTTGGAAACTCCCATTGAACCTATCAATGCCTTCACAGCATGCATGTTCTTCTAAACGATGTAGGCATGTTAGGTCGCGGTTTTCTATTAGTAAGAATTTATAGTTTATAGTTTTCATTTTGAAACTTGAAACAAAAGAAGCATCATATATCAAAGCTTACAAAGAAATAGCCTTGAGGGTAGACCCAGTAAGTGGAACAAGTGGAAAGAAATCTCTTATAGTCACTCACTGGGTTTAGAAATGTTTCTTCCGTTGCATTCATTATAACCCAAGTATTTTAATAGTAATTTATTGAAAGCCAAAGTTTCTGTAAGAGTATTATGTTAATACATTTAGAATGTGATTATAACTAATTAGCTCAATCCCAAAGAGTCATACAATTATTTTCTGTGGGCTATAAACATTTATGACAAAACGTTAATTCAAACTGACGGTTTACTCATCTTCCTTCATCTCTTTAAAGCCAGAAATAAAGAAGCCTTTATTGTACTAATGCAAAAGAACCAAACTTTTGCTGCATAAACATACAATTGTTGTAGTCACGATTATTTTCACATCATCATTCATAAGTCTTTGGCAATTTTTAATCCTTAATCTTCACTATTTGTTGCTATTTGACCCAGATACCGCAATCAAAAATTGCTTACTTTCTGCCAGTTTTTGTGTTCCTCACTTTTTACAACTGTGCTCTTTGGACTTTTTTTTTTTTTAAAAAAAAAAGTAATATCTAAAAGGTGAAGTACAGAATTATCTGGGAGATTTTCATTAAAATAGTGGGACCAGTCGGCATCATAGTTTGAACTATGTACAGACTGGAGTTCGCCTAAACTTGATTTAGGAAATCAATGACAGCATTTATCAATGCATGTAGCTAGTTAGGCATGTGCTTAGCTGAGAGCCATTACAGGTGTTTGAAAAGATTAGATTTCATGGTCATTTCATACACAAATGCTAATTTTTTTAAATAAAAAAACAACTCAAAATGTAATAATAATGGGCAGTTTACACAACTGCAGGGAAATTTTTCCTGTTTCTCCTCCCTTTTATTTTCTGGAAACACATTAAAACTGGCCATTAATTGTGATCTGCAGTTAAGCAGAACTGATTTTTCTCTATGAATATATGAAGACATATTTAGTATCTGTCTTGAATTTACTTATCGTCCAAAGACATTTTACTGAGACACCGTTGTAATAGCCTACTATCAGCTTGCAATTGAAATATTCAAATATTTCTAAATATTTTTGCTTTTGGGCAGACAGGGAGGATGGAGTTGTTAAATATAAATAAAATTTAAACATAAGCATGAAATTTTAAACCTCTTTTACAATTTAAACATAAATTCAAACATTTTAAACAAACAAAAAATTTTAACATAAGTATGAAAATTTAAACATAAATATGAAATACCTCACATTGCACACAGTATTACTGACATGCTGCTACAAATAGGCATTTTCACAATGCAATCCAAATTAATTGACCAGTGAATCTGTTAAGGCAGAGTCAAGAATTTCTGCTGCTCTCAAGAAGGTTTCCAGACTAAGGAGTCACTCTGAAGTTCACAACATGGAGAAATTTTGGATGTTTTGAAAACATGGGAACATTTCCAGATTTCTGACAAACACAAATTTAATTATTCAAACTTAAATAACATTTGCCAATGAAGTTTGCATATTGTTATTCAGAACCATTGCACTTTTCTTGCTTGGTCTTGTTTGCTAATTTGAAAGATTCAGCTGGTCAGAAAGGTCATCTTGGGTATTAGTGTGAATTAATAGGGTGATACTGGACATAAATTGCAACTAATTGGAGCTTAAAATGTTAAGCAAGTATGCAAAGGGCATGCTAAGTCAGCCCCAGTGGATTCCTGACTGCCTGGCTCTGACTGATAGGTCAGGAATGGCAGGGGTGCAGCTGGCACCACATTCACGGATGGGATTGGGAGTTCGCCCTTCAGCATGTGGGCATGAGGAGGGAACTGAAGGAAGCCACCGATTGCATGACATTCTTTCCATAGACATTTTTGGGTTTGTAGTTCACAGTTTATGGAAATGGATATGAGCAGCAAGGATTGTGCAAAAGGCTGATATGCTTGAGTGTGTGTAGGATATGACCGAAAAGCAGCAGTGTCTTATGCTAACTCCCATACATTTCCAAATGTATTCAGTTTTAATAGAGTAATCACATACTTTGTATATGTGTAGTCACACTCAGTGCAGTGAAAACTTCAATAATTCAGTGGGATGAGAAGTATTTTTATATATATATATATATATAAAATAATTATTTGTGGAAGCAAAACTTGGGAAAAGTCTAGTTCTTTTAAATATGGGTAATGCAACTGATCAATTTGAGAGGAATTTGAGTGTTAAGGCACATAAGCTAGGATTCAAAATTCTAATAAGAGATGCCACTGCTTAAGTTCACCCTCTGTTTACATTTTACAATAAGCCTTAATCAGGGTGGTATACATTTTGTATGGCAAATGAAGATGGGGAATGGGATGCAGAGGTTAACTGGAGAGCACCTATATGAGAACCAGTAGAATTATTGCAGATACTTGCTTGCAAAAGGCAAATTAAAAACCAGCGGTTCCCAAACCCTGCTGCGAACATCTATTGGGGTTCAACCTACAACTTTCATCTCTGAAAGACCTCAGCTAATGATGACATTGACATAAATTTTGAGACTGAAAGATTGCAGCTAACCTTCATTGCTCTTGTTGAGATTGTCTTTGGATGGAAGAGGGAAACTTAATGTTTAGCCAAACTTACAGATCCAACACATGCATTTTGAAAAGCAGAGTGGATACATAGCAAAACATCTGTTTGCCACAGCGAAGTGTGTCCTGTTATTTGACTTTGCAACTCCTTGTTGCTAAATATGTAAAACGGTGTGAAAGTCATTCTGTGGAAGTTGGTCTGATGTGATTTTTAACCTAGATAAGTAGGCTTTATTTAGTAACAAGGGCTAAAAGGTGTTAAAAAATTACTAAGATACATCAGCAAGAGCTAGAACAAATTCAGAGCAACCCAGTACTTCTGATTTTGACTGAAGGACATTGGGGTTTTGCCACTGTTGTCTGATCCACAGATCTTACATGAAACTTTCCTTGTAGATCAAAGAGAATGTTGGCACTTAAGGAGTATTGAGAGATAGCATTATGATCAGAACAGAAAGCTTGTCACATCTTTATGGAGTAGGTGCTAAGAATCCTTAAATCCTTTGATTCGGCTTAAAAAGATGGATTTTTTGACAGGAAATAAGGTGTTTCAGAAGTCACTTGTTAGTGCTTCAAGGCTCTTTCAAAAAAATTGGTAGGACAGCCATTGTAAATTTGATAGAGTTGTCTACTTTGCACTAATCTACTCTTAAAAGGCTGTTTTAGCTAAAGACTTTAAAAAGTCAGCCTGAGGCAAAGCACTAATATGAGAATTTTTAGCTTGAATAATTGAATTCTGCAGAGTGATAATTTTTTTA
Source organism: Limosa lapponica baueri (assembly GCA_002844005.1). Classification (NCBI taxonomy): domain Eukaryota; kingdom Metazoa; phylum Chordata; class Aves; order Charadriiformes; family Scolopacidae; genus Limosa; species Limosa lapponica. The sequence continues at coordinate 1,596,208 of KZ505637.1, forward strand.
ATGTAGAATAAGAGGCTTTTGTACTTAAAAACATTAGGTGACTCTAAAGATATGTGGCAGTCAGATTAATCTACAATAATAACACAACAATAGAAAAAAAATGAGAAAATCCTGTTGGCTGCTGGTTGGATAAACTGAATACGAGGCCCAGGCAGAGATTGTGGCTTTCTTTCAATAACAGCTGAACCCAGTCCCACCCTGAAGCATCCTGTGACAGAAACCTGTTATTATTAAGAAAAAAAGAAATTATAAAATTGAGTGAATAATAAATCTCACTCATTACACTCAAGAAAGAAGCAATTCAGGTAGTTAATATACTACCAACTGCCTTTCCTTTTTCTCCTGAGGATGACTGATTGCTGAAACTTGCAAATTAAACATACAGGAGTGTTAATTATTGAAACAAAAAAAAAATTATGCTGGTATATAATTAAAGGAAGGATTTAATTTGTGATTAAGTTGTCCTGTGTGAATAGTGATGGATGAATAGAGTTTAACAGACATTAGCAAAAGTTAATGTACCTGATGGCAATCTTATTTTTCATCATAAAGAAATAATTCACAAAATACAGTATATTTGAGGTCTACCAAATATAGGGCAGTATGGTCTCTTAATTGTATTAATTAATTAATTGTATTTCAGAAACAATTTTTAACCATTTTCTGTCTGGTGATATAAACATGCAGGGGAAAAAGTGGATGTGGAATAGCATAAAGCTTTATTGGGGTAGATTTAAATGACATGTAAATGATGTAGTAAATCTGGGAAGGTACCCAATAAAATCCAGGTAGTGAGGCAGTAAGAAAGAGCTTAAAGATTAGTTCCTAATTTCTAAGTCCCTCAGGTTTAGATAACCAGAAAGGGTATTGTCAGCGATAATGAGGACTACATGAGCTCTCGTTCCAAGGCGTCCCGAATGCCTTGTGAACTACATTGTGACTTCTAGACATGGTTTTGCAAAAAAACGATGCTCAAAGGCAAATCGAGGAGCTCCTGGGTGTTAGAGAGGGCCTTGCAACTCCATCTCTTCTAGAGAGCATGGAAATAGGTGGCTGTAGCAGCCCAGCAACTCTTGCCATGTATTCCTTCCTCTGCCCCAGCTCTCTGTAGGTGACTGTGTCTGTCTCAGCTGACATGAGAAAGGACAAGGGTGAAAAATATAGTTCATTGTGTTCTGGGAAGGAAGGGGTTGAGCAGGCACATATTGCTGGGCAAATTGGGGAGGAGAGTTCTCCGACAGCATCCAAAAGCACAGGGATTTTACAGTAGCTGCTATCAAGGAAAAAAGATAGGTTTAGGGAATTCAAGCCATATCCTCATGTTTATGTAATAGATGAATTTTGACACTGAATTTCATGCTACTTCTTTGTTTTTTATTTTGATTATATAAGCTATTTTCAGGACATAGCCTCTCATAGCTAAGCCTCTATTTTGTTAAAAAAAACCACAAAAAAACCAAACACAAATAGAATAAGGAAGATTAATCTTAAGCAAGAAAAATGTCTTCTTTCTTTTTAACTAAGTATTTTTGTTTACTGAAAATGTTTTAAAGTTAACTACTAGATTTGCTTGTCTGGGTGTGTGTGAGTGACAAGCCCAATGCAAGTTGTTTTGCAATGCTCTGATTCTCTGGTGAGCCAGAGGGGAGACGAATTCTTGCGGTAATGGAAACTTCAGCAGATTTTCGGGACAAAGCACTGAACAAGTCATAAGAAGAAAGTATTTTACTTCTTTAGCATGAATTATGCCTTGAATTTAGCACCTAAACTGGGAGATCCTTCCTGGTCAAGGAACACCACCTGCAATAAAACTTTGCTTTCCACCAGTTAAATTAAGTCCATTTCTTTGACTGTAACTTTAGGTAAAAGATTAAAGAGAATTCTCAGTCTTCTGTTACAGGCTAAAAAGCATACACCTTTCTTGCACTAAACTTGTGGCTTCATTATCTGATGTATGAGTTCGACAATTTGAGTAGCTGATTATCTAAATTAATATCATTAACCAAGTGATATACTACTTCAGCACTGGTTGTGAATTCAACTTTATTACCCTACTGTTTCATTCATAATTAATATACTGAACTCACAGCAGACAGCCTGTTTGTATATGTATGAATGTGAGTTGGGAAAAATGCAATCTGTGGTTTTACCCTTACAAATGTTCAATGATTTCTTTGATCTCTATCTAAAAAGTCATATGTTCATTTACAGGAATGAACATATAGTAGGTATTTAATGTATATTATGGCTCACTAAATGTCATAATCCATTATGAGATCCTACAAAGTGCCCAGATATACTTTTAAATTGTAATGTATTGTATTGTAAAAACCTAAACTTTTAATAGGTGACAAAACCTTTAATATGTGATGAACAAGTTTACAGAAATGTTCTTAGGCCTTACTAGTCTTAAGGATGTGGAAATGATTTTAGATTTATTTTTAATTGACTTGGAGCTGTTTCATGCAGCTCAGCTCTGTATGGCAACCAGGCAAACCACAGTAATGCAGTAGCTTTTGGTCTTTGGCCCATATATTTGGATAGGCAAATTGAATTGACTTTAAAAGAGACTTACATGGAAGGGGTATCTTAACTGTACGTAGGAAAATGAGTGATTATGTTATTGCTGATGATAGTCACCCTTGCATTTCTTTGATTCTGGGTTCTCAAAACTGTTTGCCACAATAATATAGACACACACACATACATATTTTTATACATATATATACGTATACATATGAATGCTTATATACCTACATATATACACATATATATTTACACATACGTATGCATACATATGCATTCAAGTATTTTCCCTAAGTCTTCTCTTTAACTTTGAAATGTAAGAGTGTTCCTGGCTTGGTAACAAGTTTCAGAGACCAGATCTGTATGACACAGCATATGTGTATGACCTCTAGAAACTAAGCATAGTTGAAACTGGAAGGATAAATGTTTCATGTCAGAAACATCACAGAGATATTTGACTAAGACGCAACTGTGGATATTTTGTAGCCTAGTTCCTAAGAAAAGTCGATTCCTAGTTTATTTTTCTGCTCAAGACAAAACCTCAGAATTTTTCAATTTTGAGAAAAGATCAGAATTGAAGTGGTTTTAGTAATAATGTGAAACACTCTTTCCTTTTTTCCTTGGGTTGTTTTTGTGTGGTTTTTGGTTTTTTTTTTTTTTTCCCATTGGTTGGACTAGATGATCTTAAAAGGTCCCTTCCAACCTAGGTGATTCTGTGATTCTGTGATTCCTTCTTACAAACTACAGTCAAAGTGCCACAAATTATGCTCTTCAGACATAGCCTGAATACATCACATACTGCTGAAAGTGGAAAAAATACACAAACACATGTAGAGAATAAGTTTGCAATGTCTGGTGTCACAATCTATTTTAATAGCTGCAGCAATAATTTTGTAGAATTTTCTTTTCTGCTCAGAAATAATGTTGACTCTTGTCATCAACTGGGTGGACAAATTTTTTTCTGTCTTTTCATTTCAACTGAGACTATGAATTCTGCCCATTGTACTGGCACCTAACAGAAATAGGAAACTACCTTCTGACCTTATTTTTGTAAATAAGCAGGGTATGAAATTATCAGGAATAGTACCCCGCAGGCTCTTCCTTCTGCCAAAAGATATACAAAGGGTTCCTTTGCTCATCCTGTCCATATATGTTATACAAAGCAAACCATGAGCAAATATATTGTCATTTAAAATCCTAAAAAGATTTTTTCTTTTGTAAGTAATAATGCAGAGACGATGATTGTGAAATCTCCAAATAGGGTCGTCTGGTGACAAGGAGACAGTGGGTGCTATTAAAAGCTTGACATTTATCACTCACAGTGGTTAAATTTGTCATGGTATTTGTGGCATTTGCCAATCTAAGTATAGAGAATGCCACAGAACAGATAAATACTGCTGTGAAAACCCCAGCAAACTGCTGGTGGTGCTTTGCTAAACCTATAGCGCTCTGTGTTCTGGAAATGCATTGCAGGTGCTACTAGCTAGGATTTTCTCAGTGTGGAAAAAGTTTGTTATGCTTTTCTTTTCCTTCATCTTGCCTATTTAGACCAAAAGGTCTATTGTATATGAAATATTTCTGTGTGTCTCTTTGTAGCCTTCAGAGCAATGGAGTCCCTATCAAAGTTTGAGTGTCCTAAAGTTAATAAAAACCAAATCATGGCATATCTTTCATACAGGCAAAATGGAGTCTATCCAGTACATGAAGGGTAGGAATTATTCCACTGGAAAATATTCCATGTATCTTGTGACAAACAACCCACTGTGCAAGTCTAGTTGGAAAAAATGGCTTTTAAAGCAGAAAGTTGTTCTTTAGGACATCATTATTTAAGAGCTCTAGAGCTCTGTTTAAATCCTCAAGGACAGAATGGACATAATTAATCACATTGTACATTTACTCTAAGACACACAGAAAAATCGTCATTATTTTCTTTGCAATAACTACAGAGAAGACATTAAGATAACAAAGTCCATAATGGAACTATTTTTTCTTCACCTTATAAAACAACTTTAATGGTGGCAAGGAGATAAAGGCTGGTTGACTTCTCCAGGTTGACAGGGTGAATATGAAACGGGCAGCTGCTCTCAAGTCTTATCTGCAGGTATAGTTCTGTCCCTGCTTGACTGGAGGAGGTGCTGTGGTGCTGAAGCAACAATTCTCAAAGGCATTAAGTTGTGTAATGGGTATTTTGCTGCAGATTAAGAAAATGTACAAAAGGTTGAAAGAATGTGGCCATAGTTGTGACCAAGTTCTTCATCTTTGGCAATGATGTTCACTTGATGTTCACTTGATCCTTTGATTCTACCCTTGCAGGACAGACCTAAGCCTAGAGTTAGATCATTTCCCTGCTATGGAGCTGTTAAGACTGACTCTTTGATTATCTCTTGAGTTTTTGAATGCATCTGGTTACAGCAGATGGCACTGAAGAGTATATAATGAAATTTCTGGGCTATTAACAAAACCTGTGGGTTACAAGTCAGTCCTGATGTCAGTCCTTAACATGAACTCTTTACATTTATTTGGCACACAGTCTCCGAAATTCCCTGCTCTTTCCACAACCACGGTTTGCCTGGTGAAAGCAATGGAGGGAAGTGTGCTAGGGAAAGAGGGTACCCTATCCAACTGCAGTCATTTCTATAATCATTTAAAATTTACCCAAATCATATGTAAGTTGAGCTCTTAAAAAACCTCTTGAAGACTGGAATGTGTTTTGCTTCAATGAATATTATTTTGAAAGACTAGAACTTCAGATAGAGCTTAAACATAGGACAAAAATGTTGCACTATATTCTTAGGTCCATAAAAAAATAATTAAGGGCCAAATTCTCAGTTCAGCTAAACCAGAAAGCTGCTCTTATTTTGAAACCAATGATACTAGTAGGACTGTCTAAAACATTTGAGGGCATGGTTGTTTTCCTGAACAGCTCTTTTTTAATTCCCATCTTCAGTGCATCCTTCTAATTAACCACTGAATATAGTGGCTGAAAAGAGTCAAGTAGAGACACTCTTGTCTTTGTGAAAGGGCACGTACTGTGGATTTTTTAAACCGTGTGTCTTGGGCTAGATTCTTGTGTAACTTGCTGCAGACACTGAGAGTTAACTAAAATGCTGATGCATACAACTTTTGAATTATTATGCCTACCAGAATGCTGGAGCTTTTACGTATTAAAAGCAGCTGTATACCTCTGAATGTACTTTTTGGCTTATGAGAAGATGATTTTCTTAACAAAATAAGTCAAACATAAGAACCACTTCTGTGTTCTCTTAAGAATGCAATGCCATGCAGTCACAGGCAGCCACTTAGACTTTGAGTAATATACTACTTTAACTTTGCCTTTTCTGTCTGAATTGTGATTTGGTTTTCCAATTTACACATTCACTTCATTAAAAATAAAAATATTTTCAGAAGCTATGCGTAGCCATTGTAACAATGTGCTTGATCTGTTCCAGAGTCAGCTGCAATAGGTCATATCCTCTCTGCAGGACAATCATCACTGCCCTGTGATGCAAGTTTATCGGCACTTCCTAGTTCTGGAAAGATTGCTTTTCCCTGCTGCCAGAGAAAAGAACAATTAAATATTTTTTATTTAATATTTTTTTGCTATATTGATATATTTCTCTGATCAACCCTCCCATTGAAAAGAAAGGATAGCTCTTATTTATTGTGTAAAAACCAATGTCTTGCTTTACACTACTCCTTCCTTTTGCAAAGTCATCTTAAAAACTGAAGAAAACCACATTATCGGGAAGGGCTAATCACAAGAGGGGAGACCTTATGGAAAGGGAATCTCGGTCCCTGTTCTCTGCTTGAGGATGTTTCTATCACCATGGCACAGGTAGGAGGCTTGTCATCCAATATCTTTTACCTTGTTGGCCGCATTGTCTTTCACAGTGAAACATGTTGTATTATGTGTATTTTCCATTCAACAGGAACTCTGCCTGCATGGTGTGTATGACTCATCCACCTGTCTAGTTGGTGTTCTTTGGATTAATTGATCTATCTTTGAGCTCATGTTTTCTCTCATGCCTTGTTTGTCTTTGTGGCAGTCATATTTGGATTTCACACATTCATTTTTGCTGTACATAGTGCCTTCAAGCCCAAGGAACAGTTTGCACTGACATTTCAGGTAACATGACACTGGACTTTGATAGCTAGTTGGTGTAATTAAACCTAAATATGCTTCACAAACATTTATTAAAGTCCTGTGGGGACTTGGCTGTCATTTTTTTTCCTCTCCCGCACTGCACTACCTTTCCTTTAAGCCTTTTGTCTTTGTAATACTGTTTCTGCCCCAAGGCAGATCCTTCGCTCTGAGGAAATATATGAAATAATTAAATGTATCAAACAACACTAGTGAAACGGATCAGACGAATAATTTATCCATGTCTTTTTGACATGCTACTTATTGACATATTTTTTAAATGGGTCAAGTCTTTAAGTGCTTATTAGCAAATATTTGAAACCACTTTCCTTTTATTTTTGTCCACTGAGACTATAGGATGGATATACTTATGTGGTGAAATCAGGGCTGAAAATCTACTGATTTCTTTTCCTCAACATCAGAAGAGGTCTGGTTTTGAGAAACCACTGGATAGCTGCATCTCAGCATGAGGTCTTGAAAATCCTGTCTGAAAATGCTCTGTGTGTAATTTTCATCTATGTGAAAATATTTATTAAATCTAAAACCTAGGAGCCCTGGTCCTTCTGTTTTGTTGATTCACTGTAACCCGTCTTTTCTTTTTAGGCAGAGTGAAGCCTCTGGGATGAGACAAGTTCTCCATAGATTCATTCTCAGAAGTTTCCACTGGAAAGTCTGTATTTCATCGTGGCTCTGTGTTGAAGGAGGAAAATGACTGTAAATCCAGATGGGGAAAGGGAGGCTCACTGTCCTGTGTCAGGATGCATGACCTCCTTATTGGTTTGAACACAGCCTGAGGGAGTCTATACTTAGGAATTTGTGTGCAAAATGGAAATATTCTGGACAGGGCGGCTGAAGAAAATAAAATCCTGTATTTCCTTTATTGTGTTCCTGGCAGGTGCAGACATGTACATATGTAAAAGACATGCTTCAAAACCTGAAAAACCAGAAAATGTAGACAAAACCTGATGTAGTATTTGCAATAAATCTTAGTAATTGATACAAAATAATAGTTGATAAAAACGTTCACACAAAATATTTATCCATTTGCATATAAGTGGAAATATATGACACTGTTCTCACTTTGTTGTAGCCTTTGAAGTTCAACTGACAAACACTTAAAATGGCAGATCCTATGGTTCAGGGTTTGGTTTAAGTGTTCAGCCTGGCAAGAGGTGGGTAATGGAGCCTTTTAGTCTCCCTTTGATCCTTGGCTAGGTGTGGAGCTAGGCAAGCACCAGCAGGAGTGGTACCCAGGTATGAGTCAAACAGTTGCTCACGCCTGCCTGCCCAATCCAGGGCCCCATGCCTCCTGGGAATGTTGTGAGGAAGATGTGGATAGGGTAAGGGAAGGTATGTCTTTCCACTCTGTTTTTCACTCAGTAGGACGGACACAGCTTTAGATTAAGGAAATCGCAGAGCAAGGTACCATAAAGAGTTATTTTCTTTTTTTTTTTTTTTTCTTTCTATAAATAACTGATAGTTTGGTTATGTTTCTCACAGGAAAAAAGTCCCCACTCTTACACAGGGAAGTGTGAAAGAGGTTGAAAACAGCTGCAAAGCAGAATTTCTAAATCTAAAATGCAAAGTAAATATCTGGTTAAAATGAGGACAGATTTGCATAGGATGTGTGTAAATCAGTGCAGCCCTTGAGCAACTGTGACCTATGTGAGAAATTACGTGGGTTTCACTGTTATCTGGAAAAATAAACTGTAACTTCCAGTACCATAGCAACATTATGCAGTATGCTGATTTGTCTTTTTCTTAAAAGCACAGAAATAAATCATGCACAACTGTAGGTGTCCTACAATGTTTTATGAATGATTGAATTTATCTTTTTCTCTTGCTGTGCCACAACTTCTTTCCCACAGCATAGTCAAAAATACACAATCTTGAAGAGATTCTGGAAAACATAGTAATGGATTGAATCTTTCAGAACATGAAACTTTTTGCAAAATCTATAGGCAACCACTTCAGTTTTCTGTGAGATAAAAGAAATTGAGTACTATGATTACAACTTTATAAAATTCAGGGCTTTTCATTCACAGAAAATTTTGGTATTCCAAATCTGATTTTGCTCCATTTTGGAACAGAAACATTATAAAAAAATTAATGAAATGCACATCCTGGAAAACTTTTTGTTTAGGAAAGATTAACAAATGGTCTTCTGACAACAAAGCATGCTCCACAGCACTGAGCAGATGTTGTTTAGTAATAACAATTGTGGAAATCACAAAAATGTAAGTTTAAATCACTACCTGTGAAACTCCAGATGTGCATGATTGGGATGGGTCTGTGAAACTATTCTGCATCTATGAATTCATATTTTCCAGTCAAAATGTGTAAATCTCTAGGCTAGACTAAAGGTTCTAGACTAAAAAAATTGCACTCTTGAATGTTTATAAAACTTAAATTCAACTAAAGTTTTTTTTTTAATATTCAATAAACTCTACAAATTACATCAGATTCTTCTCTCAAGCCCATGACTGTATATTCTTGATCCACACATACTAATGTCACTGAAAAGAGAACTCAATAGCTTTTACCTAGGGCCTTACCTGAGGCAAAGTCTAAAATCATGTAGAATTTAAATATATTCTCCCCACACAGACCATTTAAATCACCTCAATAACCCTATAGAAGAGGATTACTAGAGAATAGGAGTTCGTATTGAATTCCCTAATAAATATTATTTCATATTTCTTTTTGCAGTCTGTCATGCAAATAGACACAAATTATAAAACACATGCATAAATACATGCACTTGCACACACCTGTGTGTATGCATTTATACCTTATATATCTGTAATAGATTTAATATCAAATATATTTCACACATTTTTGTTGTTGCTGTAGAATCTTTGAACGACAAAGGGATAAAAAATCCTCTGCATTTCTGAGCTCCCGCTTTTCACTCCTGCTTACTGACATAGTTTACTTTCAAAACAATCATTGGACTGTCCTAGTTATTTCAAGGGATTGTTTCAGCCTGGCCTCTGAAGGGATGTTTTAATGTAATGTGAATTCCCTTCTGAGACTGGTGAGATGGGGAAGGACACGATGAGAGTGAGGGGCACCGGGAATACTGAGGAAATGTGGTGTAACGATCAAAACAAAGGAAAGCAACTCTGCCCTGAATCATGTCACTGAACTGAAAGCAGCTGAGAGTACAGAGATTCAGCAATGGGATGAAGACAAATGTAGACAAGGCAAAGCAAAGCAGTAGGTCTGAAAAAAATGCTTGATGTAATGCATTCATATTGAAATACAGAAGCCTGATTTCTCATAATTTTTTTTTCCTACAGAATATAAGAAACATCAAAATGCTGCTTTGAGTTCCAATATAGAGGACAGTTTTCATATTATTTAATCTTATTTTTTGCTGTTCCAGGTATTCTGAAGCACTAACTAACTCTCATAATTCATATTCTGCCATTAGAGATTTAAAAATGTTCTGGTGTAAATAAGATTTTAAGGGGTTTTAAATTTTGGCTCCACCAAAGTCAATAGGCATTGACATTAGTGCCATGAAAAATGACTACTTTATGATGGAGATATTCAGATATAAATTCAAAATAAGTTTATTTTTATTTTTTTATGTATAATTATAATTAAATTTACTTAAGTTTCTTCTGATTACAATTCATAACTCCTTTTGATTTGTAAGGAAAAGAGGAAAATAAGGTTTGCCAAACTGTGTCTTGCCAATATTCTGTATTGGTTCTGGCATAGTGGCTGCCATAGTATTTTGCCTTAATGCACTAATCTGCTATATAGGGCTGCATATATTTTGGAATTTGTATCTTTGAAAGAATAGACTCTAGGAAAAAAACCCAATTTTTAATCAGTGAAAGATCATTTTCATTCACATATTGAATTTATTATTATTTTAGTATGTGCATATTTCTTTGCATCTTTACAATGCATACTAAATCTGATTATATAGAATGTTTTATATTCTTCCGTGTCCAAGCTATTTTTGAAAGGCTCTTTCTTTAGTGAGTATGGAACTTTAAAGTAGACTATAATGGGAATCCACATGAGATTTGCTTACAAATTTACACTTAAGCCATCATAGTTCATGAACCTGCATTAATGGATCCTTCAGCAGAAAGTGAGTGCTCTTTTTGAGACCGGTGAAAGAGAGAAGAGAAAATAAAGAGACTGGCAACAGATGATCTGGCTCCTGGAATATTTCACTTCTCTTGTCCTTCTTTCCAGAGCCTGTCAACTCATAAGGCTTTGATTCAATGAAGTTTTCCTTCTTTTAGCTGCAGCCTGTCCACACACATGCTGGAGTTTACTTTCAGGAGTTTGCAAGAAGTGCAGAGCCTGCTGTGCTGGGAGTTGTACATATGCCAGAAGTATATGCAATTGTGATTCAGTATATAGGTCCAATTTCCAAAGAAATTGATTTGAGTTGTTAGTTTGTTCATGAGAAGGTCCTCGTGCTGACAAACTGACAAGACCCCTGTGAAACTTGAGTGATTCTGTCTGTCAAGGAATAAAATATTCTGTAACTAGAAAAGTGTGATACTTAAAATTTGTTTCCTATTTAAAGCATTTACATTTAAGTATTTTAAGTTCTCTTAGTTCAAAACATTGTGGATTATTTACTTAATACCTGCCCCCCTCATAAATATTTCTTATACTAACCCCCTGGCAAGAATAGTTATATAAATTCAGCATGATATACGAGCCTTCACTTCAAAAGCTTGTGAATGTTCCTTCTTTACTGATAACGTTCATTGATTTGCTGAAAAACTTTTCATTTATAGCAATCTTCAGTGGTAGACGTGAACGCCTGATGCACCATAGAGTCTTAATATGATCATTTTTTCTATTTGTGCATTCAGGAAGCCCTGAATTCTGTGCACTGGACACCTTGCTATTCTCCAGTGTATACATGCAGGCTGTATTCTGTCCTCACACCAAGTAACACAAGTGCTTGCCCTGCTATGGACAGTTTTGTCACAAACATTGTTGACCAGATGCGAAGGGTGCGCTACCTGTTTCTTAGCAGCAAAATGACAGTGTTCTTGAAATGTTGCTTTCTCTTGCGAATGACTGAGGTCATTAGTACACCCAGATCTCGAGCCTTTGGGGAAGTCTTTACTTTTCAAACTGTAGTCAAAATGCACTTTCTGTGGTGTGAAACACTAGACTTGTCTTTTGAAGGAATTTTATTTAAGAAGAAGAAACACAGAGAGGGATTTCTTATTAAGATGCACATAGCAGCTGACTGCAGCCAGGATTGTAGTCATATAGTGGGGGAGAACGTACGCACAAATGCTGATTTTAATGAGAGAGAAAGTGTGGGTGGAAGCAGGTGACCTAGATGATTTTATGAATAAAAGATATAATCTGATGCAATGATTTCATTAATACACACATGGCACCAAATGAAAAGAGAGCACAGCCACAGCAGATGGCTATGAGAGGTGTTAAAATGGCATTTTCGGTTCAGTAGCTAATGACTTAGATTTCATGGACTGCACCAAATACTATCAGAAAGGAAGCACTCGTCATGTCAGTCTTCCAAAGAAAGTTCTACTGCTTTATGAAAATAACGCTGAAGAGTCTCTTTTCAGTGACACTAGTTCAAAAATGCGGTCACTAAGCAGATATGGGGCAACACATTTCACAAAACCTTCTGAAAGAAAACTCTATTGTTTTCTGAGTAATAGCTTGCAACTTTTAATTAAAAGCTCTTTCTTTGCTCCCAGTTTGCTACAATTGGTAGAAACCATGGTTTGCAATAAAGTAATGGAATAGAATTATTTGCCATGCATTTTTAGGAATCTAAAAATGAGATTATTTGCTGCAATTGTGGATCCACTGCAAACAACTACAGAAAAAGACTGAGGAAGGTCATTGGGATAGTACTAAAAATATGTAGCTTTATTTTAAGATAAAATATTTGGAATAAATTTAGGATAAATGTATGACTTTAACAGGAGGTGGTACGTGGGGAAGACTTGTGTAAGATCTGGATTCTGTTTTTACATTAGTAAACCTCAGCATAGAAAACGACGAAGCAGGGTAATACTGTTGCTTCACACACTGTGACAGCAGGTATGGCACTAGCCATGTGGCTTCTTTGTCCCACCCCAGTTGAGCCATCCACGTCCAGGCTGCAGGGAGTCTGTCATGAAAGCCAAATGTGTCAGCTCTGCTCCCAGTGCAATCCACTCCGTACTTGAGGAATGTACAGCCTGTGAGATTTGACTGTTTTCTGGACCCTTTACAAAACAAGATCAGGGCAAAAGGGCTGGATTTCTTAGAGAGAATCTGGCCTACAGCTTCTTAGAGACAGATTAACCTCAGTTTGGCATCAAACTGAGGACACAGTCTCATTCTCCAGACCTAATCCAAGATCAACTCAGCCTATATTATTTCATCATGAATTAATATTGTGGCAGTGGCATCTTTGAACACACAGACTTTGAAGTTTTCATTTTGCAAAGCTTGTCTGAGCTCCTATTAGGTACAGCAGAGTTTATACTGAATTTTGTCTGTAGAGCAATACTCATTCTCTTTGAATGCAAAGCAAAACAAACAAAGATACACTCTCCCACCCAAAAGCCTATGTGTGGAATGGGCAGCTGAGTTTGTTTCCTTTGTATGCAACTGACAAAAAATATTGAAGAGGACAGGCTTCCTGTATTGCTGCTTCATTAGGAAATGGTTCTTTGTAAGCTGGGAGACATAAAGCTTTGATAATCCCGAATGCTTGTGAATGAAATGTAGGCATGATGTTCTAATGTGAATACCATACACTGTGTAATATACACCCATAGCAATCTTGCCAGCCTGCTGCTCTCCAAATCCTGGCTTTACTGTAGGCTGAACCATTCAGGGCAATGGTGTGAAACCTAAGATGAACCTTTAGAAGCTGAAAATCTTCTTATGTCTACAACTCTCTCTTACCATCATGACTATACATAGTCTGAGCACTTTGTGATTTAGACAATTTGTCAGATAAGTTCACAGGTTCTACATGTAATGGATAATGGAAATGCAAATAATTACATTCTTCATACACCTTTCCCTGTTGCACTGAGCACTCAGAGAACATCATGCTGGTTCTTATCACTTCTATTTTGACAATAAGTCAGAGCTCAAATTAAGGACCGCAATTCATAGTTCCAGAAATTGTACATGTAAGTTTGAGATATATGAAACTCCTTTGAGTTTTCCAGTCACTTAAGATGTATGATAGTATAAGGAAAGAGACTCTCACGCTGAAATTATTTTTTTTCCCAAACTCACTAAGGTCTGAAACTCATCATATTTCTCTCAAGTCTAAGGCCAAGTATTCTGCATGTGAATACAGTTTGGTGGGGGTATCTGTGCATATGAGGTTACTGTTAAAAAAGGAGAGTTCACCTATTTTGGAATAAGCTGCAACTCCTGTAAAAGCAGGCCTGAAAGTATTTAAACCATATTTAAATCAAAAGCAATTTCGTAACAGTGCTTACATGCTCGTAGCATTAATTTGTGATATTTCCCCTCCATGTCTGCACATCTGGGCTGTCAGTAGTAAGTAGAACTCAACCCACAGAGCAAACACTAACTGTTCATTAATAGGCTGGAGTTTTATATGATCAGAATTTAATTCCTTTTTATTTACTGGTCTTAAAAGCTCAGATAAGTGGGTTTTCTACCCCAGGGGTAGAGAACAGCTTTCCTTTGTAGAAATTCTTATATTTGTCTATGAACCAAAATCTCCTCTCTTCAGTAATTTCAATCATGGACTTTCCCTCTCTGTTTGGTTTGCTAAATAGCAAATGATGATTTGCTAAATCATCATTAGCTTCTTAGCATATTTCCTGCCCTCTCTCCTTCTACACATGCATTACTGATTTCTTTACAGCTTTGATTTAAATAATTTTCAGATTCATCTCCAAACAGATACTTTAGGGGTCCATATGAGGCACTCAGTTGTCAGGGTAGTTGGATAGATACTACAGTCCTCTTAAAAAAAAAAAAAAAGAAACCACTTCTTTTTAGTTATGATGTTGCTGCAGCATTAGGTTTCAGTTTTACAAGCTACATGGAAAAAACAAAGGCAAGAATTGTGTGAATCAGCTTTCAAGAAGAATGTAGGCAGATTTTAAGGAAAAGCAGTGATTATTCAGTCTTCCCAGTAATTCCCAATGGTGTGGGAAGGCAACAATCCAGATTATTGAATGCTTCTTCACATTCTCTTGGTTGGGAGAGAAGAAAAATCTACCAATTTCTGTGCAAACAGAGATATTCACTGATCTTCTCTTATTTGGTACTTTCCTAATTCAAAGATTTGGGGATCCAATCAAGGAACTGACCCAACATCTTGTGAATCACAGACCATCCGCACGCTCCAAATGAAACAAGAAACCTTGGGGTGTCTAAAACACACAGATGTCCTATGCACAGATGAAGCTTATTCCCATCTATTCAGAAAACACTTAATATCATTAATACAAGACAGAACTCGTTCATGAGAGAGATGCAAATAAAGCAAAGGACTACACTGTTTACAACGGCCTAAGCAGTTCTGAGAAGAGACTGATTTTATTGAGTTTGGCAGTAGCAGCATTATGATCAGACTGACGAGAATTTTTCTTATGTTGCGATTTAATGAGATTAATTGAGCAAAAAGAATAGCAGATATGAAGCTATACTAGATCTTTATGGAAATATTCAGAATATATTTTTCACTTCTCCACCAGAGAACAGTCAATTCCAGTTGGTGCCAATGTTTTATGTGGAATTGTTTGGTGATATCTCAGGTGCAGTCTCTAAGAGTATCTGTAAAATAAAAAAAAATTTTAAACACAATGTAGTAGTTTATGGGAATAAAATATGTGAACTGATTATAATGCAGGGATTTATTCAAGATACTTTATTCTTGTACTGTTTTGAGATGCTTTGTGTGAAGGTCTGCTGTCTTTCCTACCTTAAAACCAACCTCAGTACCAGAATTCTCTGAAATGGCTATATATATGTTCCATTTCACCTTAGTGATTCATGTATTTGTAACCAGTGGAGAATAAAGACGCAGTTTTAAGTCCGGTATCTTCCAAGGGTAAGCAGTATTAACAAGGTAAGATTACTGCTGTATGACACCGCTGTTTCGTGAGTGGCAGAAAACACAGACAAGCTCTGGGAGAGAGGCAAAGCCTAGCAACCCGTGGGAATCCTCCCCAGCAGCCAGGCGGTCGTGGCTGGAGGGGCCACCGTGTCACAGTCACGCCCTGCAGCAGCTTTTCAAACCAGCAGCCGAGGGGCAGCGCCCGTTCCGTTGCGGGGCTGCTCTCCCTGGCCGGTCCCACCGGCGGAGCGCCGGGCTGTGTGCCGGCGGGCGGGGGCCGGGCCGGGGGGGGACCGGGTGCCCGGCCAGGGTGCTCCGGCAAGGAGGCTCTCGGTTGCAGAACGAACCCCGTGCCGGCTGGGGCAGTTCTTTCTCCGCCCTCTCTCCTCCTCCTCCAGATTTTTTTTATTTAATTTATTTTATCGCATTTATTTATTTATATTCACCAGAATAATAAAAATGAGAAAATCCGAGCGCTGCTTTTGGCTGCTCTCCACCAACCTGTCAGTGACGCAAGCGGAGACTACTTAAAGGCAGATTAGAGGCAGCAAGACATTAAAAGCCAACCTTCCTCCCTCCGCGCCGCGGGTCCGCCGCGCCGCACCGCGCCAGGAGCCGAGCGGGCCGGGCCGGTGGTGGCCGCCGCGGGACCCCGAGCCCAGCCCAGCCCAGCAGACCCCAGCACAGCCCAGCACAGCCCAGTTCAGTCAACAGTCAAGCCAGGAATCCTCGGCAGAGCTGCTGCCTCCAGCCGCCTTCCCGCCACCGGACTGCGGGCGGTAGAGAGGGGCGGCTCTTTCGCTTGTTTTTCCTCCCCCTGAAAAAAAAAAAAAAAAAAAAAAAAAAGGAGGGGAGAAAAAAGGAAGGAAGAAGTGAAGAGATCCCCTCCGCTTGCCAAAGTCTTTGTCTCCGGATGAACAGCGATGGGGGAATGGACTATTCTAGAGAGGCTACTGGAAGCTGCCGTGCAGCAGCATTCTACTATGATAGGGAGGTAAGGGCTA
>KZ505637.1:1613416-1625374 GCA_002844005.1 Limosa lapponica baueri
GCCCGGGATTTGATTTTTGACAGCGGAGGGTTGGCGTGGCCGCGCATGTGGGCGCCGAGGCGATGCCGCGCAGGCTGCGCGCCTCCTGCGCGGGTGCGGGGCGGCGCGGGGGCCCGGTCAGCACTGGACAGCTCCCGGCGGCGCGGCGGCGGCGCGCACTGACGGGCTTCTCTGTTCCAGGATCCTGCTGACCGTGGTGGTGATCTTCAGGATACTCATTGTGGCCATTGTAGGGGAGACGGTGTACGATGACGAGCAAACCATGTTTGTCTGTAACACGCTGCAGCCAGGCTGCAACCAGGCTTGTTACGACCAGGCTTTCCCTATTTCTCATATAAGGTACTGGGTGTTCCAGATCATCATGGTGTGCACCCCCAGCCTTTGCTTCATAACATACTCCGTTCACCAGTCTGCTAAGCAGAGGGAACGGAGGTACTCCACTGTCTTCCTCACCTTGGAGAGGGACCAGGATTCAATGAAGCGTGAGGACAGTAAGAAAATCAAGAACACAATTGTCAATGGGGTGCTGCAGAACACTGAGAACTCCACCAAAGAGGCAGAACCAGACTGCTTAGAAGTGAAGGAAATCCCCAATCCTGCTATCAGAACTACAAAGTCAAAGATGAGAAGGCAAGAAGGCATTTCTCGATTTTATATCATCCAAGTGGTCTTTCGAAATGCCCTAGAGATTGGATTCTTAGTGGGACAGTATTTTCTGTATGGATTCAATGTCCCTTCCATGTACGAATGTGACAGATACCCTTGCATTAAAGAAGTAGAGTGCTATGTCTCTAGACCCACTGAGAAGACTGTATTCCTGGTATTCATGTTTGCTGTCAGTGGGATTTGTGTGGTGCTCAATTTGGCAGAACTGAACCACTTGGGCTGGAGAAAGATCAAAATGGCAGTGAGAGGAGTACAGGCAAAAAGGAAATCCATATACGAAATCAGAAATAAGGACCTGCCAAGAATGAGCATGCCTAACTTTGGCAGGACTCAGTCAAGTGACTCAGCTTATGTGTGAGGCTGTGACAGAACTGAAAGACTGTGCCAGGTGGAACAGACCCAGATACCATTAGAGAAAGGTACATTGCTTAGGCAAGCGTTTTATCAAACCACCAAGAAAGCCATTAAGGTATTGGATCTGCACTTACTGAACTAGCTGCAAAATGCAGTGCTATGTAAAAGACTGAAAAACCAGCTATAAAACCATGCTTGATCTAGCCTTACAGCACAGCTAACTATTATTCCTACTTTTCTTTCTAATGATTGGGTGTTATCTGTTGGTGGAGCGGCTTTTTGGTTGTCATTAGGATAAGTTTACAGTTTGGACTGTCTGACTAATTGTTGTAAATGTGTAGAATGTTCATATTAAAAACCTGCAAGGATACTCTATATGGGGTGGGATGGGGTGGGGGAAACTGTTGCAATGTGCAGATGTAAGCATGTTTTAAAAGGAGGTTAATTGCACCGTAAGGAACCTGACCACAGCTCAATCAGGATATCTGCATCCACCTATCTCACAGATGTCTTATATTATTTTGCTTGTCTAAGTCACAGAGTTTATTCCTGGTGTGTATTACTAGCTATTTTCTATCATAGCTTGTGCATCAATTAGTTATGCTAAACAATAAATGCTGAATATAATTTTGCCATTTTTTTGTTTGCCTGTACACACACACCAGAGACCTTAATCATCTTACATTGGTTGTGATCCACAAAATATATCAGTAAATTTCAGTTCATTCCCTAATACATGCATGAATAAGATGGAGTTGGTTCATGCCAGCCAAGTTACGTATTTACCTACAATCACCTAATGATGACACACATACCAAAGGAACAGAGTTCATTGCTTTTAACTGTGAATATATCACCTTCTCTCTGCTCTTATTTATATAAGTGCCATACTTGAAACATCTAACTCTGTACGTAGTCAAAAGGTTGTCTTGGGATACCAGCTGGAATAAAGTGATTTTATACTCTCCTTTGTTTATTTTATGCTATTTGTTTAGTCATTGCAATGGTGTAAAAAGCAGCTAAAATCTCTATTGATAAATAAAGAACTTGCCTTTTTTTGTAAGCCAGAGAGATTTGTTCTTCTTTATTATTGTATACAATTGTAGAAATGTACAGGGTCAAAATAATTGACTTACAACAATTATTCTGCAGGGTTTAAAGTGCCTTGTTGATATTCTAAACTCTAAGTGACAAAACCTGGGAAATCAGGACTATTCGTTCTGTCTGTTTTCCTCCTTAAGCAAGCTTTCTCTGTCGTTAAAGCCTGATCCAAAGCCCACTGACACCAACAGCCTTCTTTCTGCTGACACTAAGGGCAGCACAGTTGGCCGCCAAGGTCACTCTGAGAACAGCCAGAGTACATTTACCTATAAATGAAACAATTGCAGCTTTTCATCAGGGAATCCAAATAGTAACCTCAGCTTTTCTGCCTTACAGCTGGTTCAAGAGATACACTGTTCGTGTCCCATCAACTTACTGGGAAGCCACTGGGACAGTCACAAATCTCTGTTAACAGCAATCCATTTTATTATAGGATACTAAGTTTTACTTAAGGACCTTTTTCTTTTTTATCCCCACTGAATTGAACAGCAAATATCCCACTGGCAGCAGTCGGAGTTGGATCAGGACTAAAAACCATACAAGTGCATTCCTAACTAAATAGTATCTGCCCTTTAAAGAAAAGGGGCAAAGTGGTGCTGAAAAATTTGGGGATACTTTATAACATAAGAAGAAGACAGGGGCTCAGTCACAAATGGCCTTTTGGTTGTAATTTATTTCAAGCCTGAAAATGGATTTCTATTGTATTTTGGCTTGGAAATAATGCATATAAATCTTTTCCTCTTGGCTTACAGTAAATACCTTAACGTTTCATTCTTGTGGTTTGCCAGCATTGTCACTTAAAAATATGTCGATTAATTCTTAGATAGTGTATTCATTATCACTTTCATCTGTGGTCTTTTCTCCTTCCACTGTGAGACATTAAAAACACTTTGAGATTTGTCATGTTTTTAAAGATTTCAAAATATTTTTACTTATGTGTAAAATGAACAGTTTTTCCAATTTGATTATAGAAACCTATAAAGATGGATTTCTCAAATGATTCTCTGCGATATAAATGCACACTGATATTGCTAGTTGACTGCATGCTCACTGGAAAACTGCATGTTATTTTTAGAAGGACAACATGGCAGCTAAAATCTCCATCTGCAATATAACAAGCTTCTGAAGATTATTATCTGACACATAAATCCAAGTCTGATTTTCATTTTGCACAGTCCTGGGATGGTTTTCAAAATCTCCTTTTCAGCAGATACTGAAGGGAAAAATGTTGTTTGACAGTCACAAGCATTGTCTTAATGTTGAAGAAATGGGAGCTTGTGTGCAAAGGGCTTGATCCAGTGCCAATTAAAGTTGAAAGAAAACACTCATACTGAATTCACTGGGCTTTGGTTCAGGTTCAGCATAATTTCCTGCTAGGCAGAAGCCCTAATGCAAGTTATTTCCAGTGGCTGCATAGCAGTGTTTAGTTAAATTCTAGTGAAGGTGCGTGTCTTCAAAGCTGTAAGGTTTTAATACCTTAAAATCCTTTAGGTAAGAGCAAGAAAGGATCTGTTTATAACAGTCAGTGACAGTGACTCAGTTCCTTCAATTATTTTATGCAGTTGCACATTTTGTACTCCAGTAAGTTGGAATTCTTCAGAACTTTCCTAAGAGAAATGTATAAAGAAATGCAAATGTTAATTTATGCAACAGGATCAGTGATAAAGTAGACAAAGACTCGTATTTTGATCAACAGAAATGCCATCCTCCATATTTACACTAAATAGAATATGGTTTTTCATATTTCAGAAGAAAAATGAAATGGTGTCAAGAAATCAGTTTTTCTAATCTTCCTTTTCTATTGTTATTTTTCATTTCTTACCAACTACTTATTTGTCATGGACAAGAGAAATATTGCAGACACTTTCTTTTGTCAATGTATCATGTGAGAGTCATATGATTAATGCTAATGGACTGTTTGCATGAAAGCTGACTATTCATTTACAAAATAAATGCTTTAAAATTGTCACAGCAATGGAAAAGTGTGTTAACTGAACAGAACTGAGTGAACATGAAGCTGAAGGGCACATTACTGGCCACTTAGGTCTTGCTCCTGCCTCAGGGAAATTCATTAGTCTTGCCATTGACATCTATGGAAGAATCAGACATTAAATATGAAAACTGAGTTCATGTTTGTTTTATTCATTGCATACGCTGTTTTGTATTAGTGGACAATATTGTATGTCATCATATGTGCAAACATAAAATTGTGTTCACTAAGCTTTTATAGAAAACTGCAATAGAATTGAATACACTTATGGTTCCACGGAATTTTAGAATTTACATAAAATAATGATATTATTTCATTTTTATGTAGGCTTGATCTTGTGCTTCTCAAACCTGTGTGAATTTCAAAAACAACTTACATAGGGGTTTTGAACCATTTTACTAGCTATATAAAATTTGCAATGAGATTCTGTAAAAAGATTTTTTAAAAATTAGGATTTTTTAAAAAATAATGATAACTAGCTACATTTTTACATGGGGAAGGTGAATTGACTCTTCCCATAAATAGTTCAGGTTTAGACACCATTGACTTTGAAAAAATAGAAGAGTTTTCATCTTTCTTAAGGAAAATCTGAAGAACGAACGGAACAGCTGAGATGAATGAATCACGGAAGTGATGAGATTGATTTTAGTTTGTTTTACACTAGTGAAGTCAGAAACATTCAGAAACTCTAAAGCCAGCTCAGTGCTTGTCCTGAATTATATCTAATAGGGTAGGACATAGCTGCTGCTATTTAGAACCGTAGGAAAAGTTAAGGTTAAACATGAGGAAGAATTCTTTTCATCCACATCTAAAAGAATGCTTACATTTCCTGTAGGCCAAGAGAATGGACCAGATGGACATTGTCCCTGCATCCTTCTGGCTTCATTTTGTTTGAATATAAATGTTCTGCCTTACTCATTCAGTGAAACAGGTTAGAGGATTTTGTTTGGTGTACAAGTATAGAAATGGGAATTAAAAAATGGAGATGTATGAAGTAGAGAACAGGCATAAGTTTTCTTCATTTAGGGTCTGGTCTTGTCTTCATGAAATCAATGATGAGACTGTTTTCCACGGGATCAAGTTGATCAAGTTTCCCTCAAACTCAGTTACATTATTTCATGATATTTACAGGCGAGATTATGCCATTTCTGTATTGCACATCCATCCCTGGTCATTTCGGGAAAGTTTTCTCAGAAATGCTATTCTATTGTAAGCTTTCAGAAAATGTATTCGCTATCAGCTACTAACACCAGATTCTAAACGCCACTGCCCTCTCAATGAAACTCTGATAATAGCTCCGTGAATAAAAATTGCACTAGGAAGTGCTTCACATTATGTCTATTAAAGTGTAGTAAAGAAGTCATTCAGGAGTCAGCAGCCCATGAAATAAGTGCAGATACGAAGCATTTCATAATACTGCCTTAATAATAACCCTACATATATGTGTGTGCATATATATATATACACATACACCTAAATATATGCAGGATTTTAAAAAGAATTTTATCTAAACTATATGACTGTGTTACAGATTGAATTTCAGAGATGGATACAGAAGAAGTCACATATCCGAAGAGACAGTTTAAAATTGTGCAAGTAATGAACAGGTATTCTTACAAATATGTGCAATGACCTGACATGCAAAAAAACCCAACAATCTCCATTTTCCTGTTAAATTCTGGGGCTGTGGGCTATACTAATTGCTTTAGCAAGTTTAACTGAGCAGCTTTGTATCTAAAGTTACAGCTAAAAAGAGAATTGTCTTCATTGCATTAAAAACTATCAGTTTTTTCCTAGTGGTGACTGAAACACAGGATGAATCAGATCTCGAGCTTGAGGAAACTCACGTATACAGTGACTCTCTGATGTCCCCTCAAAGTGAGAATCTCTCCTGCACTTAACAGAATGTGAAAGTAAGGTAATTTTCTACTAATCTACTTCTTTTTCTGTATGTGGTGTGGCTAGAAAGGACAGAGAAAGGTTACCAGTACCTGGAGAATAATTAATACATCCTAACGTGATTAAGCAATTCTTTTAGTTTCTTTCACTGAAAACAGCATTTGCTGCATATGATTTCTCTCTACATATATTTCATGGTACATAATTAAATGTATCTTTGATTTTTGAAACATGCATTCATGATCAATGTTTTCATTTTTTTTTTTTCTAGAAAAAGGTCAAAAGATTGATGGTTGAAATTGACTCTGTCTCTATTTTTTAAAAAATGCTATTAATAGGTAATCCTATATTTTAAATCTGTTAACAAAATTTATTTTTTTTTGGAGGATTGCTAAGGTAAATAATTATTTGCACCAGTAAAAAAGCATTGCCACTGGAAGACATGGTTTCCTTTTCAATGACAAGCTTTATTTGTCAAATCTGTAAGTGTTTGTTTTGGTTTTTTTTAAATTAACATTGAGCAGGGATTTTATAACAGAATTACAGGTTGTGAGGAGATAAGATTAAGGAAGCAAAATTGGGAAAAAAGTAATGATTTGTAGGTATTAAGGAAAAACAGGTGGGCTTTACTTATGCACTTCGGGGATAAAAACATGTTCAAAACACATTCATAAGCGAATATACAAGATTCTTTGCATTATCTCTTACGTAAGAAAAACAATTCTAGAAATTATTTACAAATATTTTTCAGCTTTTTCTTTGAAGAATCTAAATGGTACATTACACTGTCCAAAGTATCATGAATACTAAAGTACTTGTCTGTACCCCTAGCTTTAGTGAATTTAACGTATCTGGAGGATTTTTGAAATGCAGCACGTTCTTCATCACTGGTCTGCAATGAAAACCATTTTGCCATCAGAAAATTTACCCATCAGAAACCAGGCGGTACTTGACATGGATATCTAGCAGACTTAAATGGAGCAATAAGACTTAAAGCTTGACGTTAAAGGGTGATTTGTGATGAACATGTGTTATGAATGGAATTATTGCATGGTCAGAAGAACTTAAATATAAAGGGGTTTTCACATTTGCACTCCATGTGATGTACCAGAGATTCAGAACTTTTGAAGAAAGATAACATCCATAGGAATTTCTTTACTTTCTCCTTTGAAAATACAACCCAAAACCTGCTCTAGCAATGTCCTCTGTGTAAGAATGTGCATAGTTCCACATATGTACAGCTTCTTAGAGGGAAGAGTCCACATCTGACATTGTTAAATGCCCACAAGCAAGCGTACTTGAGTAATATTTAGTTTACATATATAAAGAGATAATGTGTTCAACACTTTACCACCATTTTCTCCCATGCAAATGGGAATATAACTTGTAAGAGCAAGGAAATAATTTTTTGCATCTGCTACATACTTGTACTGATTTCCCCAAAGTAAAACACTTCATTTTTCTATCTCATGAAACTATTGCGGTTTCTGTATTTATGAAAGGGGTGGAAACACATTTCTAAAAGAGATTTAGTAGTTTTACATTAATTTCACCCCTTCTTTGTTTTTGTTTATTTGATTGGTTGGTTTTTTTTTTCTGTGGTGCAAATTTTCTTTATGTATTCTTCAATTTATTATTCTCACTGTTTAGATTGTGTCTCCAGAGACATGCAATTTTTCTGTTTTTCTTTTTTAATTATCATAATTAACTGAGATATGAAAATATTTTAAGGTATTGTAATTCTTAAAGAGTGTCAGCAAATACAGGCAGGTTTTTTTGCTAAATTTGCATGAGGCAGACAATTATGTATCACTGGAATTGTGGGTTTTAGTTAAAAATTAACCAACCAAACAAAACAAACCAGAAAGTTTTTATGTACCACTTTAATTATTACTCCATTTTAAGAAATTATCTCTCCTGCCTTTTTTCATGTAATTTATATGTAAATGGAGACTGAAGATTTTGTCAACCTTCAGCTGTGTGGTATGCTTCTCAGATTGTGGCTTGCTTTTAGACCAGTAAGACCACAGTGTATGAGCAGCCAAGGGAATCACAATGCGTAGCGGAACACAACAAAAAAAGACCTGAATTTTAGAGTGATGTTGATCTTGTAACATATACTAAATGAAATCAGTCTGTATGATTTAATCACACATAAAGGAATAGATATCATTGTATATTATGTGTGGTCTTAAAAACAAAAAGGCAGTGTTATTTATTACTGAGAGATTTTTGGTTTAAAATTGTTAATTTTTTAATTTCTTTAATGGTTGTGTAAAAATCCGTTAATGTGATGCAAAGATTGGAGTGGCATGGGGAAATTGGCCTGTCTTCTTAAGTTACTGAAGCACAAATGGTAAATATATCTCTGTTGATAAAAGACTGCTTTGCTTGTATGTATGTACTCTTCGACTTTGCTTAGCTGGCAGTCAAGAAAGAAGGGACTTCATTTGTACAGTGTTTATTACACTGCAGTAAAAGCATAGAGAAAATATTTCTAGTATGATTTTTGAGTTTGGCAGCATGACTCCTATTAACATTAATGGAGGTTGTGCAGCTGAATCTTAATGTATTAAGTAGAAAATATTCATCCCTGCTGTTTGCTCTACAACTTGACCTTTCTACCGTAAATTAATACAATATTTTGAATTCACTTTAAACTAATTACACTTTGAGGCCCTCCTGTACTCTTTCATGAAAACACATATCAAGGAAAAGCTAGCTTGTCAGCATGAGCATATGGTTATCTAAATTTAGCCTATTTTATCGAAAAGGTGTCAAATTTGATACATTGAAACTGTCACACCATCGGAATAGCGGTTTACACTTTGCAGTATTACAGGGTTTGTAGTGATACACTGTGCCAAAGAGCTATGCAGCACTGGATATTTGATTCCTCTCAGTACTGAAAAGCCTATGGATTCCTTCTGCATTTGTTTCAATGACCTTCTGTTTGAATAAAAGAGGAAAAAAAAAGTAATCATGCCAATAGCATGGTCAGGAGGTCTGGCTATGCTAAGGTCCCTGACCACACTGTCTCCTTAGCAAATGTGTGAGCTTCTAAAACTAAAATATGAAAATGGAACCATGTTTAGAACATCACACTTAGTCAAACAGGACTTCTGCTCAGAAACTCCCTCTTCTACACTATTAAAAAGACTATGAATGGTACTACAAGATTGTGAAAGCTACTGTAAGGCTGCTGCAGTTTTGTGCATGTATTTAAAAATACTCCTGAGTGGCTCCTGAGTGGCCACTGGTCCAAGTGTTTGTCCTGAAAATACTGTATGGCTTGCATACCTGGTAGAAAGGGCTAACTCCTTTAACACTTTGTTGTTGGTTTGTTTTTTTTTTTTTTAAAGCCAACATCACTCCTCATGCAACTACCTACCACGAGGTATAACACTCTCATTTCTCAAAATTTATCCTAGGACAGTGAATCATATTCTCACAAGAACTAAAAAACACAAAACTGGCTCCAGTCTGTTCAGCAGCATAAGCAAAACCACAGGAGAGAGAGAGAGAACAGGAAGCGCTGGCTTTGCCAGTTTTCTGCTGCTAAGGAGAAGTGGGAAAGGAAAGCTGTGATTGCCATTTGTCCTTGCCTTCACCCTTGTGCTCGCTTCTCAGAGGCGGCTGTCACCTCACATATTCAGCCACTCCCTGGACCCAGCAGCTGTGGCGAGCTCTGTGGTTGTGCCTCTTGGTCTGTCCTGCCTGCCGGTGGTGCCTTTGTAGGGAGTGCAATGGGCCCAGCAGCTGGAAGAATCGGTAGATCTTGCTTGTCCAGGGATGGCTTCTTTGTTCTTCAACAGGACATCGAGCATTTTTCTTGTGCAAGACAGTTGCCTGCAATAATTTGTGCATTCAGTCCATAGTGCAAAAAAAGGGTTTAATAAACACGAGAGTTATTTTATTAAATTAAGGCTGTAATTTCTCAGTTGCTAGGAGATATACATAACAGAATTCTTTATGTCGGATCATTCATCCAGAAATGCTGACTCATTACAGAATTAATATATATTTCAAGTTAAATTCTACCTAAGAAAGTGCGAGGGTACTTCTGTCAATGTCAATTAGAAATCCTTAGACTTATCTGAGAAAGGACATAATATCACATGCAAATTAGAGTGAAGAGTAAAAAAAAATAATAAAATAAGGGCAACATTTTCAAAAAAGTTGCCTTTTATTTTAAAATAAAACACCACATATGAAAAAGGTCTTACTTCTTTACTTCTGGTGAACACAATACACAATTATCTCCTTGCTAATTTTTTTTTAGTGCCTTTTGTAACACCTTCTTCTGGCATTCAGCATACTCAGAGCTCCAGGATAGTTCAACACTGAAGGTGTTCATTCTTAAATACATAAATATCCTTAAGTGAAAAAAGAGAAAGTTCAAAAAGGCTTCCAAAGAAGAAGTATATAGTTGACTATACTCTCTAGAAATACATTGAACTTTTTAAAATCAGAATTTATCAAGAAAAGTTTTAAACAAGTGCCAGGACAGACTAAAATTTTTTAAAGAATTGCGGGGGTGCATTAGGACATTGACTAAAAACTGTTTAACATATGTTAGGTGAATATATATTTTGCTGGATCTGGCAGTGTTGAGGGAGGCAAGGCTGCCACAGCTCCATGCCCCAGATCCAAACAGTAGTGGTACTGGGCATGTATTCCCAGTAGGCACAAGCACACAGTGCACACATATGTGCATCACATGCACACAAGGCTGGCCACACAGATCCAACAGACACACAGAGCACTCACGTGGGCCTCATCCCAGTCCCCTGGCTGTGCAGCATAGAGGTGCACTAAAGGAAATATACATATATACACGTACAGCATGGAGCCCTCCAGCAGCTGGGCTCAGATACTGGGTCTGCCCAGCAGCTTCCTCTGGATCCCAGTCTCCCCAGTTGCTGTCACCTGGACATATGAGCACCCGAGGCTGCAATCCCTCTCAGCTCCTGGTGCAGACCTTGCACTCACACAGATACACACCCCCCCAATGCTGGCCAGGACTCCCCTGGTCCCCAGTAGTCAAACCCTCTATGGTCCTGCCCTCAGAGCCACAAACACTGCCGGGTTTCACCCCTAGAGATCCCACAGTCTCACCAGCAGCAGGCTGAGAGTCCCCAGTCCCTGGTGTGATCTCAGTCTTAGAGACACACACCTATGCCCCCAGCTCCTCAGTCGCTTCACCCACTCCCCAGCTAATTTGGCTTGATCTCCACTCATGCTTGTATGCCCACACGTGCTCCAGTTGCTGGAACCCAGGTGTCTGAGCCCTGGTCCCAGTCACGTGGCTGGCACTGGGTTGCACTCACCTGCCTCTCTCCAGTCACCACCACCCAGGCACACAGACCCCCCAGCCTATGGTCTGACTCCAGTTGCTGGCACCCAGACCCTCATACAGACACCCTCAGTAGAGAACCCCTCACCCAGGAAAGTATTAGAGAGGAATTTAATAAGAAGATGGGACAAAATACACTTGTCAGGTGCAGGGTATGGTTAGACAAGCCAACCAGCAAACTACACCCAGCTGGCCCCATTGTCCCCCTTATTCCCACATTTTATTGTTCCCAAATCACCCCAACCTTGGTTTGTCCCCTAAACGTCCTATAGTAAATCTTGTGCAACCTTACACTTTCTCTGCATTCCATAACATGTCCTGTATCCCTAGGCAGCCCCTTCACCTCAGTCAAAACTACCAAAAGGTACTCTGGACCTGGCTCATCTTGATGCATTTCATAACCAAACTCTAATACTGAGATTCTTCTGGGAAGGACCTAGACAGGGTATTCCCCTCCATTGAGTCCTTAAGTTGGGTTCCCTCCTTACTTTCACACTCCCATACTCCTCTAGGCATGTGGAGATAGGCATTTTATGGGCTGATGACTCCTGTGATGGGTGTGGCAGTAATTGGATGGGGTATTATTTAGGTC
>KZ505637.1:1625553-1808574 GCA_002844005.1 Limosa lapponica baueri
CTTTTATTAGATATAGATGTGACTTTTGGAAGATTTACTGTTCTGTCAGAGCTTGCAGCAGAAACGTATAACAGAAAAACTTCTAAAATGGCTTCAGCTGTTTCTGTGTGGGGTCCTGCAACTTATTTCAAACTGCTGAAGAAGGAGTTTTAACTAATATGGTAAGCTTTATATAGAAGAAGCTAAGCTATATAAATAGGGAAGGTTTTTTTGTTTATTTTGCAAGGGTAGTCGATCACTTTTTGTCATTACTTTCCTCAACTAAGTGAAAGTATTTTGCAGTAACTTGAGTGAAAGTTGGCTTTGCATTTGTTAAGGAATTCAATCCTGATGAGTCTCTTTCAAAGAAGCGGAACTGCGAACTGGGGCTGATGACTCCTTAAACCATGTCAGCTGGTTCTTCTGCAATACCCGTCAGCACCCTTAGATCTGATTTAGTCAGCAAAGCAGCTTCTGTACTTCAGTGGCATGTGCTGAAATGCTTTTCTGGATTGAGACATTAGGCTCTATGGCCAAATCAACAGAAAGAATGCCATGGCTTCTGTAAAGGCAGGGGGAATTTCTGAGCGTTTAGGATGATTTTCATCTACATTTCTCATCTTAAAGATGAAAAAAATGACCCTTTTATCTATAGTGTAGCTTCCATGATTTTATTCTTATTGACAGGAGCGTTTTTAGTAGTACATAGTGAAAATTCAAAATCTGGAAATCTTTGTCCATCTCTGATTTACACCATCTTAAAAACTTGAAGGGATAGATAAGCCTGTCTTGTTGCTTTTGTTCTGGTTTCATTCATTTTACTCATCTGGTTAGCTGAAATGATAGACTGTATCTTAGCCCTTACTCTTGTAACTCAGTCCCTATTCTTCAGCTTGATGCCTGTTGACAGGCACAGAAGAAAGTATTTCAGAGCACATAAAATGCCTTTCATAAATGTTCTCTTAGAATTCCAGCAATGGTCTACTTGAATAATTTTTCACTGTCTCATTACAGATGGCAGGTCTGAGTTTACCATGAAGCAGGCAGCAGCTCACTGCCTGCCCTCTTGCAAAGACAGTGCAATAAGTGCAGCATGCACGGATGAAATATGAGGACAAAACCACCTGAAGGAAAAAAAACATGCAGAAATGTTTGCAATATGGGTTGTCCATTGTGGTCTGGACACCTTTCACCAGTGTACAGAGGGAATAACTCCACAGAGATTTGTAGACTTTGTGCAAACTCATATTTGCACCATGTCAAGTGAGAACATGCATGTCAAACCATGTCAAGTGAGAGTCTGGCACTGTTTTTACATATAAACAATGTCAAAAATATAATTCAGATTAAACTTATTCTATTGTACAATTGTTACAGCTTTATGTCAATATGAACTGTATGACACTTCAAAATTAATATGACAGCTGTCTTTTTTATTTTGGTCACATATTTGGTCTGCTTGATAGTTCCCCATTAAACTCACACGAGTCAAAATGTTTACATATATATGTGAAAGTCTGAGGTTGTGTTGACTCCCTCTGTTTAAGGGGCCCTTTCAATCCTTACAAAAGGAAACATTATGAAGGATACTGTTCATTGCACAGACGTCTTAGGCCTTCACTTCCATGTGGACTGTTCTTCAATAGCTGCTTAGCCATGGGCTGATTTTGACTTCATTCAGGTGACTTTAAAACTAATGACAGAAACACTGGTTAAGAAAAGCGAGTGTCTCAGCCCCATGGCACAGCTGAGCATCTTTTTATCATAGTGAGAGAAAATTCAGTCACCTTTATTTAAAGGTTATATTGTGCAACCACTTGTGTTGAATTTATTGGTTATTCTTATTTACAGTTACTCCACTGACGTGACTGTACTCTGAGGAAATGTATATATCTCTGTAAGCTGTCTCCTTCTCTTACCTCTTGCTATTACTTGCTCATTAGGAGGAGTATTTCCATGCTGCAGTTGCACAGGTATGCTCAGATGCTTTTATGAGCCTGGCCATGGCGTCCAGGAACTCGCACTACGCTGCTAATGTCTTCTGAGTGCCATCCTCCTGAAGCTCAATGGCCTCAGTTTAAATGAACTTAGTTTCATCATACTCCACTGTGGGCAATTTTGGGACTGTATCCTCTGTGATCTGTGGGTTTCTGTGAACCTTTGCATTTTGGTGGAGCTATGCCGTCATAAAAAGGGAAATGGCAAAGCAAAGACCTTTCTTTTTGCCTGTTACTAAAAGCCAGTGATAGACCAAGAGGTGTCAATTGAAGTTTTATGAACAATGTACTGCATGTTACGTTACAATGGAAGCTAAAATAACAATAAGCTCAAATATGGATGTTCCTTAATCGTAGCAACTTTTAATTGCTTCTGTAAGGTTTATTCTCTTAATTTCCTTCCTTAAACATATGGGACTGTGGTTGCTTGATTTCTAAATAAGGCTTTTTTCATGGACTATAGTTTGACAGCTTGTGTACAAGTAACATCCTGTGGATAACAGATTGGGAAAAAAAGACTGAGAACTTACACAACATCGATAAAATATTTGGCAGAGTCTAGAATAAAACTTACAGGAAAACCCAAGGCCTACTAAGAAACTTAAAAGTTCAGTATCTCACTCTGATTTCTAGTGTTCTGCTCTTTACAGTGGGAGAGCCCTTCTTAGTAATTAAGAAACTATTCAAGCATCTATTTTAATCTATTTGTTAGCTGATATATCACATAGATCACATATTTAGTCACATAGATCTAGGTCATTAAGTAACTCAGTGTTGTCAGGTTCATTGTTATTTACCTTTGTAGCTCATACGTGAGTTTTGCTACTAAATCACATCATTATAAAATCACATCAATGTAATTCAAAATCTTCTCCTACCTGACAACCCCGTAACAAAACACAATGACTGAAAACTACCCTTGCAGTTTATGGGCAGCTTAAGTCTGTTTGAGAGAGATTTTTAGCTAATTGGTCCAGAAGGTTCCCTAATGCTCTTTACCAAGTTAAACTCTTATATTAAAACCTGTTGCTCTGAATTATTTTATTCAAGTTAAGAGCTTGTAATTAAATGGGTTTCACAAATATCTCCCCCATCCTCTGTCTTAAAGTGCTGGTGTAAAAAGGAGTACAGGAGTAAACGGAAAACAAAATGGTGGCAATTCTTTCAACTTTGAGCTCCGTCCTTTTGGCCCACAGAGGAGTTCATGACTCTACAGATACTCTGAAAAAATAAAGCAAGATTTAAGAGTGAATTAAGCCTGTATGTCTGCGAAAGAGCAAGGGAGAGAGACAGCAAGCACTTCTTGTGCAGGATTAGCCACAGTGGAGGATTGCCAATTCATCTCAGGTCAGGGATTGCACACAGTTCAAAGCCTGACAGCCACCTGGAAATCTTGCTATCAACACACAGAAGGTTAGCAGAAACTTTGGGTTGGGAAGGGAGATGTTAAATTCCCTGAAAAGCATGTAACATAGTTTATGTTCTACCTACGTGATTCAATTAGTGGAACTTCCTATGGCCATTCTGCACGGAGACAACGCTGGGTGCTGTTGAAGGTGTTATGATTTAGGATGCAGAACTCGGTCAGAAGTATGTCAGTTTGTGTCTGGAGAGTCTGACCACTGTCTAAAATCCAGGACAAGAAGAAATTTAGAATTTCAGTTCATAAATTGGCTCTAATCCTTTAAATCCAACTCAAGGATGCTTATAAAATCATAATGTGTAATTCATCGTCTCTCCTGAGCAAAAACAAATGAATAGAAGTGAATCTTATTATGCAAAAATCTTGAAGGTGAAGGAACTGGGGATTCCAAAAATATTCTCCATATGTAGTGCTGTAACACCTAATGAGAGCTTGATATCAGGGGGAAAAGTGAGTATGCACCAAATTGCAGCCTTTTAGCTTATGCAAGATTATTTGAGTGAATTACCATTTCCCAGCTTTGTAGGTCCACTTTTTCAAACCGCCAAATACAGTTTTGATCTTAGGGAGGGATGGATTGTAATCTTGAACTTGCTATCTTTCTTTTCATAAAAAAAATGATGTGCATATGAACTCGTACTGTTTTCTTGTGAAAGCTGTAATCAATTCTTTTTTTTCCTAAATTAGTGGGAAATCAGTTTTCACTTTTGTGACTGCTCAGTCAATTGAATATAGAATCTTTCCTTATTAGTTTTTTCTATTTGTTTGGGATACAAATTCTGAGTAGTTTTTGCATATTTGTTTGAAAGCAGTTTGAGACTTCTTCCACTAGTAAAAACCCCTTTTCAGCCTAGGTCATTCCACTAACTAGTTTGCTTGACTTATCAATATGCCTTTAGAAAATGAAAACCTTGTACCTGATCTGTTCATATTTATTCTTCTGTTTAATTGAAAGAGATTATTGAATGGTACCTTGGTGCAAAGTTAATTTCAATGACCAGTTTTGCTGCTATGGCTTGAGAATTATCAAAGACTGTCAAATAATTACCACTTTTTGTCACGTTCTTGATTATTTAGTGGATATCACATACAAACACAGCTTTATGATCAGTGCTGCTGCATTGCTACTCTTTAACTGTGAAGAAAATGTTTCTGGCTTGTCTGTGTGGCACAAGTATGTAAATTCATTTACCCTGACAGAATATTTTCTAGTAATATTTGCTAACCCTAACAGTTCAATTTAGTTTGTGTAATCACCCTTGTTTGTTTAAAATGTAGCTCTTACCTTTATTGTGATCTCTCAATCAGCACCTGCCATTTAATACTGCTGTTCAAGTCATGTTTTTTAAACTGATTTCTTTTTTGTTTTTGACAATTAACTATGTCTACTTGTGAAAGAAATGTGAATGGTATTAGATCATTGCAGGTCTTTCAAATAAGCTGGTCTTGCTTACAATACAACCATAGAATACTCTGAAGCTGAATTTGATGAAAGTTGCAAACTAATTCACAAAGATTAACAGCTCTATGACATGCACATCTAAGGCCAGACCAGGAAAAAAAATCCTGTGGAAATCTTACTTCTTGATCTGACTGGAGATAATCATCCTCTTTGCCAAGAAACTCTTATGAATGTTCTTTATAATTTATTTAACAAAAACTTAACCCGCTTATATAAATACCCATTTTGTTCTATCCTCAATTGCAATAAAAGGGGGCAGAAACCAGTGAAGGGAAGAATGGACAGAGCAGGTCATGAAACAACAGTTCTAACGATAGTTTGTTCTTTGGAAAAACCTTTCTTTATTGAAACTGTCAAGAGCACTTGGTAAAAGTTTAATTTTTTTGAATTTTGACTCGTGTCAAAGAAGAAATTTTAGACCTATATTGCAGGGAAAAAATAAGGTGAAGAATATTGATTCATATCCTTAACATTAATATAAAGTTAATTGTGATTTGCTAATCAAATCATATGGGAATAAAATTGAAACAGATAAAATAGAAAACAATGCTCTAGTGTGTATATGATACTTGCATTGAATGTAGCTATGATTTATATTGGATTATTCTGTGAACATTTACACCTGTACAAACCTATTGACTTCCTGTTGCTTATATGTGTGTATCTTAGAGCAGAATTTGGTCCAGTGAATTCATCTGCTGTCACATAAAGTAACTAGATTATTTTGATAGGAAAACCCACAGGGAGAAAAATGCATATATCTGTATGAATTAATTTAAGTATACTGCAGAATGAAATTTAATGATTAAACACACTGTTCTCTGGTAAAAAACAGGTACCAGATGGTACGCATAGCAAAATATGTTTGCTCTGTACCTGTGGGTTTTGAAGTAAAATACAACCTTCCTAACATCTGGCATACCACCACAGGACATCTAAAAGTGCACAAAGTGGACAGATATTATCAGGTTACAGAAGGCTATGTTGAGTAGACTTCGTCTGAATTTTATATAGATAGTGGCATGAAACAGTTAGGAGCACCAACAACATACCAAAGATATTACTTCCATGCAAGCATTTTATAGCTAATTTGTGGATTGTTGACTGTGCAATACCAACTTTTTTAGAATAGCTACAAATGTCATATATAATTTATTCTGTAGTTTCTATTGCCAGACAGAAAAAGTACACTGTTATCTAAAAATGTGTTGACATGCTGGCTTATATATAAATAATAAATACTTTTGTACTATCTCCTAAGGGAGCTGTCAGAGAAGAAATCCAACAACCTACAGTATATTTTCTTTTTCAGTAGGGTTGACATATACAACATTATTGTTTCAGTCTAACACAGAATCTGCATAAGTCTCTATGCATCAGCAACTCAATAGAGTTATGTGATGGAACCATATGTATACACAAAGCTGTGTTTGAATTATTGGGGACTTTAGAGTCCCATGAATCTTTATTTCCAAACTGGGCAATTCCACAGGATATTCAGTGCCCCGTTTAAAGTTCCTAGAATATCCAAATTCTATGGCATATAGAATAATGTGGTTGTAATCAGGAGATCATATGAGATTACATTTTTTGTATCTAACAGCTGCCTGAAATCTGTATTTTCTGTTTTCTTTAAATTGGGTGAAACATTTCTTCTGAATAAGGAAAGCCGGAAAAATACAGTTTTCTTCTGTTGTACTTGAGCTGGTGTATTGGACTGCCTGCTTAAATATTATGTAGCCAGAAGTGTGAGAGGACTAAGCAGGCTGATATCCACACTGGATTGACTTTGACTTCCCATTTCAAAAGAACAGATGAGGAGCCGGAAGCTAAGACTTCAGGGACAGAACACAGCAGTAGTTCTGATGCCATTCTGAACAGCCTGGAGAAACTGGTGGAATCTCTTCATGCAACTGGTGTCTAACATGTATTCCAACCACCACTCAGGTTGCTTATGATCTGGTGGTGGGTTGTAGTTTGAATATCCACAGAAGGGCCTGTCAGGGCCTGACAAAGATATTTGGCCAGGATAGCTGCTGTCTTTATCATATAAAAGTGTCTTAGGTGTTCTAATAGAAACTGGCTGAGATAACATTATGCCTTCAGGTATTGAAAATAATGTAGGAAAATTCTGAAGTAAAATCACCAGACTATGTATATCTCGAGTTGATCAAATACTTAAATGACAGCCTGAATACAAATACTTTCCTAAAAGAGTATGTTTAAACACTTTACCATATTGTGGCTATGAGTCTGGATATTTATTTAGCCAGTTTCGTTAACCTGAATAGGAACTAAAGGCTGTAGTGTGTTTCATTCGTCAGTTTTGTTCAATGGAATTTTTTTCAGCAAAATTATGTTATTTACAGGAATTACTGCCTTGCAACATTTTTCCTAGGTTCAATCTGAAAATCAAAATCCTGAAAACGATCTCAGTTTTAGGTATGCATTTCTCAGAACCCTAAATATTACTCAGACTAGTTGATTTTCACTTGTCTATTACCAGTGTCTGAAATTATACTTGATGAGAGGCAAAACTATATTGCTGAAGGTTTTCCCCTCTTGCTTGTATTCTCAGGGACTGACACTTCTTAAACGGCTTTGTTGACAGCACCTGTTCCAGATATTATAGCAATATCTATGTTTCTAAGAATGACCATCCAACATTTGAAATAAGTGATGGGCCATTCACAAATTAATCACAATAGTTTAGTTCAGCACAGCACCTAATGAATTCAGGAATAAATGTTGCACTCAGAAATATTGTCCCGATTCAGACTCTTAATGAAGCAGCTGTCTTTCCTTTTCCCATACATCAATAGGCAAATTGGATAGCAGAAATCCACTATGCAAACACCTTCAAACATTCTCCCAAATCCAGTCTGCAGAATAGTCTGTAGCAGTTATGACATTTTTATGCTTAAAATCAAGGCTGTCCAGTCTGAAGCCTGGTTCTGCTGAGTGCAGCTATTTGAATTCTGGTCTTGTTTCAGTTTAATGTAAAAGCAGAGGGAGTGACATGAGCATTTTCTGTCCTTCACCACTGTTAGGAGAATAGGCATTGTCAGCTGCAGCACACTGTCAATCTGGAAACCTGCCATTCAGCTGAGAAAAAGTTTATTGTTGGTCTAACCTTGCTGTTTTGTGGGGACAGGTAGACTTGTGGAACAGAACGCTGGCTCGCTGAGTCACGTACATCAGTTCTCTGTGAGCCATTTTAAAGGCTCTGTTTTAAAACATTGCTTATTCAAGCAAGTTATGTAAATAATTAACAAAAAAAAAAAAGGGATGGGTGGATGAGGGCATGGGCAGGTCAGTAGACTGAGTTATTTTGCTTTCTTGACAGGCAGTAAAAGCCCAGTGGTACACAGAGAGGCAGCTTGACTCTTACTCTGTGTTCCTCTTTGGAGCCTCCTGTGTTCCTCCTGTCTCAGAGAGACATTGTTGCTTGCCTAGCCAAACAAACTACTTTTTTTAAGATGGTCTAAATTCGACCCTCTGAAGCAGTATTCTGAGCCTGGCCAGAGTTGAGTGCTAGTGCCTTGCACCTCTCAAATGCACCGCTTCTGCTCCCGTTAGAACTGGTTGTTACTTGTTCATTGCAATTGTGAGACCACAGACTGGGATTCATAACACCTGTGTTTTATTGTTATCTGGAAAAAAAATACTATGAGAGTGGTATCATAAAAAACTGATCATATTCAACTTGCCTACATAAAGATGCCAGAAAAGGTGAAATGCAGTGGGGAAAAAATAATAAAAATCCTGGCCTAGTTTTTGAGGACAATGGAATCTCTATCCTTGCACTTAATCTCAGTGTAAATACTAAGGATGCCGTACTTAACTCTTGGGCTAATGTGCTTGTAGTAGGCCACAGAATGAATGTATGACAGGAATATTTTTGATGACAGGGACTTTCTGCATCTCCTGCAGTTAAAAAAAGATAAATTCTTAATTGTTATCTCAATCCATTCTTCTGGATAGAAATAAACTGGTGTGTCTGTGAATTGTTAATAATTGATGACACAAGTGCATATTTACTGGGAAATTCCCACCTCATCCATTATCTAAAAGACACAAAAATATCCCCATGTAAGAGTACACTAATGTAGATCTGGGGAAATTTTGCTTCTTTGTAATAAAAATAGCAAGGCCAGGTTGCAGAACTATGTGTTTAGTGGTCCTTATAAGGAGAGTTACTCTCTCAGCCTGTTTTAAAACACCCTTTTTAATGAGTTGGATTGGAGGATAAATTCTACCACAGGTATTGCACTCTAACTAAACAACAGCAGCAACAGCTAACAAAAAGGTTATAGTGGAAGAACTGTAAGAACACAGACATCTGAAGCATGGAAGGTTCAAATAACTTAAAATATTTTGGATTTATATATTTCTGTGTAGAACACTGTAGGAGAAGATGAGGTACTTTCCCAGATTGTATGGAAAATGTAAGTTTTCAAAGCAATAATCAGCAAAGCAAATCATCAGTATTCTGAATTTAGCATCCAGAGTAAAAACCATAAAACCAAGCTGTTTATAGGGATCTAGATCTTAAGGAAACCAGTGGCTTCCAGAGGCTTGAAAGAGGATACGCATACAGTGATGAATAAAACAGAAAGAAAATTACTGCTAATGATGCTTTTTGAGATAAGAAATTCCAGATCATGAAAATCAGGTTCCAATTGTGATTTCATGAAAGACTGGAGGTAAGGGACAGTGAATTGCATCTCAGCAGCAGGCACAGTGGTGGCCTCAGCTTAGAGCAACTAATACAAAGAGCAAGGAAAAAAAGATAGAAGATGGGTGTTTCTACATGTAAGCTACATTAACAGATTGCATAAAATCACATAGTCAAATCTGCTTAATCTCTTAGTAGCCAAAACACAAAGAAATTGAATGCTGATGAAATACAAGAGTCTGTAGAAAGAGAAGTTTTCATTCTTCCTTTCTGTAATATTTTAGAGGAAGGAAAGAGCAAAAGATATATATTTGTTGCATTATTTATAATTTAATATTTCTGTTCTGATTTTTAACACTGAGAAATAACATAAAAGACTAAACTGACTACAGTAAATTAATCAAAAAGCAAAGGGGCAAGGAATACATAAAATCCAGGCTCAGCATAATGGATAGTCCAAGGCCAAAAAGAGGATGGTATAAGCTTCTTAAAATCCCTGGATTACACAATAAACTTTTTTTTTTTCTCCATTAAAAAAATGCTGATTCACAAAATCAAGAGCATATTACATCTCTTCCATAGTTTAAAACTATCTTATGTTCTATTTGACAATTTCAACTAACTCTTACAACCTTTTTATAAACCATCCTGACTGAAACAGATGGATGTATAATTCAAATAATGAGCTGGATCCTCTCCCTGTAGCAGTCAATTATACAGGGTTTTTTTTCAGTATAGTATTCAAGAGACTAAGATCTTTCTCTATATATAGATCACCTGAAATGACCTTGCTTAGGCAGTGTCAGAGCCAAAATGGAACAGCAGGATATGTATCTTGCATATTTAAAAACACAAACTGATAGTTTAAGAATTATTGTATCTGACAGCATTTGCACTTAAATTGTTCCCAGTACTTATCACTCTGATCTTTTAATGTGATACTTTCTCTAGGTAAACTGCCCAGAGACATCTAATGTCTGAGCATGAACGTCATGCAAAGAATCCTAGTAGCATTGTATTTTGCTGAGAAAATAATGATAGTGAGGGAATGCAAGTTCATTTCATTAACAATAAACGACAATCTCTAAATGGTGAGAACTCATGGCAAAGATTTAATTTGCATCTAGCACTGAATATGAAATCATCTAAGGACCTGTCAAGTGGTGTGTGTGTGGTGTTCATCAAAGGTGTTACATAGAACTTGTCTTCTTCTGTGCTTGTCAACAGACACTGAAATATATTTGGGACAGGACCAGGTTATAGTGTAAGAACCTTTACTTGTAAAAGCATTTGACTGAGTGCCATGGAAATTTCCCTGGGTCTGTAGTAATGTATCAATGACAAAACTCTACTGAACTGTATCATAGGATTTGAATCACTCATTAACAAGTAAAGCAAACTTACTAATGTTGGTCAGGGGCCTCAGTGCTGTTCATACACATTAGGCTCACCAGAAATCATCAAGAAAAAAGGATACCCTGCTTGCCTTTGGCTTGCAAAGCTCTGTCGATGGTGCGGTTTACACAGCTCGAGTGGTAAACCCTAGAAAGCTTCATAAGGCTGTGTGGTGGGCTGGATCTACTCATGAAACAGCTTGCCTGCTACTCAAAAGAAAATTTCTTTCCCATTGTAGAGTAGGGCAAAAAGTGAGGAACACATTCATTTCTGTTCTCTTGTACGCGACCTGTTGATATGTGAATATAAAGATTAGTTGTGTGTGCCTGCAGTCAAAATGATGTAGAACTGAAGAATGAGAGGAGGCTGAAACCTAGGTCTGCAGTTAAAAACAAACTTAGAGTGCTCCTTTTGCAAAGAGATGGGAAATAATATGCCAAAATTAATAACCTGATGAGTTTACATCTTTTATGTTCTTCATAAAGACATGAAAAGTCTCTAGAATTCTTGTTTCATGATATTAATGAAATAACTTGTTTGTATAACAATTTTGAAATAGTTTGCTGTATGAAGTATTCAAATATATTGTGTTGACTAAAAAAGATACTGTTATGCTCTGACTTACCATACAAATGCAATTAACAATTATATTAATGCAC
The DNA here is from genome assembly GCA_002844005.1 of Limosa lapponica baueri. Classification (NCBI taxonomy): domain Eukaryota; kingdom Metazoa; phylum Chordata; class Aves; order Charadriiformes; family Scolopacidae; genus Limosa; species Limosa lapponica. Next base: position 1,637,147 of record KZ505637.1, read on the forward strand.
TTTGAAAATACTATAATTTTTTGTGTGTATATGTGTTCAAAAGAACATTTACAACAAATGGTAACAAAAACATTGCAAATAATATGGAAAATATTTTTACTCATCTTTATTTTGGGATGAGAGACATCACTTATTTTTGGCTTTCTGGAGGACCATTATTTTACTTTTTTCTTATTATCTTAATATTTTTCCATTTTTAAGGGCAATTAGCACTGCTAGAGTACTTTAAGTGTTCCAATCAGGTTGTGTTTCTCATTTGTCAGAGTGAAACCTGGGATATCTCAGACAGGACATCAAGAAATGTAAAAAAAAATCAGTATTTAGCCATGGAAGAAGTGGGTTAGGAAAACAGAATATTCCATCATCAGTTGGATTTCTATCCCTTGTTCCTTCCCCTGCCTGGGGAACGGTAGGTTCATATGCCAGAACTATAGTGCACTAGAAAGGCTATCCGTAGTGAGTAGTAAATTGGACCTACATAAAGAAAAGTCACTTGAAGAAGATCCCTTCATCCCTCCCTACTCCGCAGTCTCTGCACTGGAGACAGACAAGAAGTTTAATGCAGGAGAAAACAGAGAACTTGGCGTGGGGGGTGTGACTTTTAGAGGAGGGCATAAAAAGAGCAGAGTTTGGAACATCTAATTAGGAAAACACAAATTCTTGCCCCTGTTACACTTCTGACGGTTCTGACATATTTGTACTGAGGTACAGATTAAGTAAACACTAAATGCTCTTATTTAGGCTTTATGACAACCAGTGGGAAAAACAGACCTTTAAATGTAATTTCCAACTTGGTTTGCAGTAAATTATACAGACTATAATAATTTATTTCTGCTCTGTTCTGGTTCTGTTATCTGTGAGAGTACAATTGTATTTAATCTGTTAAGAATTGTCCTTTACATATATGTTTATGTATATATTTAAAACCTGGTTCCAATATAATATTTTGTGATGTAAAAAAATATCAACAATAATTTCCCACAATTTATACTCTCCTCATTCTTGTCATGGTCTTTGTCCAAAGCTCAGTCTCCTACGCTATATACTATGTGATACATAACAGGACTTGCACTTCTCTCTTTAAGTATCTCCAGCTCCTTGGCACTAAATTCATCTTCATGTCACACTAATTTGACATCTTTCAGACTAATCTTCATGCTTCCATGATGGTTCAGCTTCTCCTTCCTCTATTTTCTGTCTTCTCATTCTTCAAAGTCCTGTGCTTTCCTGGCTTCAGTCTGTCTTTCATCAGCAGGCGTTTGGATTCCATCTCTTTCAACACTCATTTCCACAACTGTCTCCACTCCATATGGTGATCTGCTCCTAGAATTACTTTTGAACCTGAGTACATTATTCAGTTACTTACGTCTGCCAAATCATTTCCTATTATCTTTGACCAAATTTTGGCATTAAAATAAATTTCTGCTCTCTTTTGAGAAAAAAAAAAAGAGCAAGATAGTGAAATGAAACTGGTTCAAGGTATGCATCCTGACCTTACATAGAGTAGACTACTTTTCAGAGTCAGCACACAAATTTGGCTGCTTCTGGGCCATGACTGTGACTTAAAATTATCTCTCTTGTTCTAGAGCACGACACTACTTCAACAACAGAAGTGGAGCTCATGCTGGCTGCAAGAAGAATGATGAATGTCAAGCTGTATGAGAAAAAGCAGCGTGTGCCATTTCTTTAAAAAGAGGCATGGAATATACTTGGTTCTGCCATCAGTCCATCCAAGTTGTACATGTCTTCTGCTCTTCTTCTTGGAAAATTAGAAGAAGCTGAGTCATTCTCACTTCTTTGGAGGAAGGTAAGAGGCTTTCAGTTCTACGAGTGACCTGGGGTACCATCCACTTCTATTTACTGTATTATTCAACCCTTTATTATCCTGTGCTATCACGCTCAGACAAGAGATTATCACTTCTTTAAGATTTCTATTGAAGTCCTGGTACTTTCCGGCTCTGCTTATATAAATAAATTAAATGCTTTGGACCAGTACTTACGTCTGTACTTGACAGAGTAGCTACATGCTAGCTGACTAGTGGAAATGGTTCTTGGAAAGTTTCACTCCTGAACCATTCCAGTTTAACAGTGCCATAGCCGTCAAGCCAAGAGAAAAGTAGTATTGCTTAGCCTGGTTATCAAAAGACAACAGGCTTATGCAGTCAAGCTGTATGTCTGTCGATTGAGGCATCTATTCCTCACCCTAATAGTGATTCCAAATATGTCTGAAAGATAAGTAAATCTCAAAGAGAATTAAGATCCTAGAAGTTTTGAGAAAACTAACAGAGGGAAAGACAAAGTAAGAGCTCTCTGAGGATGAGCTCAGCTCTGTGGCCAATGAGTGCAAATGTAGCTGCTAACAAGCCACAGTTCACACTTTCTCTCTCCTAGTGGAGGTTTCAAAGGGAGACAGAAGGAGCTGTAATTATTATAATGAGGTAAGCAGCAGGGAGAGAGATTGGAATAAAGGTTACAAATCTACAGAAAACCATGCATTTGCAGTTCTGCTCCTCCTGGGGCAAATTGTCTTCCTGCTTTTTAAGTTTTTTTCTTTCATAAGAAATGGATTATTTCTGTGACTTGCTTCTATTACAATTTCTCTTACAATTTTAGGTGTGAAGATTTTAGGTGCCAGTATCTATTTCACTCATCAGAGTTTTCATGCAGACATTTTCATCCTGACTGATAGCTCTAATATATCCACAGCTACAAACAGAGAAAACATTCTTATGATACCATGGCTTAATAATCAGTGCAATCCTGAACTGCATGCAGTTGCTTTCATGATGCTTAGCAGTAAACAAATGACACTGTTTCTTGAGGACATAAGATGATGTCTTAAACTCTTTTTATTTATTGCTTTAAAGTGAATCTTTAAGAAACATCAAGACGTTTTGCACACTGCAGATAATGCAATAAATGAATGAAAATGCAAATAGCTGATATAAAGGCAGAGTTCAATCCACTTTATGAAAGAGCAAGAAGAACTTATGGTTTTAAATTCACTGAGTAGGATATTTCTTCAAACTGGAGACAAACACAAAGAGGAGAGAAATACAAAAAGAATCAATGGAGCAAATATTGCACAATATACGAAATATAGCTGCAATGTACTAATAACTTTATTCTTAGTAATTATTAGTAGTTACAATAATGTAGCTGCAAGGAGTCCTTGCCATGAGTGGGACCTAAGGTTTTACATCATGTTGAATCACAGGGCAAGAGGACTGTCACTGTCTCAAACACTTTCAGTGATTTCACCTGAAGATGAACATATAACAGGCGTGCTGAGGGTTTTGTAGGTTAAAAAACCCGTCAAAACCCAGCATTGACTGCATAATGTGCAAGGAAACTCCATGCAGACAAGCGCCAGAGTGCTCATTCGTTCTGCAGTGCTGCCTCCTGCAGCCACCACCCCTGGCAACTGTGAAACTACAGAATTGGGCTGCTTTTATCTGGTTTGATGTTTTAAGTCATCTGTGCATTAATTTTATGATGGAGGATAAAGATAATTGCAGAGGGCAACAGTGATTTTGAGAGGATGCAGGGCTACTTACTTACTGTTTCTTCGCTACATGCAGAAAAAATCATACAGTCATTCCCTTTGGCTTAGAACAAGGGAAAATGACTGTCAAATACACAAGTATTTTCAAGTATTGTCTGCCTTCAGCTACAGAAAGGGTGATTTCAGTCTCAGGATATATTTTTTAAAAATTGTTTTAGATGCTTTCAGAAGCTTTCAGAGAGGCCAAGGAACTCAGACCTTTTTCAAGATTAGGTTAAAGACTTGGATGTCTGACTAGAAAGCAAAGTACAGCATTGAGTCATGATAGTTATATCTGATATATCTCTTAGTTTGGTCTGAGTGTGTTTCTATAGGTATCATATCACTATGGAAAAAAGCTAGGCTAAGCCAGAAAAAAATCCACTTTTAGATATTATGTTCTACATTGGTTGTAATTAGCAATCTTATTTTCAGAAATACAAAACCACAAAATCCTAGACAATTTTAGCTGTCAGAAAGGCTGCCAGGAGTCACAGTTAACAGTGGGAACGTGCAGTGGTCATTGCCAGTCATTGTCCAACTCGATCTTGGAGAGAAAGCAGAAACTTGAATGTACAGTCATGTACTGCTGAGCAGAGATTCAGCTTAGTAGCTGTTCAATAAATGGCTGAAAAGCAAATTGTTTTTATAAAGAGGTTTTAAACACATATAACAATTTTTGTGATGATTAGTAAATATGCATCTCCCCATCTGCTCTGAAGGAATGGTTGGCATGGCATTTTCTGTGCCCTTTGCCACACAAACTCACAGGAGCAGCTGAAAGCTGCAAATCTTGGCGCTGCTAAGCAATCCACTGGAATCCATGTGGAGTTGTGGAATGCTTTTTTTTTTAGCTACCCCAGGCAGCTTGGCCTGGTATATTGATGGCAGGTGGAAAAATTATTTGTCTTTTCTCATCTCTGAACACGAGAGCCTTGTTCAAGAGGGAAAAAAAATGGGCCTCACACTTTTATTTTGAAAGATTGCATTTAAAAGATCTTCAACAAGGATAACGAGGGCAACAACAAGGACAATAAGGGTTGGGGTTCCTAGACGATGTGTCAAAATATAGCAAGCTGTAGCCAAAAATACTGGGCCGCTAGGATTTCTGTCTCTGTTCAGCAGCAAGGGCAATCTTTCCACCCACACAATGAAATTTTGTGTATTTTTAACAACTTTGCAGCTGCTGTCGTCATGAATATCCCTTAGTTGCTGTTCAGAGTCAGATTTGCTGATAACCATATTCAAAGAGGAGGGGCAGTGTTAGACTCATGAGGAGCCTAAGGAGAAATAAAGGCATGAGCCTCTCCCTCCTTTCACCCACACACTGAATGATTTGGATTTCTTCGTAACTTAACCCGGTGGGACGCAACCATGTATTGGGCTTGGGGCTCAGACTGGCTGCTTTTTTTCTAACACCTGCTCTGCCCAAGAAGATGCTTCTCTTTGCGTTATCAGTAGGCAGCGAGATTAGAATGGTATGACAGCTGAATTTATTTATTGGGAGTTTATGAGCCAGGTTTTGATTTAAAACAAACAAAATCTCAGCCTAAACTCTTGAGTTTGCCTAATTTTGACTCAGATTTTATCAACTAGCTTGGCTTTGTTGAATGTTTTATTAAACTATAAAGTCTCTTGTGCTGAGGTCTGAGTTTGTAAGCCTTTGAAAAGAATGAATGAACACAAGGAATGTGATGTGTTTACAGAAGCCTTACAGAGTATTGTAGGTAATCCTCAATGTGTGCTTAGCTATTCATGAGATGAGAATCTTCCATATATAGAAAGACAGAAGAATTCTGGCTGAGGGATACAACAGGTAAACTAACAATGCAATAACCTAAGTTGTATCAGATTTCAAGTTGTGAATTCATGCAATAGAATCCTTAGAATAAATTAACAGATAATAATTTAGAGAGTCCTATCAAATCTATTTGCTGCCTTATATAAAACCCACACATAATGGCAATCAGCTATGAATCATGGCATTCTATTCAAGCAGTAAATTTTCCAATCTACGTGATGAATTAAGATACTGTCTCTGTTCTAAAACCAGATCACTGTGTCTGCTTTGTGTTTGTCATTGTGTGGCTCAGCTGTAGCTCTCGTGTGTTCAAGCATTTCTCTGTAGGACGCAGTTGGAGTCGAGGATCACGTTGACAGAAACATATGCAGAACTGTCAGCCATTAAATCTCTCAGTCAGAATTTTATGGCAGACCCAGACAAAAGTTGTAGAAAGCTCTCTGGATTCTTTACGGAAACAGACTCCCAGTTTCTTGTGCGGCTAAGAGCATCTAGTGGTGCACCACAGACTGCAAGAAAAAGTACTTGGATTTCAAATAGTTTTCCAGACTTACATTGTTAGTAACCCAGTTTTTCAGTAGTGGCTATGTATATTTAGGGAACTAAACCACAATATTTAAATGTTCAATAGGAAACTCTCTTGCATGCAAAATACTAATTCATGTGCTAGTTAAAGCTTTATATTTATGCTTGGATCTCTCTGTGGTATTTCTGAGAGTCTTATTGGCTAGACTTCACTTGCTGACCCTGAGAAATCATTAAGTAGCACCACAACATAGTGATTTTGTTTTAAAAAAGGACTTTGCATGCTTGCCTCCCACTTAAATGGCTGAAATATATTTATGGTGACATCCTGGCCTTATTTGGTTTGGTAGGGTGCTTTTGCCATTGACAGCAACAGAATGATATTTGATCAGGTTATAGTTATGTTTATACGGCATAGTGGAGCTCTGTCAGCTAACTGAATACTAGCAGGGTACCCTGCGTGAGCTAATGAACTCTGCTTCATTGTGGGATAAACCATGGTGTCTCTGAACAGTTGCACGTTATGTTATGTAGGAATACAGATTTACAGAAACAGGTGTTTAGTTAGATTAGGAAACTAGGTGATTAGTAACAATACACAAGACCAAGTACAGAATGTTACTCTGTTGAAAAATCAAGGACGGGCCATGAATCAGAAAGGCAGAGTATCCCTCAGAACTGTCTGTCAGGAAGACAGTTTGGATTTACATTGCTGTTAAGCTTTTGTGAGATGCTGCAGAAGGTCACTTGGTGTCTACTGGTCTCTGCTCTCATTTGTGCTGCAAGTGTAAAAAACCAGGCAGGGATGTTTTCAAGGTATTGGCAGCCGAGCAGGACCAGCGCAAATTTCACTATGACATTGCACACTAAGAAAATTCTGGTATTGACTTTAAATGAAACAAGAAGAGGCTGTGAACTGGATGCTTTGATTAATGAATGTTACGCATTCTCAGACTGCTAGTGGGATAGCAAAGTGACATTTTGGAGTGGAAGGGCTTGTTTCTTTGCAAATCAGAAAGGACAATTTAGCTCTTGCTGGACACTTACAGCTGGGCAGCCTGGTGATAATTCCAGTTACAAAACAGAGCAGAAATGTGTTTTTCTTGCTCTGTAGAATATTTAAATGGCTTCCATTTGTGATGGCTGACAGTGTTCAAAACTAGACATCCTTCAAACAAAAAAAACCCCAGTATGTACTGAGGCAACTGTTTCAAGGAAAACGCTTTTTTTTGGAGGAGGGGACACACGCACTCACTGTACTACAGATGACAAGTGGTCCTCATATTCAGGCTTTCCCCCTCTTTTTTTTAGAGTGTCTTTAAAGATTTGTGCACAGTCTCCAAATCAGCTATTCAAAGAGGAAGAACTTTTAACAGAGTACCATGTCAGTCATATCAAAACAAAGAGAAGCAAAAGAGGGCTCCAAGCCAACCAGTTGCTACTGCAGTTGGCCCAGCAACTGGATGTTAAGAGTGAATTTAAAAACAGGGCTGGGGCTCAGTTTTCTGCCTACACATTCAACCTTGTTTTCATGCTAAAATTTCTCCTTCCAAAGCAGATTTACATTAAAATGTGATTACCTGGACATAGCTTTAAAATAATAGTAATTATGCATTTTATATATTTACACACTAAGTGTATCTAGATATATTTACTCTGCTTTGCATTCAATGTAGAGTCAGATAAGAAGTATTACTTCTCTCTGTGTGTCTAGTGATATATGTGGACATTTTGCATGTGTCATTTAATTTAATTTTTTTTTAATAGATAAATATAAATATATGTACACTGACTCTGAAAGTTTCTGATATTCTGAAAGTGCTGAAACTCAATTGAATTCAGTGGAGTAAATTTTCCTGTGTCTCAGTTCAGAGCGCATACTTATTTTTCTCTCATGGAAAGGTGCACACTTATGGCTCTGATTCAGGAAAGTACATAGTCAAAACTATCCCTTTTCATCAAAACCTGTCTTTAAATACCACTGATGCCGGTGTTACTTTATCTGGACAAGTGTCTGCTCCACTGTTTCTAGCTGAGCAAGAAAATGAATAATAGGTCACCAGACTGTAATAACTCATGATGTGTGATTCTCACGAGGTCTGATGGCTCTGTACACAATATTGGCATCACAGCACCCATCCCTTTAGAATTTAAATATTCTGTGAATTTACTACGAGACAGTCACAAGTGCACAGAAAATGGCCCTATTTCTATTTCATTTCAAAATACTAAGCCTGAGAGCTAAGTTTCGGCTTTATTCCTTCATCCTCTGAGTTTTCTTTAACAGGCATTCAGATTTCATTTATGCATAGGATAAAATACAGGTTTTTTTTGGATTGAGTAAAGTTACGGTGGAAAGGAGTGTTGAGGGCAAGGCCAGAGACAAGGCAAGAGCCCTGATGAGCTGAAGCATGACAAAAATATCCGTACTTTTACAAATGATCTGATTCTATGGGGCCAAGAGTGTAATAATGTCATAGAATACCATAGTAGCAAACTTGCTTTTAGCTTCTAGCCTTAGTCGGCCACTAATACCAAAAGATCAACACCTCCCTACATAATTCAGTTATTCCATTCCAGATGCCATACAGGATGAATCCAGGGTTACAGAAGAAACCTTGTAACATAGAAAAAAAATTAATTTAACCCCTAGAAAAAGCTTAATCTAAAGTGATTGTCACATTGCTCAGAATCCACAAGTTCATTTTTGTGTATTGCGTTAAGATGAGATGCCAGCGTCAGTGACATACTGACTTTTAGACGCATGCTAGGGTGTTTATTGGAAAACAGCTAAGACTCTGGTCCTAAATTAAGCTGTGCGTGGATGGATGACCCCCTGAGCTTGTAGTACACAGTGTCGTGCACACTGTGCCATTAAAATATTTGTAAGTCAGAAACAAATATTAGCTTTAAAAATTACTGATGGTAAAGGTGTTACCCACTTGGATTAAAAAATAAATGTTTTCTCTTATGGCAAAGATGTGAAATACACTTTTGCTTGGTTCCAAAGAAGGTTTTTCTGTATGTTGCTAACTATTGATTCTCTAAACACTGAATGTCAAATTCGTTAGCATGGGCTTATCCACTGGAAATGGGTGAGGAGGAGGAAATACGCTCTCCCTAATAGAATTAGTAACTACACAGTGGTTTGCAATATGAGCTCAGAATACATGATGCTGCTATTTGGCCTAATCTTTTGGGACATGGCAAGTTCCAGGGTATTGATCATTTCAGATTAAATTTAGCTCTTAAATTTGAATTGGTCCCTCCAGCTCTGCTGTCAGATTAATAGCATCAATAAGAAAGATCTCTTCCCTTCTTAGGTAAGAAACATTCAGGGAGGGCTTTAGCCCATCCCCCAAACACAACACTGTTACTTTCACAGCATTAACTGCATGATGACTGTGGGCAAAATGATATTTGAAATAATATGGGATTTATGCTGGCCATTTCCTTTTGATTTTGTGAATAAAATCTATGCAGTTGGGATCAAACTTCTTGGCTAATTGGATTAAAAAATGAGACATTTGGATGAGGGAAATAGATTATGTGTATTCTCAGATCTGAAAAATGTCTAACTATTCAATTCCAGCTGTATTCAAGCATGCCTGAGAGCAGGATTTGGTCCACAATTGCAAGCTTTTAATATTGGTATGACTTTATAGAAAGGCATACACCTAGAGGTAAAAACACTGCCCGTGGCAGCTAGACCCCTTAGGAGTGCAGGAAGAAGGCTGTGTGAGTGTGACCAGACCTGGGGATCAGTGCACATATTGTGTGACGTACCGCCTGGCATCTGGGGCATGAGGGCAGTGATGGCGTGGGATGGCAGCAGAGGCAGGCTCTCTGCTGCTTTGTGCACTCCCCAAGTGTTGCCTTCAGTTGAAGGAACCTCGGCAGATCTGCTCTTTCAGCTGATGCACAGCGCAGAAGGGATTCCTTCTGCTGTTTGCTGAGCACTCAATCCACCCTATTCTGACCAGACACTGACACAGAGTTTTGATATTTAATACATACGGAGAGATTGCCAAGTTTTGCTGCTTGTTAGTTACAAACTATCAACAGGGAAACAATCTGTCTGTCAGATACCTCCTTAGGTGAAGCTGAGACACAGCACTTGTAAATGATATAGTTGCGTAGGTGTTTGCCACTAAAATGGGTAAATGACTTAGAAACAGTACTTTGTCTGTAAGTAAATAAAATAGCAAAATAGTTATGGAGGTGGGCATTGTTCCAAGGAACACATGCCACTGACTGAGAACACAGTAACTAAGGCATGCAGAGAATAAGGTGTAATAAATGCCCTTCCCTGATTCTGCCCCAGCTTTCTCTTCCTCAGCTGTAAACATGGTGCCATATCCCATCCCCCAACCTCCCTCGCTGCCCCACAAATGACTCCTCTTCATCTATGGTGGCAGTGCTTCCATAGCCTCCCTCCCTTGGCATCTACTGTAGTAAGACAACAGGGTCACTTCACTGGCACACTACAAAGCCAGTACTTTACACACCCCAGAGGGAAGGAAATTGGATCAGGAGGATATTTATAGGCTATACTGATGGAATTTCTAATTGCTTTGGAAAAAACAGCAACTACAAATTAAGCATGAAACAGTTGTACCCTTCTTCCTTTCTTGAAAAAGATCTACACTGCAAAAAGAGGCATTCAAAATTTTGGACTGTCAGAATGAAAGTTGGCCGCACATTTTTAATTCTGTTCCTCTGTGCTTATACATTATGAAAGAAGAATTCATTCTAGGCTGTTCCCATGGCCTATTCCTATAAAGGTTGTCAGAGTAGATGATCAAGATGGGCTCTTCTAGTTTTGTAACCTATGGAGTTCTGATCTAAAATGACATGATCACACACCATTTTCCCCTCAGCCATGCCTACTTCAGTGCACCAGGTAGGGCTGTACTGTGGCTGAATTAGTTTGCTGTCTCTGGGATAACTGTTCCATTTGTTGGAGAATTTGTGAAATACATAAAGTAGAACGGAAAAGCGCCAAAAAAACCCAAGAAACCAGTCACTCTAGAGAACTGGATTCTATCCTTAGCTCTGTTACATAGTTTCTGCGTAGAGTAAATTTAGACCGGATTTCCACATGCAATTATTCATTTTTGAAGATGTAATTTGTATTACTGAGCACTTTATTGGAAATGCTGAGCATTTGAAATTGCAATTAAAAGCCAAACCCTGTGTTTTGCACAGAGATGATGGCACAAAATGATGGATTCTTTCAAAAGTGTTTGAAACTGGGTATCCAAATTAGTGCAGGGTTCGGATATTGATGTGTCTGGCAATAAGAATATCAGCTCACCACAGCGGTACAAAGTGCAATAATGTTTTTGAAGAGTTACAAATGCTGGACAAATAGAAGAGCTACACAAGTAGGTAAATAACTGTGTTCAGAACAGAGACCAATTGATGTACAGTAAAAAAGACAGTATGCACATCCATTCATGAAGAGAAAACAAAATAGGAAATAGCTGTTCATTCCTCTACTGCACAAAATGAGAAATATTTCTATAGAAAAGAAATCTAATTTATACTACTTAAAAGTATATGAAAGTAGGCCTATTGATTTCCATACATATTTTAATGGTGTACAAAGCTAGATAAAGGCTCAAGTTTTTATTTGATTTAAATTGTCAGCCTCTTTTAGATAACCTATATCAGACAGAATTCTTGACTGATCACTCAAGTGCCAGAGAACACTCTTCATTATGCTTTAAAATCAATAATAGCAAAGTACAAACAGAATAAATTAAAAGGGATTAATGTGCACTATACAAACTAACATTTATTCTCAAGCTGACTTTTGGGCCTATAAATCTTATTCCTTGGTCTGTAGTCCGGGGAATACTGATCAAAAATGCTTTTAAGGTAACATACCCAGAATTTTAGAGTTATATAGTTCCCCATCCACTATGAACATTTCCCTCGATAGTTGAGTAGTTTTTTTGAACCTCTGCAGTGTTATGTCAGACACCTTGGCACTGTCAGATGGGAAGTATTCCAAGGAAATGACTGCAGTCTTACAGCACATGGGCACACATTGTGATACTGAAATCCATGGCTTTGAATCAGCCAAACTACTGATGAATGGTTAAATGGTTAAATAAACCTTTAAACTAGAGGGGAAGCAGATACTTATGGGAAAGTTTAACCTTTTCAATTTTTAAACCTGCTTTGCAAACAGAAGCTCTTGTGACGAGCAACTCTAAAGTCTACAGTGTTTTCAAAGGTAGTAGAAGACTAGACAGAAACTTCTAGTCATTGCTACAGACAATTGGGTGTACACATACTCTTTGCACAGAAATATTTTTCCAATCCCTGTATCAGATTCATGAATTCTAGTGCAAGGACTAAAGCCTATTTCTCTGAGGAGTAAAGCCACATCAGTGGCTCAATAGTCATTTCAGTAAAGGAATAAAGAATTTGATCAGTTAGCAAACCTAGATTCTCTTTTCGAAATGTGGAGACCTTCTGAGATGGTAGGAAGAATCCTATTCTTCCTACGCTGAAAGAATACTGCTGTAAAGCTGTAGCTGTGCTTTTAAACTGCAAGAGTCACCAAAGAAGGTTTTTGGAAGATGCATCTGATTTACCAGTTTACTATGCTAACATCAGTTTAACAGGTGTGATGCATCAACACAGTATTATGAGCTTAAGATAAATTATAGTATTCTTTTTCATCAAGCAGCAAACTGCAGTGGCATATTGCACAAAGCTCAGTGTGTTCAGTCACTAGGCATTTGCGCCTGCTGCCTAAAATAGAATGTCTTTCTGTGATGGGTTAATCCCTCTTTGGCTCTGATCCTGGGTAGATTACTAGTTACAGCATGCTATGAAAGACTGCTGTGTAAGGCAAGTATTTCACTTAAGTCACTTACCACATTCTCTGGACAGTAGAAGTTTCTTGTGCGTCTGCTAGCAATGTGGGGAATAATTTCATTGTCTTTGCTAAAGTTTCCAATGCATATTTTATAATTTATTTATTTTTTTATTAAGTGTTAGAATGTTCTTACTCCTAGTATGTTTTGACTACTCGGGAAGAAATCGGTCCTTGATTTTGCCTAGGAGTTCTAATCTGTGTGTGTTCATTATTCAGAGCACAAAATGTGTTTGGTCATTCTGTATCACTTGTTTTTTTTAATTCTGTGAGTCTAAACTTTATGACAAGACTGCAGTTATCACTGCAGTGACTTTACACTCACCTGAAGGTCAATAAATATCAGGACTTGGCAAAGAAAAAAGAATATTCCTCAAACATTTCCCTTTAAGAAAAATGAATTTATTTCAGCCAGGTTTATGCCTCCATTTGAAGGAGCTTTTCACTGACATTCAATTAATTGAATTTTCCTGAAATGAATGTGTGTAGAAGCCCAGTTATAAACTTTAGGAAGTGTACACTTTTCTGTCCCTTATATTTAGTGCCAAATAGGGATACATTTAAAGTGCCTGATTTTTAAGATGTGCTAAACTGATCTTTATCAAACTGACTCATTTTGAAATGCTCTAGTTTCATGTCCAAATCACTATCCTCATGTACAAGTCAGCAAAATTTTGTTGATTACAAGTGTTTAAGCTACCAGAGCTTGACACTTGGTCAGAGAATGGAAATGGCACTGTGCAACAACTATGAGTAACCAGTGCTCCCAGATATCATGTTGGAGCTTAACGAGTAAATTGGGAGGCATTGGAACAATTAGGCATTGCTCAACAGAAATTAACATATCACCCCAAAGGTCGTCAGTTACTCTGAATAAAGATAATTCTTGAGGAAATTAATTTTTTAACATTTGTGAACAAAAAGGAGAAAAGCCTGTGAAAGAAATCCACTATTACCTGCTATAAGTAGAAATAAATAAAAGGAGTGGGAAATGTGCTTGGGTTTTTTTTATTGGACCCTAATATATTGCTGTATTTTATTTTCCATTCTATTGCATTTTTGGGTTTCAGCACAAAATAGGAGTGGACTAATCTAGAATATTCGTCAAAAACACATAAACACAATAAGAACCCAAATCCATTTGCAAACCTGAACGTGCTGGTCAATGTATGTCTTTTGTGCATAGATGAAAGCTTGCTATGCCACAAAAATGTTCAAGCCAGGCAAAAGTGAGCTTTGACCCTGAAGGTATGTGATCCTGCTTATGCAGATTAGATTGCAGGAGTAAGTCCTGCTGAAAGGTGGGGTGTAGAGACTGCAGGACTTTCAGACTGAACAGGCTAATGTGGAAGCAGCTCAGACTTTTTAGTATAAATCATTACAGTACGCTCATATTTTATTCCCTTGCCTTTGGGGATAAGGAAGCGGGAGATACTTTACACAGATGATGAAATGTAGCGTTCCAATCACTTTTCAGGCAAAACCCAGGTCCCTTTTAGACATCAGAAAAGCAAGGTAGTCTGCAGAATTTTGTATCAACAATCATTCTGAGGAAGATGCAAACAAAAAATATCAATGAAATCCAATAAACCAGAGATTTATTTGGAATGTTGAGCAAAAGCATTGAGGTTCAGTTTCTCCAAGAAGAGAAAGGTCAGTCTCAGGGCCACAGTAGTGAATGCCGATATCAGACTTTTCAAGGTCGACCAGAGTAGTTGTACTAGAGATATCCACCAAAATCAACAACGTCATATCACACCTGCCAGTAGCTACAACATAATTACCCTGGAGTGAGTCGTGTTAACATCCATGTGCTCAGCAAACTGAGCAATTATAAACAGGTCTCTGCTCTCCTTGCTAGTCATTATAGTTATTTGTTCAGTTTGTTGCTTTGCCTCAATTCTAGTTAATGTGGCTTATGAGCACTTAGTGCATACTGGACAAAGGAGAGATGCGACTCTGCTTAGGGTCTGAGCAGTAGTCCAAAAATTCCAACTCTATATTGACAGACAAAATTGGGTCTGACTCACAGGATGGAGTGCAGAAGTATGGGGAGTGATGATGCCAGCTGGCATGGAAAAAACAACAACAGTGAAATTAAACCAAAAAATAAGATTGTAAAGGAACCAAACTTTGCTTTTCTAGGGTATGACAGTAAATATTTCTGTAACAGTTTCAGACATTGCTGACTATGCTGATGCATTTACATGACAAAAAAGCTCTCTTTCAGTAGTTTCATTTTGCAATGCTCACTAGTATAGGAATTAGAAAAATACATATTACCCTCAATATATTATATGGGAAATGAGGCAAATTATGTTCTTATGAACTTGGTTGTCTTTTAGTTCATCCAATATCCAGGTGATGACTTAGATTTTCTGAAGAGCAGATGTTCAGGAACTGGGAGACAGAAGCTGGCCAAGAAAGCTGCCTCAGTAGCAGTGCAGGTTATAAATTCAGCATGGACAATCTGTTCTCCAAAACACAGCTAAAGTGATTTAAAAGGTTCATCAAGGTCACTGAAGAATACTATACAGGAGTGCTCCAAAGCACCAGCTGTCAGGACTGTTGTCTTGCTAATGAGCTGTGGAATCAGTAGAAAATAATACTAATGCTAATTGAAACCTGAATTTCTTGAAAGCCTAGTAGGTGGTAGCTGTTGATTTATTTCATATGATAGTATCAGCTACACAGCATGGGGCAATATCTGTCTACCTATAGTAGTAGCTAATCCATCCCTGATGCCATTCATACAAATATTTAGCAGGTTTGGAGCCCTCTTTATGAAATAAGGAATTCAGTTACATACTTTGCAGATGATGAATCACTTTTTGCTTTTGTAATAAATCCTAAACCGTGGCTTAGCTTCAAAGAAAGTGTACAAAGTGCTCTGAGTCCAAGAGGAGCTTACAATTTGCTAGTTAGGGCTTTGTCCAGGGGCTGCTGTGGGTCTGAATAACCTCAGTTAGAATTTAATTAATCTGTTTCACAGCCTAAGTGTGTGCTTTGGGGGAAGAGAAGGAGGCATTTTTGTATAAAAAAAATTCTGGCTGGCAGTCTATTTTATAGGGAGCCTAACACCAGTTGTGTCTTAGATATGTGAAGGATTGCTGATTATGCAACCACAGTCATGTCTTCGTAATAGAACAATTCAGAACTCAGCCTAGCTCTGGAACCAGACATGGTCTAAGTGTGGCACCGATTTTAAGTGAACTAATAAGCCCTACCTCTTAGCTCAGGAATTGCTGGACTGCATGGTGTATGTCACCTATACCCTGTTTTGAATTCAATTCCATTTTAAAATTAGAACCTAAATGCTACCAAAAACAATGCCCATATCTAAACTTCCTGTCTCTCAAAGGGTTATGTGAACCTCATTACAAGCACGCTCAGTTTCAATGCAGACTATGTGACTGTGTGTTCCTAACATTCAGAACACTTTTATAGAACATCAGTCTGATGGCTCGATAGTCCTCAAGTGCAGAGGTTCAGGCAGTTTGTTCTTCACTTTAAGTGATATTGTTCCTTTCTTTGAGTTTTCTGACTTTGTTTTAGAAATGAAATAAATAGGATCACAAGCTGTGAATTATATTTGTGTGGGTATGTAAAAGATCTGTAGGAAAACACTTTGAGTTTTGGGAATGTGAGTCTATCTCTACCACCCAAATGGTACAGATCCCCAGAGTCACTTATTAAGTTATTACAACTGAAAGACATACGTCTCATGTCACCAGACAGACCTCCTTTTGCTACTTGTCTTTGCTTTTACTGTACCACCATAGCAAATAAATTCATTTAGTGACAAGTTACAGTTTTCCAGATTTATGCTGTGTTGGAATATTCCCCATGGTATCTGTTTGTGCATATTTTGCAATTTAGCCTTTTAAGTAAAACTCTGGGTTTTGAATTGCAATTACTTTCAGCTAGCAAGCAATTAGATACAAAATACTGCATGGTGAGTGTCCCAGCTGCATTTATGGTCTTAAGGTTTAATTTCACATTGTGAAGACTGTAAGGTTTGTTTGCCAACCGAATCTTGAAGTTTAGAGTGGAGCTGTTTTAATTGAGATATGCAGTTTATGCTTTCCCTGTGTCAGAACAAAACTCTATTATAATTTGTCAATAAACACTGTATAATTATTCTGACACTCTCTGAGAGCAGTTATTATGAGCTGTTGCTTACAGATATGCAACAGATATGTCTCACTGACATATGCCTGATCCTGAGCAAAATAAAAATGAAGAAGAAATGGTTCAAGTCTCAAGGAATTTAGGATTTAAATAGAGCAGTTCAAAATGCATTGAATGATCCAGGTGTGACCAGTTTAAAATCTTGTGTCCTTCCATATTCACATCCATATTTTCAAGCTAACAGGAAGCAAGTTACCATTCTTTAATACATATGAGATGTTGAAAATTATTTTTCTCTGAAAGATATGGAAGATTTTAGTACCTCTTTTAGACCACCTGTGGAGTTTCAATTTTTACAATGCATGGCTGCAAAGAGTATAATGGAAGCTGTGTTTTCTTCAATTAACTTTTTAGAATTAGCTGAAAGATTCCAATTATCATCTGAACTTTTAATATTTAATTTCCTTAGCTTGCTAGAGAAACACCTTTCTTTCAGCACCCAGAAATTCCAAGGCCATTGGAACAGATTTCACTTCTAACGTTCAGCCACCATTTTTGGCTTTTCTTACAAATGCATGTAATTTGTATCAAGCAGTTGGTAACACTTTTAAGACAGTTGCTCCAAAGTCTAGCTTTCTTGGCAAGTGAGAATGCTGCACAAATTGGAGATCTGTGTGGCTGAGGAATCTGGATATGTAGATTAAAATATCTGATCCATCAAATGGGTCAGTTTTCATGTGGGACTTCTATGCTTAAGAGACTGAATCTGTTAAAGCATATATTCCTACAAAATGAACCATTTGATAGCTCGGCCCAAATCATCTCCATCCCTATTGCAGAGGTGGAACATATACAGAAGCTATCAGTGACTAGTGAACCAGGAACACTCACAAGTTACTTTCTTCTTTTAAAAATGATTACAGATTTTGATTCAAAATGCCTTTAGTTGTTTAATGAGGTGTCAGGTACCATATGCACTACATGCACTGTATAAAATTGGAGGTCTCAAAACTGTTTGAAAATGAATGGTAGCCCACAATAAAAAATTGCCAACCTAAGAACACAATCTTGCTCATAAAACAGTAACTTTAGCATGAAAAAAATTCTTCATGATGTTATACAGCCTTGGCTATCTTTACTGTTTTCAATGACTTGATAGAACACATATATGGTATAAATGCAGTGCTCAAATTTTAATTTTGCTTCCTTTTCTATTAAAAAATAAACAAACGTGATAAAGCACTTCTGAGATAATGTGGTTTGTAAATAGAGACACTTATTTCCCACTTGAGAGTTTTAAAAATTTTATATAAAATAATGTATGCTTAAAAAGCTAATAAAATGTTTGTAGTTCTTAATAATGCTCATTATATATATGCAGGCAGAATAAAGAAAAAATGTAAGAACAGCAGAGTGACCATTATTTTGTTTTTCTAGACGTGAAATAAATATGGGTGAAGGAAATGAAGAAAAATAAAGGTAAGAAAAGAAGTCTATCTACCTATACATCTCCATTTTGCTGATCATGTGTTCTGACCATAGGTTAAAAAAATCATTAAAACACATACTTACCTTACAGTAAGTGCTTAACTTGACTTAGGTGAATTTTAAGCACAAACTTAAATCCTTTATTAAATATGAAGGTGATAAATCATGCTAAAAATAAAGCAACTGTTTAATCAGGACTAATTAGTGAATGCTTATGAGGGCAGCAGTTACTGGTACATCACTCTATGTGTCAGCCATGACTACAGTTTTTGTATTTGTTGTAATGTGTTCCATAAAACCAATTTGTTTTGGGAATATAATCTGAGTTAAACCTTCACAATGGGAGGCAAAATGACTTGATCTTTCAGATATCGAGATCCTCAAAGACTATTTGACCATATCTGAACAGGAAAGAGATCCTGTTAAACTGTTGAAGCAAAATCCTAAATTATGCCTATGTGACCTGTTTTTCTCACTATTTTGAAATGAGTTTAATGACTCATTAGATAGCACAGTGGCAGTGCTACCCCACTTCTTGTAGAAGAAAACCATTACAACATAAGAGGATTATATTACCATTAGGATTCCTTCTGCGTTAATAAGCTTAAGTGGAACCTGAATTACAATAGAAGAAGATGAGTTACAGTATAATATTCTGCACTGTACCTTGAGTTGAGTTTGAGATCCCTCCCTGCAGCCAACTCAGATGATGTGGTTTAGAAAACTCCCTTTTGTCATTAAAGCTAATTAGGCAAAGCTCTATTTAGACAAATTTAATACTTTTACTAATGAATGAATATCATAGTATCTGGCATGCAGCTGTTGCTAAGAATATCTTATTCAGTCAGCATTTATACTCTCCTTAAATTGTACTGCTATCCAGTATTGTGTATGAGTGTGTTTTCCCAAAAGTAACTATTTATAATGCTAGTAAATACCAGGGCAAGAAAGAGTACTCATTACAGGGATTTGTTTTCCAAAGGCTGTAGAAAGTCACTCAGTTATTCACACATGGAATGCAAACTGCAGTTTGTATTTCTCTGAAGCGTGTCTCTCAAGAAAGGCATGTAACTATTAATGACTTTCCACAGTTCCTTCCTGGTGAAGGAAAATTCAGAACTGATATTCATCCATCCTGCATGGATGAATGAGGAAGGGTTTTTATGGATAAACAGATGTTCTGTCTTATGGGGCATTTTAAGTTTGATCATTCTAGGGAAATGGACAAGAAATATTAACTTGTCAGACAAGCAGTTTTCCACCATAGGCAAAAAATACTGGAACCAACCCTTGAATCTCTTATTTTCACTTGAGCAGAAGAGTCTCAAGAGCTGCAATGTTATTTAGATTATTTTGAAAACAGCTAACCTGAAAAAACAGTGGAGGTGCCACTTCTCATTTACAACATTTTGAAATTTGCCAAACACCATAGCTGGACACCTGAGCAGAAGAGAGAAAACTCAGAGCTCTTTAATACACCAGCAGAAACATGTTTTCTTTTACAAAAATGCGGCAGAGATAAAATGACTTGCTTAGTGTTAAGAATATACCACTTGAATATCTGGATAAATAAATACTTCAAAATTGTATCAGTAGGCTACAAATAAAAGTTAAAATGTAACCATTTTCATGAATAATGAATAACTAATGCTTTATCAACAATTTAAAGATCATGTCACAGTCATTACAGGGCAAGTCTTTGCTTTTTAAGGCATTGATGTATATAATATGTGAATGAAATAAACATATAGTATTTTAAATATTTCATTCAGTTTCATGGTTGGTTATCAACCTACCAATATGTTGCATCTCATGGAGGTATTGTATTCCTTGAAATTATAGATGGATGACCTTGGGGCAGGGGGAAAGAGGGTAATATTTTCAAAAAGTTGTGGCCAAATGCAATCTTCTATATCAATAGTTATCCTCCTAATCAAAAATTATTTAATATTTATTTGTTTTATGTTAAAAAGTAAAATTTCCAAAATTATCTACTTGGCTCAAGACTCCATATTTCATTTTTAGGTACAATTATCTGAGGAGCATATGCATTATTGAATTGCAACGATATTTTAACTTCCAGGTTATTTTTCAAATGTAAATTACATTTAAAAAATGCATAAAGTCTTTTGGAAATTTTACCCATAGGTGCAATAATTTGAAAATATCACCATAAGTGACTTTTTCAGGACTCCTAACACTGCAATGACAGAATTTAACTATCAGCTATTTTCATTTTCAGTAACATGTTCCTGTGTATCTTTATATGAAAAGTCACTGTACAGAGGATGCAGGTTACTATTGCTGTCTTTTACAGGGTGCCACATGCTCTAACTTCTCCCTGTTAGAATCAATAATTGCAAAATTCTTACCACCAGTTTCAACAACAACTCTAAAGTGACTGCAGCCAACAACTGAGTAGATCCTGCTGGCTTGTACTCTAAAAGCCATTGATGGTTAGAATTGTAGAGAATGCAATAGTAAAGTCATTAGAACTGAAGTGTCCAAAAACCCAAGTTTTTTTATGTTTGTCTAGATAGTAATAACCAGACAAATGTCAAAGATGGAATTAGGTTGGTTGTCACATCAAGAACAATGTCCCTGCAGCCCATTTTAAAAGGAAAAAGAAAAAAAAAGGGCCAGTGCCTTCTGGACCTTTAAATAAAAATAATATGTAGATTTATCAACTCTTCATTTAATGAACATAGATACTGATGCATTTGGCCTGAATTAGGTAAGTTACAGTTATTCCTTGTATTGTAGGAGAAAAAAATGTCTGTCAGCATCATTAGGCATGAAATTATCTCTCAAGATTGTGAATCATTCAGTGTTTTGTTGCTTGACCTTGCTTTTCTGACTGTGTGCATGTCTGAAACTGTGCGTTGATCTTAGGGGGGTTATTTCAGCTGAAAGGAGTTTACTAGTCTCCCTGTAGAGCAAGGCTGTTAGGCAAGACAGCTGCATGACATTTGGTTTAATTTGTTGACACTAAAAATCCCTGAGTTCAGCTCTGATGGAAGACAGTGCCCCAGTGAAGGTCTTGGAACATTTTTAGTGTAGAGTCTTCAGACTGGAGAATAGCACGCTAATGCTAAATGAACAAGAAGTCAGAGAGCTTTGGTAGTCAATGGGTTAATGGAAGTCTGAATTTTACCTTGTGGCTTAGGACTTTTTTATATGGCCTGTAAGCAGCCAAAAAAAAAAAAGAAGCTTAATTTTTAAGGTTTTATTTCATTATTCAAAACAGAGATTGCAGTAAGTTGCACACCCAAAAAAAGTGTTTATCATGCCTGTCAGCCCAAAAGGCATTGAATAATCCTCGGATTTATTTTTGCATTGCTAGCAGTTATAGAAGCAATAAAGAAATTAGAGCAGTACTTACTGGAGGTGAATATAATATTTCGGTCAGCAATTTCTTATTTAGAAAAGAGTAAATAAAGCTTATGGTTACTGAATTTTCTTCATTATTAAGGATTCCTAACAATCATCCTCTTCTTTCAACTCAAGGATGAATCTCTCTATCTTTGTTAAAAGAAGTATATATTTCCAACAAAAAATTGAAGGATGTTGCTATTTTTGGTATGCTACTTGATATATCAGTTGTGTGAAAATACAGAAATGCATTCCAGATAAAATGCCTTCTGCTGTAGAATTTTTTTCTTCTTAACCTTATCTATACATGTTTTCAGTGAAGTTCTGGAATTTCATACATAAGCTGAGAGTCCCTCTATTTCTTTTTACATGTTTAAAAACCCAATGATATTCAATGTGCCAGAAGTCTAGCACTATGAGATCTGGCTTATACACTCACTGAGACTTACATATTAATTAACAAGTAATAATTTTATATTATTTCTGAGGAACTTCTGGAGCACATCCATCTAGTGCCCATGGAAAAATCTAATAGAATGCCAGTGGGATTACAAACCCTAAACAGGTGGAAGCAACAAACAAGCAGGTCAGAGAAGCGAATGAAGGAGATAAATTAGTAACAAAAGCACTAGAATTGTGAATTTCTGGTCAAGTAAGAGCAGTAAGAACAGATCCCTGCATTTCTAGGCTCTGCTGTCTAGTTTTCTGCTCTCTGAGTGTGCTGTAGCAGAAGGGAATTTGAGGAGGATCTAAGAGGAATTAAAAAATTTCACTTTTACAGAGTGGGTTTGAAACATGCATGCCAGCCTGTAGACACTTGTTAAAAATGAGAAAACCAGTGCATTATTTAATGACTTTTACAGTTAAAAGGTTGTCTTAAATATATCGTGGCAATGATTTTTTTTTTTCCTAGTTGTGTAATTTTTCATCAGCTTCTTGCTGGGCCGTACTAAAAAAAAAAAGAATAAAAATGTTGTGTGTCCCAGATCTGCCAATCCTCAGGGTGACTGTGCTCTTGCAGCCATGTTTGTGTAGAGAAGACATCCTTGCAAACCGCCCACCTTCTGTCCGTGCTCTGACAGCCGCCCTAATGCAATCAGCCAAGAAAGATCTCACATGCACAGGAGAGAGCTGCAGGCTCTGCCCTGTTATCTGCTGAGCCTGGCTGCTCAGAGGCCAAGGTATGCCCTCACCTCAGGTGGCCGAGTAAAGGTAAAAGAGGGAAGACTGAAAACTGGGATGAAATAGAAATGAAAAAACTAAACAGTCCTTTCTCTCGTTATCCCCCTCCTGTCCACTACACACACCTCCCCCCCCCAAAAAAAGGGAAAGTGATGATGGAAACTAACTAATATAACAAAGGAAAGACACAGAGGGAGGAAGCTGCCTGGAAAAAATAGGGTTTAGTCTAGTTCTGAATGGCTTAAATGTCAAGAGACTGGAGAAAACATGGTTCAGGAGTGGAAGCCCAATTCCATAGTCAGAATTCATGTCAAACTGCTAGTGTTCCTAAATGTTTTCCTGAGGAATCACATCTGCAAAATCACAAATTACATCCATACTGGGCTTCTACGTGTGGAATATTGAATGATGGCCCTTGAAAATCCTTCCTGGTTTGTTAGCTGACTGGGAGATGCTTAGAGGTTATATCTAGATCATCACTGTAACTCTCTAACATAGGACCTGAAGGAAATGAACAGAATGACACAATGTTCAGTATCCCATATTTCTTCTGTTAATTTGCCTGTATGCCTTTTTAATCCAGGTAAATAAATCCATGAAGCAACTGAGAGTTACTCAGCACTACTCATTTTATGAAGAAGTACTGTCTGTATTATGAATCTGTCACCTGCTTGATTAATTTATTTCTCTCTAATACTTTTTGGGTGATATGCTCATTAAAATGAAATCAACTGAATATATGGAAATACTTAATGACAAGCTTAAATAATATAGATTTTGTTAACCTTACCTGCTTTTGCAGTATACAAAGTATAGAGGAGCAGAAAGTGCTTTATTGTAGGGCAGCAGTCGAAGGAGAAACAGACATAGGACTGAATTGTTTGAGTTGCAACCAAAAGAGTTCCCACTAACGCCATTGTGTTGATTTAACAGCTATGATCTGAAAACAAACAGCAAGTGATAACTTGGATGGTGCTCAAAAATTATAAGATTTTCCATAAAATGGTAGTTATCTTTGATCCTAAAATACCATATGGGTCAGATTATTTACTAACGCCCTCTGCAGAATACGTTTTCTGTGGTAATTTCTCACACAGACACTTACATTGTAAACATTTTAAGACTGAGAAATGTATTTTGTGAATGAGCTAAAATGAGCTTGCCTGTCACTGCACAAACAGTTGTGTGACCTGGTGCAATGGTGGGAACCTGTGATCTGAAAGCCATACAGATAGTTTTGAATTGAGTTTTGTGTGGTGGAAAAGCTTTGTTAGAAATCATACTTTGCTCACTGCCTTGTCACAGCCTTCTTCTGATCTCCAGATTTCAAATCATCTCCTGGAGTGAAGTTTGTAATTCACTGGGTTTGTCACACACTTTGACATGAATTACACTGTTCACTGAACTGGAGTAACTTCATAAATAATCCTCATCCCCTGGGTAGTCCAGACTATTCATCACTCCCTTCAACGTTCCTTCCTGTGCAGATTAGCACACACGGGGTAAAAAAACGAGCTGCGACCAATAAATGACGCTAGCTCTTTGTAAAAGGTGATAACTGTGGCATTTCTTACGATATGGACTGAAGAAGTCAAGCTAAATTATACATTACAGACATTTTACCCATTCTGCAGTGTCTGTGTTGAAGGCCATTATCTTCAGTCCTTTGGGAACTGCGAGGAACTGGAGACATGGAAGCTTAGAAGAAAGAAGAAGAAAAAAGAATTAAAACTTCTTTTGGCTAGAAGCAAATTTTACTTTATTATTCAGCTCAGTTCCACTGTGCTTCACTTTCAAAGTTTCACTAGCTGTTCCACTTAAAAAGCAAATGATAGGATGAAAAGGAATGATCCCTTTAAAGTAGTGTTTCTTCAGGGGGACAGGTAAGGTCTCCAGACTTTAGAAGCTGAATTTGCGAAAAAGGTTAGAAAAATTTTGCTTAGCTTTTCTTTTATTTTTATTTATGAAACAAACTTAGTTTACCACATTTATGTCGACAAACATTACCATTTATATTGACAAGCACTGGTTATATCTAAACCAGGAGGCTACTTATTCTGGACTCCTATTTCAACATGTAAGGAACATACTACAGATCACTCTCCGTAAGAGCCTACATGTACTTTTTCCCCATATATAGAGTTCAGGGCCATTAACTCCTTTCCCTAGACACTTAAGGCAGATGTCTTATTTTCTTCCCTCTTTCCAAGGGGAATTAATGATGGGTCATTGACAAGCAGCACTATCTTCCCATAACCCATAATGCAGGCTCTAATATGATTTGCCCCAGACTTTTAGTAGTCTGCACCATCATCTCATGTACAGTGAACATCTACTTGCTGAAATGCCATCTGTTTTCTGGACTCCACTGTGACTGTACACACTTCAACAGAATAAGCACTAGGAAAAAAAAAAGCTTTGTTGTGTCTGATATAGTTCACATTAAAGGGCAAAGTAACAGCTGAATATTAAACATGGGAGCTTCGGACAGCTAAGAAACAGAATTTATGATTTTTCTCTTGTAGGATATTAAGAAATTAAGGCATTTTTAAAAAAAGTGTCATACAGGATTTTACTATCCATTCATAACACCATTCTTTTTTCAGTCTGAGAATGGGAAATTTCAGAAGACAGCTTTGTCACATGAAAAGCATGTACTTTTTTCTCTTGGTGAGAAAAGTCACAGTTTATTCTATATGTGAATATCATTACGACTGGCTTTTCATGAATGCACTGAAATTTAAAAGAAAACATTATGCAAGTAAAATAGAACACTGGGGGGTTTTGTATGGAGTAGAAAAAGAGTTTGTGTTTGCATTGTGCAGCTTGCTTTTCATCCTTTCACATCTGTATTTCTTTATGTTCAAAGAGCAACGTTTCAAATGAAGAAATTGCCTCCTGCCCAGAACTTCTTTTTGTCTGGTAAATAATAATAAAACTTCTGGTCTTTCTCCTTAAAAATAATAAAAAAAGCTGTTCAGCACTAATCATCCAATAACTCAAATTTTTCCTGAAAATGTGTTCCCTTCTTTAGTAGGTAGTTTGCATGTAGGCACTTTTGGAAGAATATCTCAGAATTTCAAATCTGGATCATTTCATCAAGCCAAGCTTCTTCTATCAAGACAAAGTTTTTCATAACTTTGTAGGGAACAAATTGTAAATAGTCTGTGACGTAAATGTTAATTTTAACTTGTAATTATGCATAAAATAAAACAGCAACAGAAAAAGCCTAAGCACACCTAACATTTACATCTGAGCAGCTTGTATGAGGATAATTTTGCCACTTTACACTCCAGTGAAATAATACCTTGATAAAATGGTTCACTGGCAACAGATGCTAGCTGCTGGGATAAAATGCCCGTAGCAAGTTTAAGCAACTTCAAATATATCTCATCTAAGCCTATGCCTGACAGCAAAAGTAGAAAGGCCCTCATAGTCTTTCTGTTGCTTATAACAACACAGGTAGCATACGTTTTCTGAATAACTTTCAGTGTGGTAGAAGCTGCTGTGAGCTGAGAACCTGCTATATATTGCAGACAAGGGAAGAGACATTTGAGGGAAAAAGATCTAGTGAAATATGGCCAATTTATTGTCTCTGACATGACTTCCTATAGAGTCTGAACAACAAATTGAAGAAAAACACATGTTGGCATTTCCATTTCTCAAGACCTGCATTCAGATCTTGAATATTTGTCACAAGTTAAAAGAATTAAGTCTCATCATAAATAAAAAAGTAAACCTGGCAACGTCATCAGTGCCTTACATAGGAAAATATGGATGAAAATCAGATCTCTGTTATCTTGGGGAATCAAACATTATTACTTGACTAAAAGCAATTTCCTAGTTCTGCCCCCCTCTCCCCCTTTTTATGGAAAATAACTACTTAAGAAAAACAATATAAATGAATACATTCTAAAAGCAGCAGAAAGAACCACCTCAGTATTGGAAATTAAAACCTGTCTTCCTTTCATCTGTATCCTAAATGTTTATGAAAGTTAGCAGAGATTAATTAAAAGCAATCATGAACAAATCCGAAACAAGGTCAGTCTTGCATCAAGGGAAAATTTCATGTTCATTGTCAGTTATTTAACCTCCTTGATTCACTTCGGTTCACCTCCACTTCACTGCAGCAGCAGTAAATAAAATGTGTCCAGCTCAATTGTAGGCTGACTCTTTGATTTTGAGTTTTTGCTGGTGTCTTCAAAACACCAGCTGTTATATTTCTTTAAAGGATTAATACATTTTGAACATGCCAAGAAAGAGATTATATAACATCTTGCCAGAGACCTTGACCGTAACTCTACTTTAGGAACTCATCCCTAAGAACACCCTGCTTCTCAGGAGGCCAAATATTTTACTCAAATACCTCTTACACGAAACCCCCTGAGAATTGTACCTCAATTAAATGTAATTGCAGAAAAAGATTAAGATATTTTGAACTGACCTAACCTCTCCAAATGAGTCTGAATAATTCATTCTTAGATAACACATACATCATACCATTAATTTGCTGTCTCTATCAGTGCAGCAAAACTACGTCTAAAATTGTGTGTTCAGCCCTGGACCTTATCAGGAGTACTCCACAATATTCTACAAAACACTTCAGGGCAAACTTCCTTTGATGGAAACTTCGTCACCTATTAAATACACCCAGACTGTACGTAACTAGACAAACTCCTGACCTCTTGAAATTAAATTATCCTCTTCCAGTGCATCAGATTTAAAATGATTTTACAAATTGGGATAAGCTCAATTTATCCCAGTTTTTCAGATTAAATATTATTAAAATCCTCCTTTTTTCGAGTCTCCTTTCTGGGTTTTCCCATCTCAGTGTCCTTGAGAGTATTACTAACACTTTTTTAGCTTTGGGTAGGAAATATTGAAGAATCACTATTAAAAAAAAAACAAACCAAACAAAAAACCAAAGAAGCCTGTCATAGTTTGATATTTCCTGATTAATTTATTATTTGTTTTTAGTGCCGTATATTGCATTGGTACATCTATGAATCAATTATTAAGGAATAAAGTCTTCAGCTTGAGATAACTTTTAACTATATTCTGCTTTAAATGAAATTAATTTTTTTGAATTTAAATTCACAAATATATAAAAATGATATTGGTTAATCTAAATCAAAATACCACTTCATATTCAAATAGTGTTTATTTGATCATTATTTTGACAACACTGAAAGGAGTGCTATTTTTTCACTGACATAAAAAAAGAACACCAAGATTGCTCTCCATATCCCTTTTGAAAACTATTTTTCAGTGCAGGTGTCTTGTCATTTCAGAACTGCAAAAGAACACCAAAGCAGTTTGTAAAATTTCAGGATGAAACTGAAACAACTAGACAGAACCAG
Organism: Limosa lapponica baueri; assembly: GCA_002844005.1. Taxonomy (NCBI): domain Eukaryota; kingdom Metazoa; phylum Chordata; class Aves; order Charadriiformes; family Scolopacidae; genus Limosa; species Limosa lapponica. The sequence goes on from KZ505637.1 coordinate 1,665,442, forward strand.
CTTAGGGAACTGTATATTACACGCATGTATAGAGGTAACCATCTTTACTCAATGCTTTTAAGTTCAGAATTTTACTGTAAAAAGTGAAATCCTGAGACAGTAACCTAAGAGAAATAAATGTTGCTTCAAGACGGTTATATAAATCATTCAGGTTTTTTAGTTCTTTACAGTGAGAGCCTATCTCCCTACCTAAATGCAAACAGAAAAGTTTTGGGGTAGAATACAGGAAAAGTACAGGTTTGGTTTTTTATTTTCCTTTTTGCCTGGTTTTGTTTGATTATATAAAATTCCAAAGGGAGCTTATTGCAACAACATTTTTTTTTTAAATGATTTTGCACTGCTATTTCTTAAAACTTGATGTACTCTTAATTACTGCAGAGATCCAGAGCTATTAAAGAAAACCTTCAGCTTGGGTGATATTTTCCCAAAGAAGGGTTGAAATGATATAAGTAGCATGGAAGAGCTCTTATTAGTTACAGCTCATTATACAGAAGTTTTCATTTCCTGCTCTCAGATGTATTTTACCTCTGAGGTAGGTGAAAGACCCATAACAGAGACGGTACATGTGTCCTATGTGGATTTTGGAAGGACTGTTCTTCTCTCCCTGATATTTGGGTTCTGTTTTCTGTATTTGCTGATGATATAGCGTATCTTTTCTTGAATACTCAACAACATACCTTAAGTAACCCCCTGAACCATAAAAATATTTCACATAACATTCCAACATTTTATATGGTCCAAAAGCTTAAGTAATGACCCAAAAGTCAAATCTTTGAAATTAATTGATATTAATTATGTTTGTACATGAAAATAATAATTCCTTAAGATAAGAGGGTTTTTTAAGTGTTTTATAATAAAAGTAAAATTCACTGTCAAAGAATTATCAATCAGCTAATTTTTAATAGCCAGACAAAAACTTTCAAATATGATAGAAATCATACATTAAAGTCAAGCCTTGTGAAAATCTAAATTGTTTTAATGTAACCACACACAAACCATTTCTTTCTGAAGTGATTATTCTTTCTCAGCTGTTTTTAAACTGTTTTTCAAACCAGAGCCATCATAGCTATCTTTAACTACACTCTATGATCTAGAAAAGCCTTTGGAAAGACTTTGCAGTACAGACATCTATACTCTTTCACTAAACTTAAGGTTAAATATTTCTATAAATTAATATTATATTCAAGCTAACAACAAGTAATTTGTTTTCAGTTCTGCATAATTCAAAACTTTCGTATGTTGGCACAATCAGAGGGTAAAACAAAGAGAGAGACTTTGAAGTCTTATTTAAACTGGGAAATAAAATGGAGTAAATGTTAGAGAGGGACATGTTTTAGCACTGTACGACTTCTGTGTGTGTGTATATGTGCATATATATCTATGCAGTCACTCACCCACACACAACATGTTAACATGAACAGTAAGAAGTCTTATTTGTTGGCTTCTTCAGTTAATTTCCCAAATTAAACTTTGGAAAAAAACTTTGCTCACACACAAAAAACTTTTCTGCACCTCAGAAGATCCTCGCTGTTTAGCTCAGGTTGAAAGACTTTATGTTTTTACAATGTAATGTCAGAATAAATAACTGATAATTTCAGAAAGAACAATTCCAGGGAGGTGACTTCTTTATGCTGGAATCATTATGGGCTCACAGATATGTTCTGAATGACTCCTAGCAAAATCATCTAAGATGATGCTAAGATGCTATGAAACTGAAAGAGGGTAGATTTAGATTGGACGTAAGGAAGTAATTCTTTACAATGAGGGTGGTGAAACACTGGAACAGGTTTCCCAGAGAGGTGGTAGATGTGCCATCCCTGGAAACATTCAAGCTCAGGTTGGACTGGGCTCTGAGCAACCTGATCTAGCTGAAGATGTCCTTGGTTATTGCAGGGGGGGTTGTACTAGATGACCTTTAAAGGTCCCTTCCAACCCAAACTATTCTATTATTGTATGATTCTATGCTGTACAACGGACACCTGAAACAAGTAAGTTCTTTTTAATGGAGCTATCTATGGTTGTAAAACAACTACTGCTTTTTAGAATATGATCTCCAGTCTTTTTTGGGAGATTGTTTGAGGTTCACATGCCAAAAGATTTCTTTGGATTTTTTTCAGAAATCCAATTTTCTGTATAGTTCTGGCTTGGGCTCTTTCCTATTGAACAGGTTAGGTTTGACTCCTGTCAATGTAGATTTGGTCAAAATCTCCACCAGTTGGCAGGACTTAAAATCAGTCAATGTTTGTCTCTTCTCATTTTACTTAAAAACTAAACAAGCTAAAGAATGGATAGCTAATTTGTTTAGAAGTGTGTACTGAATTTTACTTGGTCCCATTACATTAATGCAGATAGAAGCTATACATTAAGGGAGAGAAGTCAGAAAGATTACATGTGTTCACTCTCACATTAAGTTTATCTTTCAAAAGAGAACAAACATGTTTTCCTTGGTGAACAAATAGGGTAAAAAGAAAACTATAAGTATGTGGCTGACTTTGTTTATTTACTTACATAATTCTTTTACCCTTAATTATTTCTTATATTTTTGCAATTAAATCAAGTAGATGGTTTGTAATTGGATTAAAATCTTTGTACTAGAGCACTCTGTTCTATCTTTGCTGAGAGGTGAGGTAGTATCTTCTATGTCTAAAACTGATTAAATATTACCAATTAAATATTACCTATGTAATAGTTAATAGGTAATAGGATAATATTACCTATGTAAGTGGATGTCAGTGAAACATAGCTTAGGTAGTTTCAGAAACAAAATTGGTTTTGCTTTCTCCTGTCACACCAATGAAAATGTTATCACCAATATTGTTAACTAGTTTTCTGCATAAACAGTAAGATTTCTCAAACATCTCTTTTTAGTCATTGACTTCAAGCAAGATGATTGTTTGTGCCTCTGAAGTCTTCACACTTGCTCTGCTGGGATTCTTCCTATGTCTCATGCGTCCCTTGGAACAGTATTTTAACATGTGCTATATCCCTCTCTCCTTTAGATACACATTTTTTACTCCTTTGACATCCCTTTCTGCTACATCTGAGCCCCTGGTTTTCAAGTGTTCACTTCTGACCAGATCTATTTTCTTCACATAATTTTTTAGCCTCTTATAAAACCATTCTTGAAGTGAAAAAATGATACAAGAATTGCCTTTTAAACATGAATGAAGCAGTATCAACCACTGTGATGTCCAAAGCAGAGAAATGAATTGATTTGGGAAAATTAAATATTGATACTATGCTCTCAGGGCCAGCACAAAAGTAGGCAATTTTGCAAATTTCGCCTCGCCCTCTGAGAGCTGGTGTGAAAAGATATTAAAGTGTAAGTAGGACAAGTGACTAAAAGAGAGGAGCTTGTAGATGCCATGCCAGGATTGTAAGGTGTGAGTTCTTGTGAGCATTCTTGCACAACTCCACAGAATGTGAAATGGTAAAGAGCAGAGGGTCTTTTGCACCTTCTTTACTCAGCCAGAGACACAGACAACTTTATTTCTTTGGGAATGTGTAATTGTACCTGCATGAAGCAAACGTGGAACTGCATGGGAATTTCACTTGAAGTTGGTCCTCAACTTGAGTTAAACTGAAGGAGTTCCCTTCACAAGCTGCATAAATAGCTAAAGGGTACAAAAATCTGTGCCAGTCATCAGTCAGAGAAAGTACTTCTATGAACAGTTTTATTTTCTTATACACTATAAAGCCGAACGCTAATTTTCATACTAACAAGATTTCCATACTTTGAGTTATGAAATAGTAAAAAGCTAGAAAATGCAAAAGTTTATTTTAAAGGTACTTTTCAATTTATTGACTATGATTTAAGTTAAGCAGTAGCTTTTGTCTCAAAAAAATGAAGACCCTCTTACTTTCATGGCTATTTTTCAAGAAGATAAAATTGTGGCCATATTCCCTATTATATATTTGAAGAACACTTCGGTCAGTTGACACATCCCTATAGAACAGTAAAGTTTCATCCACTCTGTGTGTCGGTGTGTGCACACACATGCACAGAGAGGAGCAGGTCATCAAGCTCTTACAGTCTAGACACTCGTATTTGTATTAGGAAGGGACATGTTGAAAAGTAGGCCATAAGCTGATCATTCAAGGTCATAGATTTGGAACAGCATTGGCAGCCGTACGTGATGCTCAGCAGGACTGCTTTCCCTAACCTTTATTTTGTGTCAAATTCAGAAGCATGCTTTCTACTCACACTAGGGAAAATATCTTGTACTTATTTCCAAAACAGGACTGATGTGAAAAAACAGCATTGTAATTTGTATCTACTAAAGAAAGGTTCCTTTGCTTTCTTAAGAGTGTACGATGAACCCACTTAATCAACACACTAATTCAGCATCAGTGTTCACTTAGTACAATTTGAGAACCAGAAGTTCTCTCCTATTCTATTCTTCTTCTTCTTCTGTATTCTTACTTTCTTACACTTCACTCTGTGAGCAAAACTCATTTGCATACTGGTATGAAAGAGACAATATGTTGCCACAGTAGAAGAGAATATAAGTTTATGTAATTGTGAATTTGGTTCTGTAATCTTAAAGAAATTCACTCTGAAGTAAAAGCATAATCCTTTATATATGTTTTTGATTTTGAGCAAACTGCATTTTTTAGAAGCTTAAATTGCTGAATTAAAAATTGCTCAAAATCAAGATAATCTAAAAAATAAACACCCCAAAACAAACAAAAACTGATATTATGTTTTAGATCTCATTCTCCTCCACTTCAGTCTTCTGTGAAATATCAGATTTCTGAACTTTACTTAAACCTCATGTAACTCTTTTTCAATACTATTTTTATATTATCAATTCTGTGCTATCATTCTGTGTTAACTTTCTCTATTCTCTTCTAGCTGATCTCTGGCTTTTTATTACTAACTATATTTATTCTTTTAAATATAAAAACAAATTCAGCAAATTCATCATTTTGTGGCTGTATTTATTGCTCCTACTTCTAGTCAGCTACTCGTCCTTGAGCCTTTTTATTGTTAGTTTTTTTAAAATGGGTATTCTGATGACTTATGAGCATCTACTGAAGCATTATCTGTAGCTCAAGTTGCAATACAGCTTTTTGTTCTCTGTACTTTATAGTTCTTAAATCTTTCTCCTTCCCAGACTCACAATATTTTTTTCATTTTTAAGAGCTTTCTGTTTATTGCTTCCACTAATCTTTAGATCTCTGCTTAACCTCATTGCCCACTATTGCCCTTTTCTACATTTAGATTTAACCAGCATGTCAGTTACAGTCTCTCCAGAAGTTTTCTTATGCATTTTCCATCTTTTATGTAGAAAGAAAAGTCCTGAAAAATCCACATTTTTGTAGTACTCATGTGATATCACAGCTTTTTTCAAATAATGTGTCCTTAAAAACCTATACTATTCATCTTTCTATAAGTAATGCTAATAAAAGTGAGAAAGGAGAAAAGATGGGAAGTAAATATTTTTTTGTTTTTTAAAAATATTCCTCCCTTAAAGAAAAACTCACGAAAGACTTTGAGCATACCCCCTGCATCATCCCTATCACTTCTGACACAGTTTGGAGAGAAAGGCAAGCCAATAGCAAATGGCAAGCCAAATAGCAAATGGGTCTAAGCCTGACACAGAAAGACTGAAATTCCTGAAAGAAACCTGAAAAGAGTTAATTATGGTGTAACAGATGTATCTGAGAGGATAGAAGAAAATATGAATGAATCCTTTGGTTTTAGACTTGGGATAATCTTCTGATTGTTGCTCTTTGCTGGAGTTACATTTTTTGGTAGTTCTAAACTGTCATACTCTAGGCAGTCTTTAATGCTTTCAGTAAACTCATTGTCTTTGCTTTTATTACCTACACTTAGGTACAGGTTTTTATTTTTGACGTTGACTAAAAGCAAGCAGAAAGCCATTGTGGTGTTCTTGTTGATGTTTTAAACTTCAGTCCACAACAAATATTGAAATCAGTGTTCTAGAGTGTCTCTTATTTGCATCTTGTCCATACTAACAGTAATTTGTGTGGGACATCTTTCAGATACACCCAAGTCTAAAAGTTGGATCACAATGTATAATCTCAAAATTGTATCTTACTTTCTCTAGTAATCTCCTTTACCTTGCTAGCAGATATGACAAACCCACATCCTTAATTAACCATCAATAATTTACTTGCTTTTTGTAGCCTGAATGTTTCTTAATTACTATAAAGGAGTGACATTTTGTATTGATGATGCTGGGAGAGAGCCTTGAATTTTTTAGTCGATAGCAATAATTTTGTATGTAAGGAGGAAAATGGTTCTCAGCTCTCTGGCTGTGGAAAATTCTCATACAGCCAAATCAGTGTAGCTTAACTGAAAAAAGAAGTGGAAATTTACATTTGGAACAGGAAGACATGGGCCAGTTCTTTGGGAGCCAGTGCTAGTCATCTTCCAATATGCAGAAAAAGTATTATGAGCAGATGGTGCTATAGCTGTATTTGGGTAATAAAACATGGAGTTGCATAACCCATCTTTATTCTTATGCTTTAAACAACCATTTCCACTACCCTTGTGAATCATCCCACTTGAAAGTCTCTTGAGCCCCTGTATTTCATCAGTGATTTTCTGGCCTGCTTCCCTCAGCCTGTCTCATTTTTTAATTTGCTCAGTACACTTACTGGAGTTCTTGCATTAGACAGTCAAAGAAAAAAATCCTTCAGAGGGATTAGTAATAAGTCTTAAGGTTGTGTCAAGCAAGCTTATGTTAAAAGGATTTCTTAAACATACCATGCATTAGTGAAAGTGATGGGCTAAAAAGGTGTGAACTTTCTACCTGTTGCCTGAGTCTCCACTTCCTGCAAGTCCTCAGCCAGTAAGCAGAGTTATTTATTTGGCATCTACAAACTAGGCAGAAAAAGTTTTCAGATGCACAAATTCTAATTGATAGGGTCTAATGCAAGTACACACCCATTAGAAATAGGAGAAATAATTTCCCCTCCCAACCTTTCCTACCACAGTGTATACTGTTAAAAATGTGAGAACTGCAGCTAAGGAACACTAGTGCTATTTCAGTATGCCTACTTTTGAGCGGTTTTATCTCACTGAAGTACCGTGGTCCGGCATGTGCCATTGTGGCAATCTTTGTTCATATCACCCGCACACTTTCTTGCTTCTAATCCATGCTTATAACTCCAAGGCGCACTGAAGCTAAGTTTATATACCACATTAATAATCACACATTCATTTACAAATGAGTTATAATTGCAAGTGACTTCCTTGATTTTTGAAAACATTGAATAATTATGAAAAACTGTTTTCAATTAAACAGCAAAAATCCAAAGACTCAAAATTAAAAATCAATTTCTGCCATGTGTAATGGGTCTCCCGGAACACAGCTACTCCACTCTTTGGCTTGAGAGTGTTCACATTTTTAGCACAAAGTACACATTGTGGTAAATAACAACATATTCTTGAATAGTTTCTACATGTCAGCAGGCAGTGGTAGCCAGGGTGTCCATATCTGACTTCTGAAAGGGAAGAATATGTGTTTACAACTGCCAGTCACGCTGACTGAAGGAATGGACAGACTGAAAGCAGCAGGGCTGTGATTGCTAGCAGCTTGAATAAACAGACCGATGTTTCTCTCTCTCCTCTCTCATTTCACACTGCTAAGGAGAATCCATGAACATTTTCCAGCTGTGCTATAGTGATAATTTGCTATTTTAAGACGCAATATCTGTTTTCCTTTCTTTATATATCTGAGATGACTTTATGGGCAATGGGGAATTTAGAAGATTTAGAACATGTCACCTACTAAGTCAGATAAATGCAAGAAATTAGTAGAGAAGGAAAAAAAAGTTTTACTTCTTACATCATAATGTTGTGTTTTGCTTTATTTAAATAACTGTAATTTAATTATCCAGCAAATATTTTACCATTAAAAAGAAATTATGCATTTAAAATATAGGACAATAATGAAAGTAGAGGCACATCCTCAACACATTTGTAGATGTTGCTTCCCAGTGCTGCCATACATGATTACCAGGTAAGACTGGGCCCCAGTTCTGTTTATCCATGTGTAACCAGGACCTTGAATTTCCAAGTCCTCCTTAAAAACTTTAAAATACTAAAAGCAGAACTTCAGAGGAGGCCCATAGCAATGGTCAACAAGAACCCTGTGAAACCTGTAGGAAACAAAAGTAATTTCTGCACATACCTAAGAAATGATAATGTTGTGAATAAAGCTGGCCACAGAGATGGGAACAGGATTGAAGGAAGAAGAAGACGTTGAAGTTTTGAAACAGAAAACAGAGAGATAAAAAAGACCATCACAACAAAGTCAGCAAACCTAAACCAGTCCGTCTAGACCTGTTCTGTTTGGAATTAATAACTTAGAGAGCGAGCTATAACCTTTTGGCTTGGGTATGTGATGGGGTTATGGTAGACTTAGATTAATTTCACAGCTCAGATCAAGAGGTATCCTAACACCTTGATTATTAAGATATCTCTTGGTTTTGACCATTCTAGATCTGAGAAGGTCCCCGTTAAGTCTTGCAGGTTTATACAATGTAACAATTATTTCCTATGGAAATTTTTTTGTCATACAAGTCATGACTTGGTGTAGAGATGAAGAGGAGACGTTGGTAAAAATCACAGTGCTGGAAAAGGCCTTTACTCAGCTCTGTAAAGGGACTGCAATAATCCTTGTAGTATTATTTTTGCAGTTGCTAAAAGAATACTCTGAATGGCAGGAGATGAACTTCAGCAGCAACTGCAGCAGAAACTTCAGCAGCTTCCTGTGGTTATTCATGGGTCTGAACTGCATTTAACAAAAGTTTTATTTCATTGTCTGTGAAGGATTTCTTGCTTTCAGAAGAGGAGTTGTGTTGCAATGAGACAGAATTCTGAAGAAGATGATAGACATTAGTTACATTCACTCTCATGGTACTATGGTTGATTCCGGTGGGGATCCCAGTCTAAGTCCCCAAATAAATGCGAATTTGGATCTAGAGCCAGTTTAAAGTCACAACCTCAGCTATACTTAGAGAGAACAGCTGAACAGTAGAAGATACCAATTAGGATAAACATTTTTATGTCTTGTCAGACTATAAATAAAAATTTGAATGTGGCCTTATGGTCAAATGATTTATTCATCGCTAGTATATTATTTAGATCATTGAGAAATGTGTTACTTTAATTATTGAGAAATGGAAGGATTTTGTGAGGGGATGGGGAGCATTTTTTAAAAGTCCTTAATGTACAGGCTCATGGGAATTGCTTCCTAGGTAGAAATAGTAGCTTTCATTCACAAAAGTAAATGCTGCCACTGCAGTATCTCAGGTGAGAATTTTTCTAGAATGCTTCAGTTCTGGTGAAAAGCCAGGAGTTTCCTGGCTTTTTGCTATGAGTGCAGAAATGCCTCCACAGTTCTCTTACCCCACAAGAGACCTCATTCAGACAAAATAACAGAAAAAGTTAACTTACAAAATGTTAACTTACAAAACAGACTGTCACAGCTGCAGTTGTTTTTTAAAAACACTTCAGCAATGAACAACTTGATCTAACTCAGAAAGAGTCAAAGACTCCAGAAACATTTGGCTGCTACTGGTTTAAAATAGCACCACCATAAAACGACATGTACATGTTAGTCTTCTAAGCGTATATTTCTCGTTGTTCATTTTGTTGCACTGAAAATAAGTTTGATTTCTTTCTATCAGTATCAAAATAGATGACAAATCTCCCGATGCTACTCTGTTTTTTGTTTGTTTGGTTGGTTTTTTTTAACTGCACACTTGTAAATCTTAAATAGATATATTAGATCCAGGTAATGGCTATTTCAACTGGTTTGCTATTTTTAGTGTGCTTTATAGAGCATCCCTAACTATGCAGAAGCTTGCTGCATTGACTCCTGTGATACGGAACAGGCAAAAAGCAGCTAGGAGGTACCTAAGGATCTATCCCTGTATTTCTAATTGCTTACTTACCTGACTGGTTTTCCATGACTGCCTCTCTTAAACATAGTAAAATGTTGAAGACTGTTTATTTGCACCTATATGATACTAACTCCTACCCCTGCATGAAATTTCTGTGATAAACTCATAGTCCCCACACTTAGTCCTGCTGCTCTGACCCTCATGAAAATAAGAACTGAGTTTAGAGAGAAAGATGTAGCTGAAGGCAGAAATGGTCAGAAATGTGCTTTGGTAGGTGCTTTGCTGGGGATTTGATGGCAAACTGCACAGTCTTGCTTCGAGAACTGGGTTATTCTGAACACCCCAAGAAAAAATAATGGAATAATGAAAAACTGGAAAATCAAGTGAAGAAAAGTGAAAAAAATTGACATATATCCTACGTTACCTCCAACCCACCTAATAAACCCCACCATGCTGAGAGAAACAGGAACAAATAGATCCATGCCAAATAAATGATCCCAGGTGTCAGCACTGATGATCTTCTCCAGTCACTTCAAGGCATCCCAGTTATTCACAGTAACAGAGGCAATGGGAGAGGTACAAAGCATCTCTGAGTACTGCCACGGCACAAGCCTCCTAAGACTTCAATTCCCTCATTAAGGCTATGTCATTACCATGACTTGTTCACAAGCTTGATTGAAATTTCTCTAACAATGTACACCGCTGCAGACAGGGTCATGTTACCCAGGCTCAGCTTTTTCCAGGGCATTAGCTGAGAAAGGTAGATTTGAAGGCAAACAGAAATCTATGCAAATGCCTAAAGAAAATGAAAGCTTACTAACTATACAGTAATTATTGTTATACAAAGTTAATTTTATGAGCTAACATAAAAAAGACCAGCAACGGAGGCTGCTAAAGGTGCTGCACTTCCCATCATTCACTGCATTTGTACTTAAGGATCAGAACCATCCCTGCGGTTTGTATACTGGGCTTTCTCATGCATACAGGTAGCCTCTGGAAATAATACAAGGCCATCCATGTTTTTTCACTTATTATTAAAGGGCATGAATTCTTCTGTAGGGCAAAGCTAGTACATTTACTCAGACTCCTACGTAAATTGTCCCAGGATCCCAATTTGATGTACTCCAGTGGAAAGTGATTAGGGTCAGAGGACTTAAGCTGTATTCTAACACATATTAGATTTAAATAATCCTGTCTCATCTCTTCTGGCTCCTATCCAGTTTATTTTAACATGTTTTGCTGAGTGAGTTGGTTTATAAGGTTTAACAAAGTTTTAACAGCAGCTAGTGACATTTTATTAGCAAGTAGACAAACCCCACCAAACAGGGCTGCAAAGTGCATCAGTGTTCAACTTCTGTAAGATTTCACCGGACACTGAATTTCCCAGGGGAAAATAAGGGAACATGGTTTGCCAAACTAGGTATCTCAGGCTTTCAAACTATACATATGTCTGGGCCGTTATAGCTCCCTGTAGAAGCCAGAAATATACCTTGAATTTACTGTGCACCAGCTACCAAAGGCAGCTAGTGAGTGTTAAGTGACAAATTTGCAGAAAGCTTATTAAAAAGCCACCACACGAGTACTGCAGTCTCTGTTTTTCTTTGAATTTTTAGCTGCAATCTGACAGGATGTGTCAGGACTCCTTGTCTAGTCCTTGTAGCCTCCCCAGAAAATATGAGAAGGTTTTGCTTTTCTTTCTCTCCCTGTGCATTGTCCAGCTATTTGAAACCAGCGCATAAATGTAATATGAGGGAAATGTCTCTTTATGTTTATTAGATTAGAAGAAAATAAACTAGAAGAATGTATGAACAGACAGACCACATGGACAAATTATCAGCTTAATGAAATAAACTTCAACCAGGTGTGAAAATACTGTCACCATACATTTAAATTGGAACTTTGGAAACACTTGATTGTATTTTCCCCCTTCATTTTTCACAACTCTTCATTCTTGTGATGGTAGTCAGTTATAATGCAAAAACGTTTTTCCTTGAAACTCCTCCTAGGCCATTTCACTCAAATGAGCCTGCAAACCACTGAAAACCCTTGCTCAGAACTTAAGACAATGAAACAGAAACTTAAGCAGCATTTCATAAGATTGGTCCTTGACATAGAAGATAGCTTCTGGGTTGTATAATCTGTGTATTCCGTATATTCTTATCACCTCCAGGTACTACAAATAGTTTTACTGAATATTATTCCAGAGTCCGCAGAGTAAACCTGTGTCCATCTGTTTCTTAATCTGGTACTATATAGAAATAATAACCTTAGAAGAAGGTGAAATGTTTCTTTATTCCAATAGAAAATGGAATGCAAATGTACACAACGCAACAGAATTTGTGTACCAAACCAGATAAGAGCTTGAAGTGATTGGGCACAGACTGGTGAAAGGCAAACCGGACTGGAATAATGCATTTTCAAGGAGCTGAGCTGGCTGCTAAGATCAGTTGGCATAACTCAGCACCATAAAGAGAGGCCAGAGGAAGGCATATATTGTGTTGACTTAAATACTTAAATACCTCTTCTAATAGTCATGGCATTAGGTAGGAAATTAGCAAAATGTAAACTCTGTTACTGTAAGCACAGAAAACTTAAACAAAAGAGTTCTAGACTTAGACATTCTGAATAACTCTTTGTTCCACGTACCATGCAATAAATCAAGTTTAAAGATATTCAGATCCATGGACATGCTAACCCGAACAACTAGAATTCAACACCCTTCTTAAACCAGCGATTTGTCAGAAACATCTAACTTTACCACTGTTTTCAATACATAATCTGTTATCTTGACAGGTCAAGATAAGAATGCGAGACTGTTTTTTTGTAATACGAGCAAGGGCATTTATGGAGGGGAAAAAGAGAGATATATGAAGACGGGAAACCACCAAGTACAAACTTCTCAAGCAATGAGTCAATCCTTTAGACTGGTATATAATAGCAGACTGCACTGGGACAACAGGGTATTCATGAGGTTATGCCTCTTTGCATCTGTAAATAAATAGATATTTAAAAAATATGTTTATTGCTTTTAAAATATGATTCAGCAAGGAAAAAGAGCAGTGTGGTGAGCTAAAAAGATGATTTATCCCATAGCCAGTGTGCTTCAAATTGACCAGAGAAAGTAATCTAATCAGACTTTATTAAACTGATTCTGCAGTACATCCCCGAGGCCTGGAAGCATTGTCTGAGCTGGTCTGCAGTCTAATCCTACTTTAGGAGGCTTGCCAACTATTTAGCCTTTTTGAAGTAGAAACACAGACGTACAATTTAATTATTGCAAACTGTTTTAATTAGAAAAAATGTGAACTTTTGATGCCTGACTTCTGAGAGAGGCGACAGCAGCATTTAAATAACTCTAAACAAGCATGTCCATTTTATTCAGAGCAAGCTATGGCAGATATTGTAGGCTCACAAACCAGCCTAAAGAGCTGCTGCCAGGTTATATAATCTCTGAGCACTCATCCACAGCATCCCTGAAGGCAAGCATAGAGGGGAGGACCGCTCAGAGGCTGGTTTTGCTTCAGCCATTCCCCTCATTGTGTGGCAAGCCCTGCCCCTTCAGCTGGCAGTTCTGATGGGGTCAGTTTCAGACCCTTATCAAAAAGAAGCTCCACTTGTGCGACAGAGAGCTCCCCACAGATCGCCAAAAAAGCACAGTCAGAAATTAAGGGCAGACTGTTGTCAGTCCTTGCTTGAACATGCAGATGTTTAAGTTTGCTCTCCTCCTTTGTTTGCCTGGTTAACTCTCAATAGGTTCCCATGTCTTGTAGTAAAAAGATAACATGGAGAGACTCCTTTCTTTTCACAGAACTGAGGCAGTGCAAAGATAAGAACTTGTCATGCTAAATGAAGACGTGAGGTCACTGAATTTCATGCATATTAATTCATTACAGGAAGAACTGCATTTCCTCAGTGTACTGATTTTGGCTGCGATAGAGTTATTTTCTTCATAGCAGCTGGTATGGTGCTATGTTTTCAATTTGTGACCAAAACAGTGTTGATAACACACCGGTGTTTTAGCTGTTGCTGAACAGTGCTCGCATGGCATCAAGGCCTTCTCTGTTTCTCATGCTCACCCTGCCAGAAATTAGGCTGGGGGTGCACAAGAAGTTAGAAGGGGACCAGCCAGGACAATTGGCCCCAGTTGACCAAAGGAACATCCCATGCCATACGATGTTGTGCTCAGCAACAAAAAGCTTGGGAAAGAAAGAGGAAAGGAGGGACATTTGGAGTTATGGAGTTTGTCTTCCCAATGAATTGTTATGTGTGATGGAGCCCTGCTTCTTGGAGATGGCTGAACACCCGCCTGCCAGTGGGAAGTAGTGAATTAATTGCTTACTTTGCTTTGCTTGTGTGCACAGCTTTTGCTTTCCCTATTAAACTGTCTTTATCTCAACAGGCAAGTTTTCTCACTTTTACCCTCCCAATTCTCTGCCCACCCCACTGGGGTAAGTGAGCAAGTTGCTGTGTGGGGCTGCGCTGCCTGGTGGGGCTAACCATAGCACTTGGGCACATTATCTTTCACTATTTTACTGAGGATGGTGCAACTGTGCTCCACGCTGTCTTTCCTGACTGAAGAATTAACACTTTTTAAGTTAAAAAGCTGAGAAAATCCCAACATGCTGATCACACTCTTCAAGAAACTGTTCTCTCCTCCGTATTTTGCCTGCAGTAATGCCATTGTGCAATATTACAATTCCCACTTAATTAATCAGTTTTGTACTCTTTAATCTACCAACACACATTATTTCAGCTATTGTCTCCCTCAGATGAGTGTTCTCTCACCCTGCACTCTGCAAGATCATCTGCTCTCTCCTTTTGCGTTTCCAGCTTGATGAATGCTTCTGCAGAAAGTATTGGATAAACCTGTGCTTCTTTCTCTCTCTCCTGGTGAAGCAATACTACTTGTGCAATTAATTCTTCTGATGTCTGTCCATATCTTAAATTTATGACTCTTCTGTTCTTCCTCTACATCCATCTTCTGTTCGCTCATGATCTTCTGCCCTTCAAGAAACAAGTCAGTCATTCTTGTAGAACTGCCAAAGCCTATCAAGACTTAAAAGTTTGATTCTCATTGCCTTCCTTTCTTGCTTCAGTCACGCAGGCCTTGCTAGATATGTGTATGTGGAAACATGCAAGTCTTCACTTTTCAGGGTACATATGATGTAGAGTTCTATGGAAGGAAGGAGAATAATAAGTCTCATTCATCAAATGAATAATAACTCACACAAGAGATATTACTAGATCTTCTGCATGTTGCTTATGAGTTACCATGAGTCTTCTGGTAAGGCTGTACAGCAGTGCACAAAGACAGCTCATCAACAAAAAAATTGACAGTATTCAGTATAACTGGAGGAATTGGGGTCAGCAGCAAAATGCGTGTACATTGTTTCTCAGTGCCAGATTGAAGCACTGAGTACCAGAAAGGTTCTACATGATAAGAGATTAAGAGCAAAGAAAGATGAAAAGTCGGGTTAACTCTATAGCATTAGCATCTGCAACTTAGGTACCTCAAACAATAATAAAAGTTTTCTGGAAATATTTAGCTTTCCTGGCTTTTCCTTCCCAATTACACTTCTCATTCTTTGTGATTTCTCTTCATACCTGTCAGAAAGAGTTTCCAGAATTTTCCCTTTCCTTTTGCAAAGGTGTCTTAAATGCTGGCATTCCCCTTACTCTGGCCTTCCTCAGACACACATAATTCTCTCCACTTCTTGTCACATATACCCAAATCATCCACTTCTCTAGTACTATTACCATTCCACTTTCCATTCTAGCTTACTCCACTAGCTTGTTGTTGTCTACTGCTCCCCTATCTCTTCATATTGGAGTTTCCATTTATATTCCCATTGTCTTTACAAAGATCCATTTTTATCTGATTCTTTCTATTGCTCCAGGAAAAAATAAAGATTTTAGTTTTGCCTTATATTAGCAATAATCCTATCTTTAGTCACAGCAGGATAGCCCAAGGATAAATGGTGTTGGGATACTGTCCCTCACATAAATTTCGTGAGCAATGTAAAAAGAGCATGTGGTTGTGTTCAGAGGTGCAATGAGAATGGAAATCCTACATTGAATCAGCTGGCCTTAATAATTCCTGTCTATCCTAGTCCTAGTGCTGGCAATACCTGTTGAGTTCCCAAAACAGTGCAGCACTATGGCTTCTCTCAGTCCTTTTACTCAGTCACGAAATGAATTGGAAACATTATTTGCTGGAGTTCCAGCAGTTGCAGTGCTCTAGAAGAAGAGTCATTGGCAGAAACAAACCGATGACACGAATACCAGTTTGTACTTACCAGTAAATGTGTATTTCTAACTAGTTTTTTTAATTCTATTTTATTTTTTTTATTTTAAATTATTTAAATTAATTTTTAATTCCCTGTATTTCTAACCTGTTCCTTTAAAATTCCTAGGTTTTATATGTGCAATGTTAATCCAATTATTTTATTTATTTATTTTGCTTGTATGATGGTCTTGCATTTGGAAGTCTGCCTGAGGAAAGACATCTAGAGGAAAACAGGGAACCCAGACAGCTATAAAAATATCTTGCATTCTTTGCACAGCATAAAATGTATGGGCATGATGGCAACCCTCCCACCTTTTAATGCTGGAGCTGTATGTAGCAGAGGAGACCACATCACTATTGCCCTGGTCTGATCTTTTGTAAGATGCAGATAGTACCATGCTGTGATATTTACAGCATTGTGCCTTGTGTTTAGTGGCAGATCTGCTAACAACAGCAAGTCTATTCCTGGCCTTAGAAAGTGGAATTCTGCCTACTCATTCTTTCCTCTCTCTGCATTGCCTTTCTCTTGTCATGTACGTTACATTTGGACCTTTGATGTTAAGTAGAGCCCAGCCAAAAAAGAAGTTTGAATCTGAGTGCTTTCAGATTTCTGAGTATGGGGTGAATTTGAATTCCCAGATTAGAAGTAACCCTTCTGATTTTAGTACTGGGTTGTGTCCAGAACCATATGGGACCTAATTTCTAGCTGTATGCACATGCAGCCAAGAACTCACAGCCCATCTGAAGAAACCTGGGACAAGCCGACAGAAATAGTATTACAGGCAGAATAATAATAAGAGATTTACACCGAAGAGGACAGAAACCTCACAAACTTTGATTTTACAAATTTTTATAAGATTGCAGAAAAACTAAACACTATGTTTACTTTTTTCTATGGTAACCAATTTCTTCTGCTAAAAATCAGGTATACTTTCTAAACTAGTTGTTCATACTCCCTCTGATGAAGAGAACTGGGAGGACAATTAATTCTGCCAGTCTTAAACAACTAACTCTTTAAAGTGGAATAAATATTTCACTGGGGGCTCCTTTCTCTCTCCATGAACTGCAGGCAGTTACTTAGCTTAGACATATGATGTTTATATGTCTCAACATTTTTATACAACCCAATGTTCTCAGTCTTTGTGTAACTTTTATACGCAAAAAACATGGAGCAAGGTACAATTATGAACCCCACTTTACAACAATCCCATGTTTTTTGCATGATTTTTGTTTACCTGGAGAGGTTAAGGAAAAGACAATGTTTAGATCGTTTTTTCACTGTTCCCTTAAAAAGTAGAGAAAAAAAGTTTGCAAAACCTGTGAATAAAAAGGGATTGGCTAAACAGTACTAGTTCATAATGAAAATAACTTGTTAAACTATTTTCATAACACTGTTTATAGAAAGACCCTCTTTTAAAATAATCAGTGTTTTAAGTCTTGGGATGTATGTAAATTAAAACTACCACTTTCTTTGTACAAATGGAAGAGAGAAATTTAAACTAACAAGAACAGATAAAAATAGAACCCATTCGTCTCACTCCATATTATCATTCTTTTCCTTCTCCAAATCAGTAAATTAACTGACATGGATCATCCTCAAAGCAGCAATGCTTTTACTGCGTGTTTAGCATTCACTAAAGGTGCATTTGGGCCTCCCCAGTCAAGAGGAAAGATTGATCCAACACAGCACTTCAAATGTTGGGAAGAGTCGGGCACCTTCTTTCCCAGCAGTTTCCCCAAAGCACCAGTATAAAAAGCATCTCTAAAATGCCCATAGTAGCAATCAGTATCCCTGTTAGGACCTCAGCACATCTGAAGAAACTGAAATACATAACCAGAATTTTGCATGGCAGTCAGCTTTTAGCTATGAGGAGCTTCAGTTACCACATTCCCCTCTTCCACAAGGCATGAGGATACAACACATTTGTGGCAGAGTAATGCGAGCACTCTCTCCCTCTGCATTGCGTGAATGACTGAGCCCATCATCACTCACACAGGAGCGTATGCAGCTGGGGAAAACTGAGCCTGGACATTTCAGTCCTTGGAGGCATCATTGAAAGACAAATTCTTAACTTACACAGTTCTTTTGAGGACTGGGAAACTTTTTTACTTGGGACATTTAAATCCTAGTATGTGCAGTTTATGAACTGTTGTCAGAAAGCCTGATAGTCAACGTTTGTGTCCAGTTTCTGATGTAGAAGTGGGAAGTGAACATAAGTATTTGTCAAAATCCTAAAAATGTCAATAACATCCATGTAATATTAAACATTTGTGTGGGTGTTCATGCAGTTGGGCCCAGGGTAAGATGCAGTTTGTTTTTAGGTATCTGTTGAATGCATCAAAACCCCAGGTCCTCTGGACTAACATGACAGCTTAAAAACCATTGCTTCCTTCTTTGCTTCCGCTGACCATAGACTGAACTTTAGCTTTCTATAGTATTGTGCTTTGTGCTTCAGTTGTGCCTTAATCTCCTTGCCACACCACTATGCTTCATTGCATAGCTACACTTAGCACAGTCCACCTCTCTTTATGCCAGTCTTTAGAAAACTGCTATCCTCCATTTAAGAAATGTGCTCCAAAAGCTAGAAATACCTCCTCCTTGACACAGCTTTCTTTCAGGATGATACAATTTTTGAACAGTCTGCTCTCCAAAATGTTCTTACCATTCATCTTTTTACAGCATCTAACCTTGAAGTTCAGCAAGCTTCATATGGTACCCTCCTAGAAACTACACAAGAACAGAGCATTTAATGAAACATTTTGAATAAACTGCAAGTGATGTTATCCAGGAGCTAATAACTGCACCCACATGGAGTTCTGTTGGTTTTGAAGGTATTGGATGCAGGAGTCACACTGCATGCTTTCAAATGCAAGACTGAATCTTGGTTAATTGGAGAATCTTGACAAATCAGAGAAAGCACAGTGAAAATTGTGTGTCATGTTTCAAGTGTCCATCAGCTTTTAAGGTTATTCAGGAGTATTTATCAGTCATGAACTGCAAACGGTGAAGTAGATTATACTCTACAGTCTGTTTACCGTTTCATACTCATGTTTCAAAACAGCTGAAGTAGATTCCACCTTTCTGCCTTGCATATTTTGTACATGTGCAAGCATTGGATACCATCCTGCTTCCTGGTATCAGCAGCTGCTATCATACATTTTTATGAGCTGTCAGAATAAATAATTTTTTTAAAAGCACCGATAATTTAAATATCAGTATCTGAAGATGTTAATTCTTCTTTTCTCATACCTGCTACATATGTAAGTGTCAAATTAACTTCTACTAAGTTATTTAAAAATTTATATTAAAAATATTGCTGGTTTAAATCTGGAAAGGTGAAACAAGCAAGGTACAAAACTTATGAAAATTTTAGTTTTCTTATGCAAAAAATAAAAAAGTATATATGAAGGGTGTATGTATACAATCTGGGTACAGAATTGCCTATCTTGTCAACATCATGATATGCCAGAAGTTGTTTATAATTCAAATCAATTACATACCCTCTCCTCTGAGTAATCACATCACATAAGATTACACACCATTATGTACACAAAAATTCAGTGCACTGAGATTCCCACATCGCTGTTTGGCTGCACTCACATGGCAAGGTGACTGGCTTCTTCTGCAGCTCTGGTCCCCAGCCATTCAGATGGTGGAAACACATTGGACTACGCTGCAGCTCTTTTCCTCCCTGAACATTCAAATTTCATTTTAAAGGAAAGGAGGATGTATGAGGGCATGGTGTGCATACAGGTACCATTCTGTTATGGAGCTGTTTGTCATATATCTGAGATGCAGGCAGTGATAGGGCTGTGAACACACTTAAGAAGACAACTTATCTTACGATAGAACTCAGGTCAGACTTTTATAAACACTCTTGAGACACTACGAGGCATCTCAATACTGTGTGATGGTCTTGTCGTCCTGTGCAGACTTGACTGAGTAATGAAAGATCCCTTAGATAACAAGAATTTACCTACAGGCTCCATAGGATTCCTATATTTAGCCATAAACAACAGCAGTAAAGGAACATACTGTACTTTCCTTCTGCTCCAGTTAGTGTTAAGTATTACAAAAATTAACAGATACAGACTGTTATATTCCTTGCACCAAAATCTTTCTGGAATGTGACATCGCCATGTGCCTTCTAACTAGTGAGACATTTTTTTCCCGATGTACTTTGTTTCTAAATAAAGCAACAACAATTTTGCCCTCCTCCCTTTTGTCTCTGGCTTCTAATGCTGTGATATTAATAAGGAGTGACATGTTTAAAGCCTTTATTTATAGTGGTGGAGAATATTTTTGCAAGATATATAGTCTAGTACTCCAAGATGAGGACATTTTTATGGTGATTTTATGGTGTAAGGCAAGAGAAGGTTTTCCTCACAAAACATCATTAGTCAAACCAGTAGATCATTATAGTAAATTAAGGGAGATAAATTATTATTGTGGACATTTCAAGCAATGTAATTCACACAACTACCCTCTACTAAAAGGGCTATGATGAAATATGCCTGATCTATGAACTATTTACTTTAGCCAGCCCATAGGATTAGGCTCAGGCTCAAAGAGGGAACAAGAGGAACGGAAATGGTTTCGGTCTGATAACAACACCTGTTATAGTGTAATAAAGAGTTGCAATGCTGCTGTCCCACTGTCTTCATTTTCACAGAAAAAAAGTTACATTAAACCAATTTCAATTACTGGGGGGTTTTCCTGCCTAATAAACATCTGAATACTTAGGAGTACCAAGAGGTTCTTTTTTCATGTTACACAGAAGGATCATTTAGCATGTGTTGACTGTTAGATTGGCTTGGAAGAAATGAGTGACAAGTTAGTCCATGTTTGCTTACGCTGAAGTTGCCACATTTCCCACAATACTCTGTGTAAATATTTCATGTCATGCATAGCACAATGAAACACTGTTCCTGAAAAAATGATTCAGATTTTCACAGAATCACAGAATAACTGGTTTTTCAGGGTTTTTTTTGGAGTAGAAATCAGTCAGGCAGTTATGACTGAGCAGTCTTGTCAGCAGTTCAGTATTTTCCTACAGTATCGTATTGATACAGAAGGAAAGGAAATACATTTTCAAAACTCTTCACTCAAACTAAGTGAAAGAATCACGTTTCTTTCCACATGACAAAATCATAAAGCTGGCTGTATGGAGCCTTATCCAAGATATGAAACCCCATGGTGTATTTTCAATTTATTTTGTGGCACAAGAAATAATATCTGATCGGAGAACTTTGCAAATATTTCTCACAAGACAAGTTCTGTAGGACAAAGACAATATTAATGTAAGACAACACTCACCTGCTTTATCATTGACTAACAGCTCACTCCTTGTCCTAAATGGTAAGGTAAGACTTTCCAAAGATGTTAAGTATGCTACTTCAGATACAGTTAGATAGTGATTCTTAAGATAAGCCTCTATCCACTGCCTGACATGTGAAGAGGTTTCATTTGGGCAACAGAATCATTAGTCACTTCGGAAAATCCTGGCCCACTCCAGGGCTAGACAGCTGTACAAGATGCCGGGATGCCATTTCCAGCAAAGCTACTTGGCATCTTCTGACACTGCAGCAAGACTTATCTGGGATTTTAAGGTATCAGGAATGAATCCAGATCTAGGTTTACAGTCACGTAGGATATAACAAGAAACAAAGGAGGAGAAAATAAGCATAAATATTTACTGTGTTTCCCATTCATAAAAAAAGGTTTTCTGAAACCAAAACCCAAAAGTCATGGGAGCTTCTTTTTTGTGTATCATTAGGGTAGGGAAAGAAGCTTGGATAATTTTTTTTCCAAAGTTTTTTGTCATTAGAAACTTTAGGAATGTGGAGTCTTTTACTCCCCTTTCTTATAGAGACAGCTGAATGATATAACACCATGTACAGCAAAAATTCTGAACATTAGGTGGTCAGTTATTACCAAATATCTAAACAGCATTTTAGAATAGCAACAACAAAACCAACACTTGAAGCAACCTGAATAAATATCACTTTTATCAGCTTTGTCTCTCTCTCATTGTTTTGTTACTGCTCTTCCTATTACCCCTAAATTTTTCTCACATTGGAAGGCCCTGAATTTGTAACATCAATTTCTGTAGCATCAAAAGCATGCATTATTTTCAAATTTGAAAATGCAAGAATGTAATGACTGTTTTATCTCCTTACAGTAAATAATATCAGAAGCCTTTTTATAGGCCTGTTATTCTATATGAAAGAATTTAGAGAATATTAGTGGTAGAAAATAAAATGAAAATTCAATGCAGCAAGACGAACTCAAATGTTTTTTTGTTTTCTCAAAATATTATTTAGCATCTTTGCAAGTGTGGTCATCTTTTCTGGGAAAGAATTAATTGGATACATTTTCTGCTAATGTGTATCTAATTCCTATTTTGTACTGCAAAGCACCTCTTTAATTTATCTGATTACCTTCCAATTTAATTTAATGCATCCTTCAGTTTACCTGAAAAAAGAAAAATCACCTATAACAGATCTTCACATTTAAATTAATTGATGTTATTAAATTGACAACTAAAACTTTGACATAGGTTTTTTATGTGGTTTTTACCATAGCTAATCCTACATCCTCTTAAAAAATAGATTCTGAAATTTTACCAAAGAAAAGCAAAAAAACCCAACAAAAACTGCCAGGCACTACTGTAATACTATTTTTTTTCCCTACTGATTACCCAGTTATTATCAAGCTTCTTTAAGCCCTTTTCTGGGTCTGTGTAGTTTTGAACTAGCTTGTGCAGAGATTGCTCTTCAGTCACCTATCTGCATCTGAACAATGGCTACAGGAGGTACTAAAGAGATCGCCATCAGAGAGGCTGCCTCTTGCCATGCTCTTACACAGTTTTCTAAACTACTGAAAAACTTTTTTGTAATTTAGTGGTATCTTATGCACACTTTATATTATTGAAGGCTCAGGGCAATGTGCACTCCGGCTGGTGGTGTTCTTTCATCCAAAGCACCAGGATTATCCCTTCCTGACTTCCAGTTACAAGAGAGTAAAATGAGAGACTAGGATGAAAATGAGGAATTTGAATTATTGAAAGCATTTCAGATGCTTATAGAGTACACTCCTGGTCTGTTTAGCAAATAAAATCTCAATACAAATGAGATTTTTAATAAAAATCAGACAATCTACATGAATACCTCAAAACCTATAGACCTCTAAAAAATTACCATACAGTATCTACTCTGTAGCTTTTTTCTTGTGCTTGTTCATCAGAAAAGAATCAAAAATATTATATCAAAAATACTGCTTCCCAAATATCACACATAGTGAAGTTAGAGGAACATGAACAGCAAGAAGTGACTGTGGAAGAAGACGGTATTTATGCTCTATGTGCTGCCAAAACTGCTAGTTGCCCTTTTAATAATCTCTTTTTATTTCACTTCTGCTAAAAATATCTCAAAAGCCCTCGGTGAAGCCATGATTTAACAAAATTCAATATTCTGTAGGAAACAAAAGGTTTAGGGGTCCTCAACCATGCCCTAGAAAAGGGCAAAAGAACATGAACAATCTATAGTATTTCTGGGAAAAGACCATGTTTTAATCCTTTGCTAGCCAGAATCAGCAGAGATTTTAAATCTTCTCCTGCAAATGTTAACCCCACAACTGACAAATCTCAGGAGAAAATCTTTGATGCTTTTCATTGACCTTAAGAGCAGCTCAAGCGTTATTTTTCTCTGCAAGCAACTGGTACCTTAAAAACACATTGGAGATGAATTTTATTTGAACTTACACAGTTTTATGTGTAATGTTCAGTTGTCTGAAAGCTGATGGAAGAGTCCTTTAACAGCAGGCTGAAACAGAATAATGAGTAGAATGGGGTAAGGCAGAGGGCAGAGGGTAAAGTCAGGACTCTGTCTTCGTTCAAACCTCTTGGCCTTACAGCAGAGCTGGAAAACAGTCCAGAATATAGACCTTGAATTTCAATTACTAGTGCTATGTCAGGGCAGCAAAAGAATGCATTTATACTTGTTTGCGATTTAGATCAAAATAACACAGTTCAGCCCTTTATGCAATTGATGGCATTTCTGTTTAATCAACTTCAGCATTTACTCACAAGTACCTATGGAGGGATTTTTGCAGCACAATGAGAAAGTAAAAGCATTTTAAAAATTTGCTGTGGACTCCAATAGCTGAATTTTGACAAATTGTAACTTAGGATTACAGTGTTTCTATATGCAATTATCCTTTCCCGTAAAAGAAAGACATCATTTATCACATGAGACATAAAATGTACTATAACCTTGGATTTTGACAGCAATGGATGAGTGATCTTCAAGACAACTTTGCCCGGGCAAATATTAAAAGAAGATGATCAGGAGTAGGATATCTGTTTCATTTGTTTAATCTCTCAGAACACATGCTCAAAACCCAAATGTTTGATCTTTGGATTGATTTATGTGTTGACATTTTAAAACCACAGTCAGGTCTTTGATATACACATAGATATGCATTAACTTAGTCAACTAGGCTGTTCAGTTAGCCCCACAATTCACGTAGCAGGTGTAAAGACTCCGAGATAGCTCAGCGCAGTCTACTTTGTTCGGGCAAGTTTGCTGATGAGAAACACAGCGCAAGTGCAATGATTTTGTTTCAATATCTGTAGAAGTTGTCACGCTCTCATCACACAGATCGTGAGCTACTAAGTGGGACTGAACATGAGCTGACTTTATGTAGAGGCAGCTGAGACACACACACCACAGCACTTCAGGTTCTGGTTGAATACACTACATGAGATGCAGCTCAGTAAGGAGATGGCCATATCAGTACTCGATTCTTGCCTCCATGATCTCCTATCCTCCTGCCTCCAGGACAGTAAACCTTGGAACAGGGTATAACGCAGCACTGAACATAGATACCGAACTGACACTGTGTGCGCCAGGCTGCAATAGCCGGGATCCTTTCTTTTCCAGGTATTTCATTTTTCTCTTACCCTATTCTGGCCAAATAGGGAACTAACTGCAAGGTTGCCCTGGTGTGATGGTGATGCTGGAGACTTGCTACATCAGTGTGGCTGGCAATATGTGGAAGATCCATTCCTTCTCTTTCTCTTTTTCCCTGGTGCCACCAGCAAGCCAAGTGTTCTGCCCTTTCCTGGGGTACAGGCAAACAGCACAGGGGCTGGTTCATTAACTCCAAAGGAGACAAACCAGCATGGTGGAAACATACAGGTGCCCTTCCAGAGCTGCTCCCATCTACTGCCATACTTGCTTTGATGCTGGTCAACAATTTAGCAGCTTAGTTTGCTAAGTTCTGTCCTTGCTAAACCCAGTTTTGTTCCTTTTTCCATGCCTGCAGTCTTTCCTTCAAAAATTTGCCTACAACAGAAGCCTTGTGCGTGATGAAGGCTGGGCTTGTAGCTGCCTAAATTGCTTTGTGCTTGGCAGCATGTGTCAGTCATTCCCCTCATCTCCTCCCAGCCTCTAGATTTTATATTTTTTGTGGAAATATTCAGAATTTCAGTACAGACACTTTGTATTTTCAAGTTCCCACATCATACCTGGCCCTGTGGCTGGTATTCACTAATCTGCAAATGCTCTAGTTCCAAAACACATGCAGGATCTTAGGCTCTGGGCTACTGAAGCCTAAACCTGTCATGAACATGACGTATACAGCTACCAGAGGCAGCAGGTTCTGAATATTGAGTAACGCTAGAGCAGTATGTTGCATGGGCTATGTGCTGTGAACATTATTTATAGTTCACTTGTGAGTCAATTGTTTGCAGTGTTTGCTGGAGGTAAGTAGGGTTTTCAACCTTTAAAAATAGATGTTAACAATAGGCATGAATACTATCTCACATGCATATATATGTGATTGCCTGCTGCAGAGCTACAGTTAGCTATCCGAATAGAAGCAAACAGCTGTATCAGCACAGTACTGATGAGCTGATTAGGCTCGTTTCAAACATAAAGTTGTACATGAAGCTGTATTTCTTTTCAAAGTTATGCCTTTCCATCACATAGGACTGAACACAGACCTGCCAGGCTACAGGGGGCTGGCTTGTGGCTACTTACCATTGTGCACTATTCTCCAGCCACCCAGCCATATACTGACAATGGCAGCAAAATCAGGTATCTCACAGTCATCAAAACGTGGTGGCAGGGGAAAACTTACTTTTGCCTGTAGAGCCTTCTGCACCTGTGTTTGAGAAGTCATGCTGGAGGGTGGAAGCATTGCCTCCTTGAATCATCTGGGCTTCTGAAACACTGACAAAGGGGCAGAGAAAGGGTTTCCAATTGGACTCATAAAGAATAATGCAAATATATATATAATAGATATATATGTTAAATTCTTGAAAATGGAATTGTTTTCAATATTCTGTTAAGCACCTTATAGTGATTTTCTTTAAATACTTCCATGCTTTGTGGAGAAGCGTGACTTCAAGGCCTCAGAGTGGTTCAGAGGACTTCATCCACAATAAACCTGCCAACCCTGAAACAAGTGCGGCACTTTGACACTTTGTTCTTGTACTTCAGCTCTGGCCAGTTAACGAATAAATTTCCCTTTATAGCTTGATTTAACACAAGACTTAAAAATATATTTTAATAATGTATGAAGCTTACATTACAAAAAGGGTATCACAAAGGAATCCTAAGGGGGTCTAAATTAGGCCTAACCTCTAGAAATACTTGCTAGCCACCTAACACATCCCAGCATGCTTATCCATTTCTGTGGGACATTTCATGTTAGCAAGACATTTTGAAGGCTTATTTCTACATGAGGACACATTTTTGGATGAAGATAGAAATGTCTAAACTGGTTCTTTTTGTCACACTAAGTTATCATCACAAAAGCACTTTAGGGAGAATAGATTCTAAATAACGCAGTCTAGGTTTGGGCTAACATCAGCATGCTCCTAATCAAAATCTCCAAACTGAGACTAATTAGACATGAATGGGATCATCCTTGCTTTTTGCAGAACCAAAATCTGACCCAGATTATGAAAAAACAATACCAATTGTAGTTTTATCCAATTGGACATTAGATGGAATAAATAACTGAACATATTCTCAGATTTCTGGGTGGTGGTGCCTGTGGGGTTGGGAGGTATCTTCATTTTTGCCTTCTAATTGTTGCAACAGAAGCTGAAATGATTTGTTTCAGCATCCTTTCTCTCCCCAAGTCCCCTTACTTCAGGAGAACACTGGAATGCTGTAATTGTCAGTATGGATAACACCTTCACATGTATGCTGCTCACTGACCTCAAACTACATGAATAGAAGGCCAAGAGAAACCATAGTGGAATAAGATGCAGTGTTTTAGTAAGGAATACATGTTTTATATTTTTTGGCATTGTGCCACTCTGTTCAGAATTAAGGGATGGATTATTGTGGATTTGTTTTCTTTCAGGAATTAGGGCTGGCCCTGGCTTAGCTTCAGTACTGCAGAGGTATTAACTGCAATGCATTTCTGTCTTACAGCTTCATCCCATTTAGCCATTGTGACTTTGGAGTGACTTCCAAAGCAATCCAATCAGAATGAGTTGGCAGATTAATGTTAACTTTCATGTCAGGACTGAAGGCAATGCAAAATGAAAATGCTAAAAGAGGAGGCATTGCACCAGCCATACTGTAGCTAAAAATAAAACCGAACTGTCTCATGTGAGCTAATGAGCCTTTGTTTAATCTACAAATGGGCAAAGCATCAGTAAACAGCCTTTCTGTATATTAATCACTCTCAAAATTTAAATAAAATTCATGCTATAGCCTCTGGCCAGTATACTAGATCATATCCAAGGGCTGCCCTTTATTAATCTAAAATTTTGAATTACTACAAAAGTTTCCATCTTCCTTAGCCTTGGCAGCCACTGAGTTTGTGATAAATTTTATACTGCAGTTCCTCAGGAGCAGTACTGGCAAGATTAGAAGAAGATTCACTGTTTCACCTTTTGTTCGGGCAACGATTCAAATTGTGCTTTCCTCCTTGCAACAAATCAGTATGGAGATATATTTTAGGGCTCAGAGGCCAAGGGGGGAGTTTGGAAAGTATAAAATAACCCCCTCATACAATTCAAATATTTCTTCTAGTCCAGACACCAAAGACCAATGATCATTGCAGCTCTTTGGCAGGACTATATTACAACTGAGAAGAGCCTGTATTGTCATGTGTGATTCAAGCTTCTAGTCTAACACATTCCCCTCAATCTGATGACTTAATTTCCAACTCAATCTAAAAATACTTGTTTCTTTTCACCTGCATGGTACTAGTTAAGGAGACAGATATTTTTTGGTCTCTTGACATTTGAATGCTGTATATGATTAAGCCTACTTTTCAATTTCCAGTTTAGTAGTTTCTGTGCTCCAGGAATGCAAGGGATGCAACAACATGTGGTACTCTTGGATTTCTGGTTGCAAAGCTTTACTGACTGTCATTTATTACTGCCTTAAACAATATATGGCAAATAGCAAGCCTGAAATGTTTTTCAGCCACAGTCTGTGCCTTTGGAGAGCCATTTCTTCAGCAGAACTTGTGAATCTTAGACAAAAGTAAATAGTTAAATTTCAGTGACATAGTTGTACCCACAAAATATTTTCTATCTATCTACATTAGTTTAGCCAGGATGTTCTTAACATCAACACAATATACTAACATTACAGTACTGATCAGCACTATCCCAGTTTTTAGCTTCTCAGATCTGTAAGCAAAGTGGGTGAGTTCCTGGTCATAACCAAACAAAACCGTTTGCTATTTTTCTTTCAACATTAAAGTTATTTTCTTTTCACCAGGACATTTTTTCTGCTTAATTTTTACCCATTTTCCTATATGTTTGAACACAATTAAAAAAAAAATAAAATCAGTCTTCCTGTCTTTCTCTGTTCGGTTTTAATAAACCCTTGCTTTAACATATAAACACACTTCTCTCAGTACTATATTTGTTCCAAGATTCAAATATCTTCTATTATTCACAATAGAATGGAAGTCTTGATATGTAATTTTGTATGCCCACTAATTTTGTTTCTTATAAGTTGGGAAGTGCATAACAGAAAAAAAAAAACTAACAATGGAAATAGTAGGCAATGGGACTTTGGACAAATTATTGCTCTGATAATTTCTCATACTCACATAAGATGACACAGATGTTTTCTTAAAAATACACTGATAGATGAAACAGTTAGTAAATAAGTTAATATTTCTGACCTATAATAACAACAACCCTATAATAAGGACACTGGAAAACAGAGATATCTCCCCATACTTACTATATGCAATTATTCTAATGAAAACATTCTAGGCTAATAATATTGTCAACAAAATATCATCTGCAAAGTTACTGACATTTTCTAGAAGGTCAAAACCTGAGAAAAGTTAAATACAGAAGTGATGGAACTAAGACCAGCTAAATTTTAAGGAAAAAAATCACTACATGCAGTTCATTAAATATAAACTATTGAATGCATTTTCCCCACTTCCACTCTTGGCTGCTTTGATTCCTTCTGTTATAGAGAGTGGACCTGTTTACTCTGGAGGTGATTGCTGCTGGCTATGGATTCACATGGGATGTGAAGGTGGAGGGTAACTCCTCCTGCAGCATTTCGCCGGATGCCAGCAGAACCCCAGGCACAGCGATGTAGCCCTTACAGAAGACCCGAGGGTTAAAGGCTGGGTCCCCTCTCATTTCAGCAGCATGCTGCTTGCATTTCCTGCTCTGCAGGGGCACACAGTACTAGATATCAAACTGGACACTGCTGAAGGACTAAATAATAGCCACTTATTATTGAGGGACCTCAAACCTACTTAATCTTTAGATATTATAAACTGGGAAATTCCATCTTTGGAACATTTCTCTTGCTTTTTTTTCTATTGCTTTTTCTATTGCTTTTTCTTTTTCTTTAAATTTCACAAGCTGTGCATGATGGTGATATTTATGGTTAAAATTTATCTTTTTCAAATGCTATGTTTCATGGTATGTGTTCACAACTCAGATATCAGGATTATTGCCAGCACGTGACCCTGAGGTTTTGTATAATGGAAACCACTTATTGGAAGACTTTTATTTTCTTAGCATAAAATACAGAATAATGTATAGGACATTCCCCACAAGCCTAATATAATTTTGTAATGAGAAGCAGCAAATTCCCTACAGAAATCATTTGCTTTCCCTCACTGCTTATACTAAAGTGTTTCTCATCCTTTAGAATTTAATAATATCTTGTTATTAAACTGAACTAGAACAAGAGTGAAGCCTGGATGAAATAGTAAACACATTCGTAAGTCACAGTATTTTATTTCTGTGAACTTTCTGTTTTGTCCTCATCAAATAAAATCACCTTTTGCTTAATAATGCTAAATTGCTAAAATGATCCTATTGTTTGGCAGATCAGTTTATGTTGTAAGCAAAGGGCTTGTAGCATGTTGCTGAAATTATATGAGAAAAATACAGACAATAAAAGCATCGATTTAGCTACAGATAATATGTGTGTTACAGATTCTTCCAATAGCGATAGTTTCTCCAAGACTGTTAAAGAACTTGGCAAGATTAACTCCCACATGCTCTCAAAATCTGTTATACTCTGACTAGGGCAAAACAGGGTAACACATGGTTTCATCCTGAAGACCTCTGAGCTGGCTCTAGGCTTGCTGATGTAGTCCTTCAGCACAATGCACGGCTATAGCTAACACAGAGCTATCAGCTAATATTTGAAAACAATACAGCTGTGGTACTTCATTTCTGCATCCAGGCTAATAGGTCAGACCTGGAAATTAGCTTGATTAATTCAGGTACAGCACAGCACTAAAGGCAGCTACATTACTTACCAATCTGGAGTTGAGTTGCAAATCTCTCCCATGACACAGTATGGAAATTCTTGAACTAATTTTCTCTTCTTCAGGATGAAATCAACAAGGAAATGGTCTGTCAACCCCTAAATGAAAACAAAACTCTCAAATTCTCCAGCAAGAACATTAAAACATCTCTCTGTCATTACTTCCTCTCAAAATATGTTTTGTCTATTCTATCTCACTGGGAACTGCAATGCAATATGATAGCACTGGTTCAGTTTATGTATATCAAAAAGTTGGTTGATGTATTTAAAAAAAAACCCCATACCCAGTCTAATTTCTGGTCTGAACTATGCATATAAATTCTGAAAAATAATATGCTTAAAAATTATAGAGTGATTAAAACCTTAAAGGTATAGTGAATAAAGTTTAGCTATTCTCTTCATTATGAGGACGTGTTAGAGTTTAAAGAAGATTCCAGCATGCTTTAAATATTGCAAAGAGCTAAATCCAAAAGTTATTCTAAAATAATATTTTATTACACACACCCCCCCAAATATTGTTCAAACAAATTGTATTGTAATGATTACACTTGAAAATACATTCATCATTTGCTGTTATGGGCCAATGCTATGCAAATATCTTATTTGGCTTTCAGTTGTTCATGCTGCACTTCATGTTGACCCACTTTAAGTGCACAACTTGAGTATCTGCAACAGGAATGATTATTTTTCTTAACTGTGGATTTGCTCTTGCAGCTATGGCAATAAATTGTGTTAATTTTTCTCTGAAATTCATTTAAAAATATAAAATCTGCAGACTGTTATAACACCTCTAAGGTTAATAGTTGTCTTAATTTCTTTCTTTTTCATTTTCAGATGTTATTAAGTATAAAATTCTTCCACGAAGTAACCTTTTTAGATCACTGGCGTGCTGAAATCTCAGATAAGGCTAATCCTTGATTTGATATTTTTACAGAGGTTATATAGTGGACTCCACTTTAACTGGATGCCAATTGTCCAGACAATCCTGACAAAAGCTGATTTTCCAGGCTAAATCCATTTTCGGTATGTCATGTTAAGCCCAGCAGAATATTTTTTTAATGCACTATTTATGGTCATTCCTAACAAACGCCTTTCACACTTAAATATTTTTCTCCATCCTCTTAATGGCTATAATTTTTTAAGTGCTACAGGTGTGTATGGGATGTTGAAAGAAAATGAAAGGCAGTACTTCTCTGAAGGAGCTTATAGCTGAGGCTGTGGGCTCTGCACCTGCCCGGTTTCTCTTTGTGACAAGTCCCGAAGAACTGTCATCCCGAACCACATCTGATTCTGTATCATCTAAAGCAGCAGCGAGAATTTGGTATTGAAATCAAATTGGAGAAGAACAAACCTTGTATCGGTTCCAGGGACTGGATTTATTGCAGTGAGACAGCAATATGAAGCTGAGTGTGCAGACACATGGGACATGAAGCAGCAAGAATTTAAATTTCCAAGTGGGATTAGCTTTAGTAATGCTGATTGGTAGGTACTTGTTCCCTAGTGAACTTGTTGGTCCAGATTTAGTAATTTCTTGCACATGGAAAGTATCAGGGTCCTAAGAATAGGACACTAGGAGAGTAAAAAGTCATCCAAGCCAGTCTGTAAGAAAGACCAATGAAGAAAAAGAAAAGGCTGCTGAACAGCAACGCTGCTAAGGAAGTCAGAAGGAAATTACTTTCTGTAGTATGGGGGAATTTGGATTTAGACTATTCATCCCAGCTTCTAGTGGCCTTTCTCTGAGAAAACAGGCAGGAATGACATTTCTTTTTTATACCACAACCCAGTGAAAAGTTTCAGGTTCTTACCTACCTTGTGTGCCTGCTTTGAAAGCGGAATTTGAAAACAGACCTCCCAGCTCCCCAAAAAATGAACTAGAAGTGAATTATTCAGAGTTAACCTAACATCCCTTCCTCTGGCAATAGGACGTTTGAAATCTGATTTGATGTTGGCATATAAAGATGTCTGTGAGATTAGTCCAAATAGACAAGCCAAGCATCAGAATGCTTAACTTGAGAATCTGCTGTGCTCACATTTGCAGCTGCTCGGCATCTTCAGGATATGCACAGCCTATTGCTATCCAGCATCAGAAATTTGGGTACCTAGACTAATTTATTGGTGGAGTATTTTGGTGCCGAGATAATTTTAGTGCCTTTCAGGTTAAGTAGCAGCTAAGCAGGGCTTTCTGAGGGTCTCACAGCTGGATTTAGAGAACCGAAGTGGCACTCTAAATTTAGAGAGCTAAAGTGCTATCTAAATTCCTTTGCAAAGCTATGGGGGAGAGGTAGGGCGCTAACCTTCTATTGGTGGAGGATAGCTATTTCCAAAGGCTTGGACCTAAGGAAAGCATATGCCAACACAACTACTGAGACACTGAAATTTTAGTACTGGATTATGTTCCTTGCTGGCTTGGGACAATGCTGAGATAATCATGTGAAACAATTAGGTTTCTTGAACAGGAATACAGGGAATTTCTTGTACAGAAGTACAGGGAAGTATTCACCACCAGTCTAAGGCCTCTGCTTAGCTCTGAATCTCCTCGATACTTAACAGGGTGCTCAGAACTAAGGTATTTGAACTTAGATACCTTAAGTAGGTGTTGTCTGTGTAGCCTGAAATAGATCACAAATGGGAGATCTGGTGACAGTCAGTGTAGTTTCTGAGTTTCTATACATCAATTTCTATACATCAGTTCCAGTGTCTCCTTCCTGTCCTTTAAAGGCATGTAGTAAATTAATATATACCCTGCTACCTATATAAAAAATAGTAGCTCGCTTTTTGTGACTTCTCTTATGTGCTGCCTGCACACGAGTTGACTTTAACTCCATGCTTATTTGCTAAAAACTGCTTCAGAATTATTCTGCAAAGAAAACAATGACAAATAACATTATACAAAAGTATCCCATTTTTTTCTGTGACTAAAATGCTTTCCTTTTGAGACTTTGTGTATGAACATCTGAAATGGGGACACAGGTACATTTTTATCCAGCCTAAAAAGAAATGTGTTTTTAGTGCTTTATCAAGAATTTTTAAAATTCTTGAAAAATTGATTAATTCCTATTTTTGTTGCAGTTACACTATAACTTAGCCTCCTAAAAACTGTTTTGACCATCATATACTTGATATAAGCCTAACCAGGCTCTTTTTCTTTTGAGATACATACCAAGGGTATTGCTAAATCTGACAACAAAGAACAGTCATTAGTGAGAATTGTGGTAATTTTTGTGATGGGAATATCCATCCTTTAGGTATGGTCCAAATCTATTTACAAAATCATATGTAGATTAGAATGAGGTGGTTTTTTTTCAAATTCTTCTGTGAAAATGGCATAAAAATACATTGCACTGTGCTTCATCATGTAAATATTAGCAAAGTATTGTTACTGTGTATACTGCTGGATCAAGAGATCCATATTTCAAGATGAAAGGTTAAGAATGGATTTGGACTATTGTGTTGAAAATTCATGTCATTACTACACGAAGAATAAAAGTAGCCACATGAAGAATAAAATAATTCTTAACAGTGGCATAATTTTTTTCTCTAAACAGTATCTCCATTTTTTTCTATATCTCAGCAATGTATGTGCTACAACTCCCTTGCAGAAAAAAGTATAGAAATATGAGAAACAGTATTTCTCTCCTTTATGCATGCTTGCAGTATCTAATGGTACTGTAGTAGTAATTTCCTCAATAGTGGTTCATTACCAGCAGTTAACAACACCTTCTGGCAATTAACTAATTACCTTGCCTTTGACTATCATGAAAGGAAATGGCTATCAAGGGCATTGTTTGCTCAATTAACCAAAAGCAATAGACACATGCTTAGCAATAATTGTAGAAGGAAATCCCTCCAAAATGCACTCATCTTACTCAGTTTTTCACAGGAGCTGTGCAGTCTGAAATGACAAATTAAAGAAATTCAGAGGAATTTACATGCGGGGTGTGGGTGTGCGTGTGGGGTGTGTGTTTGGTGTTTTGGTTTTTTTTCCCCAAACAAGTACCAGAACAAGAACATTGTTCTGTAAAAAGGAAGTACCTGGGCTCAGCCAAGGTTCATGGAATTCTCAGAGCTCAAACTAATGCAGTCATGAGCAGCTCTGGCCAGGATGATCTCTAGTATCCTGCGAGCTGGATGTAGCCCAGCGGATGATTCTGCTTGGCCAGCTGCCTTTTCCTCAGAAAAGCTGCCACGGCTTCTTCTACGTGGGTGGAGAGATGGATGGATGGGGATGTATGCCCCCTACAGAGGGACCAGCAACACCTCCATATGGCCCATGCAGAAAAGACAAGACAAAGCCGGTATCTCTCCGCAGTGAAAAGAGTGGGCAGTATATCTCAGTCACAATCCCTTTAGGCTCCAGCTACTCTAATCTGTGTAAGATTTTAACAAAAAGCATGAACCCGCTAATTTATAAAATTTCTATGGCTAAAATTTCTTCAGTGAAAGATGGTATATTATGAAATAATTTTCAAAATAAAGGAGATTACTTTTAGTCAGAAAACAGCTGACATAATTTTTCTTTTTTTTTCAGAGTAAAAAATTATACTTCTGACATCTCACAATTCTAAATCAGTTATCTAATAGTAACCATGAGTGACAAAAACTTAATGGAAGTCCTTACCTTTTTCTCCACGCTCTTAATGCTTCTCAGTTCTTTCTGTTGTATCACCAGAACCTGCGCTGACTCCACATTTTGTCATATAGTCAAAATGCCACTGCAAAGTGGGGTAAATTTTTTCCCATTTCATTTCCCTACAGATAATAACAATTGATTCATTTGCAAATTACTCACAGCTCTCCAGAAACATCTGAATATTATAACTAGATTTTCTTTCCTCTTTGTTAGTGTGATATTAAACTTAAGGAATGGAAAAAAGCAACAACTCCCTCTTCCCTGAACCTTCCCACACCCAACCATGAACTACTGTTATTTTCTGGCTAGGAACAAAAGAAGACTTTAGAAACCTGGAGATATGATAACTGCCAATATTTCTCTTCACTTTAGAAATAATAAAAACATAAATATCTTAGAAATTCAGAATTCTGGGACCTTGTATTGTAATAACAATTACAAAGCATCTGAGAAAAACGCACCATATTTATTTTCTTCCTCAGATAGTAGCATTTGTGGCCTTCCCATGTAAAACACTTTGTCCTCAGTGATCTCTCACTAAACTCAGATACACCACTTATCTTCCTTACCATTCATGTAAAGAAGCCAACCCAACAGTACCCAACCTGCTGTTTCTACATTCTTCATGTTTCCCATTGTTTTCTCTGATCTCTCTTAGCCTTGCACGCTCAGGATTTACTTTACCTTTTGCACTGGTTAAGGGTCTTTGGAGATCTCCTTATTGAAGGAAACGCAAGGCATAAAATACATGAAGGTGGAGATATCTTACATTTAATTAATTTTATTGTAGCTTTTTGACTAAAGAGGAAGATCTTTGTCCATGTCTAATGATCCAACATCTCTTTGATTTCACAGAATGTCTTCAATTAATTTTAATGAGTGATCAAGTTTTAAAGAAGGTTTGTAGAAAAATTATCTTTTACACAGAACTACAGTCTAATGTTCTTAAACCAGTAGTCAGTGCTTATGCTGTTGAGTGACACAATTTCCTTAAATTTCATATTTATTAATATTACGTATGTGCAGCTGAGATCAATTTGTAAAAACATATCATGTGAACCTGAATAACATTTCTACTACCTACATAAGGTCAGGCAAATATTGCACACTGCTAAGATAACCATAGTGACTGTTCATTACCCTTGTTCTTTCATTCTTTCTTTGGATGTTCTGATTTAACATGGAACTATAAGAAATACTCCTAGAATAGTGACCGATACATTAGAAACTATTTGTCTACTAGCAGCAAAACTATAAATCTGCCATTCTAATAACTAATATTATGTTGCTTCCAACCTAACAGGAAGTTTAGCACTTTTTATAACCAATCTTCATGAATTGCTAACCTATTAAATAGGTTAATGTTGACCCAAAGAGCTGCTATAAATAACACAGTAAAGAATCAACTGACAATAAAAATTAATGTGTACAATATTTCAGTACCAACAAATCCCATGCCTGAAAGACCACTCCTGTTCTTTAGTTTAACTCTAGATGATTAAAAGCAGATGGAAATAAATGTCCATATGTCTTAACATCCAGTGGGCTCACCATCCTGTGGCTTTTTTTCTTTTCTTTATTCTTTGACAACATCTATCACTTCTTGAAACCTTGGGGAATTAAAGCAAGTTTAAGTGACAAAAAAGTGTCTAGATTCCATGCTTTTGTCAGACAGAAACCATGACTAATGAATAACAATTTGGAAAATATACTCTTCTATTCTATTTTTAGATTGCCCAAGGCTTCTTCAGGCAAAATAAAATGTTAATGTGTTATCCAAACGAGGGGACAATTGCCTGGATAATTAGCAATGACAATAATGAAAATCTATTTTTAAGAATTAGATTACATTTGTGGACAAAACAGAAAATATTTGTTCGTAAAATTAACTGTCTAGATGCTGTTACCCCATGCTGTCTTGAAGCCCTTTTTAAAAATTCCTTTCAAATGAATGGATGATGAAATCATGATAAAATAAAGAAGTGCACAGTGGTGTACAGTGTCTATGGTATAACATGAATGAAGACTTCACAGGACAAATTCACACATTCTCTTGCAAAACTCTCAAACTACATATACAGTTATTAAACTTAGAAATTTCCACTGAAAAATTGTATACATGCAAACACCAAAGTTCAAAATAATGAAATAACTGTCACATGACAACGAGAACATTTAAAAATAAATTATTTAGGTAAATAAATATAGTTACATATTTAGCTGCGAGCAGAGTAGAGATGTATACAATTTGCATAAAATAAGCCCTGCTCAGAGAATCCCAACAGCTGCTGACTGACTGAATTGAACTCTTGTATAATCGGTAACAACAAAGAAAAAAATTCTGTCTATACCCTTCTCTGTAATGCTGTGTTGACAGGAAAAACATTTTATCTGTGCTCTCCCCATACTCTGAATGGAGGATCATGTTCCAGCTTAGCGTAAAGACAGATGCAGTAACACATCATGCCTAAAGTAATATGCCACTTACACAGCAGATGGAGCCCAGTAACTCAGACTAGTTTGGGAAAATGACCACAAAAGAAGTATTTTAGCATGAAAGGAGAACAACACAGCACAACAGCAGGCATTTTTATTCTTCCCAGTATATTCTCAGCAAGCTTACTCCTTATTGAAGAAAAAAAGCCCATTGCGATAATTGTATCTCTCTGGCCTGCTGTAGTAGAGCAGAAACACACCATTCAAAGATGTTCAGTAGTACCACTGCAACAACCCTTAGAAAGGGAACGTTGGTGATTAATGATTTAGGAATAGCTTTTTCCTTTCTAAGGCAAATGATTCATCTGCTCATTCATCTGCATAGTGCTGTTCTTTTTACCTTCCTTGTAGGTTTCCCTGAAACATGTGACTTTCAAAAAGCCTTTTGTTGATCACCTACCTTCCTTTCTGCTGCAGTTATGGGTAGAAATCCCCTTGATTTTCAATAGGAGCAGAAAACTATAAGTTCTACTTATGGTTTCTTCCGACCGTAGGTTTCTGTCCTTCTGGCATCATAATTTTTTTTTTAATGTTTTAAAAAGGACTGCTTTTTTACCAGTTGTTCAACAAATACTAAAAAAAAAATAAAAATAGTCTGCATATAAGTTTTAATGCTATTTCCAAGTACAGAAGCTATAACCTCAGACATAACAGAAAAAATCATTTATTATAATTATTTAAAAAAAATGATAGCATTAACTAGGATAACTCCTTCATTTTAAGTTTCTATGAAAATGGATTTATCAGGCTGTTAGAATGAACAGAGAAAATGTCTATGCCATTTTGTAGGACACTTCAGAACAGTAACATCCAGACTGTGCAGAAAATGGCTGATTTCCACTATAAACAAAAAAGGCATTAGCATTGCATAATAGCTCCAGGGCTGGTTTCAGCTGCATTATGTCACATAGGGATGAATGTGAGAATTGCAAGGTGATCTGGGGTGAAAAGCACAGTATGTTTCCTAAACTAGAAACAGACAAAACCTATTGATCCTGATAACACTTACTTTCAAAAGCATCAGAAAATCAACATATCTCCTTAAAAGCCTTCATAAATATTTAACACCTTGGCACAAGAATACTTATGTCCATAGTATAAAAGATTTTGTCTGTATTAAAAATTACTACTCAAGATATATATTTTTCAGCCTAAATCTGCAGCATCCTTGGTGACTGCCTCTGCGTGTAGATGAGAGGCGTCCTTTGACACTCAGCGCCTGCAACGTTTGTCAGTTCCGTGGCTCTGGCTTGAGGCTCTCAGATAGTCATGAGACAATCTGAGGGAGTAGCCAGAGGTTTGAAGTTAACAAAAAGTGACTCAGTTTGTATCTAGGACTGTGTTAAATAAGGTTAGGTCAGCTGCTTTAAGTAAGCACACTATTTATAGTATATGCTGGTTTTAAAGTAAGTATTTTTCAAAGGAAAACTTAGGTTAATGCCTCATTGTGTCCCTCAATTTGTCCCTTAACCCAAAGACAAGTGTTTGTGAGAGGTCATTCAGAGTTATCATTTGACATCATTTTTTTTACCTATTTAAATTGTCCTAGAAGAGTTATTTTGTAGGTGGAGGAGGAAACTAAATGTGTACACTGACACTGGAAACTACACAATGTTATTTAACCACTGAGAGGAAAAAGTACAGAAACACAAAGTATTTGGCAAATTATTTGAACAATTACTTTTGAGAAACCATAATCTGTATACAGAGGCTTATAGACAGAAGAGATAAAATTAAACAATTTTTTGAGCAAAATATACCAATGAACATTAGATTGGGAAAAGGCAGGGCCTCCACTGCAGAATTATCATATTACTTTTCAGTGGCCTAGCAATAGAGTTTGCAAGAAAATGTCATATTCTTTTATTGTCAAGCTACTAGCAAAGATCTGTCTTCTTAGAGGCAGATAATATCAACTCTATGACAGACTGGGAGATTATCTGTGAAAGAGGACTTTGAATGATAGCAGCTCTGTACTGAATGAAAGGCTGAAAAAGAAAGAACAAAGGGTGTTGCGTCAAGATTAGTGTAGCTGGGTCCAGATAAAAGTACCAAAGTACCAGTTCTGGGCGTTTTGTGCTTGGTCTTCTTTTGATGAATATCTAGAAATTATTTAGTTTGAATGTTTTTTTGTATGCAGTACTGCAGTGTGGATATTTTGTATGCAGCATCGCAAACCATGTTCCTCCTCAGTAACTATCAATGGTAAGTAAGCATTTCTGGAGCAGCAAATTCTGACAAAAACCACCAGATCGTCATGCTTCTGCAACAAAGACAATCACACAGGAGAAAAGCTACATGCAAGTTCTCCAACAAGTGTAATAGGCTGCTATATCGTGTGGCCAGTCATGCAATTAATGGAAGACTCAAGAGCAATCCTTTTCCCTGCACTCTTTTTAGTTTTATGAATGCATAGGATTCATTGTGCTAGTTTATCAGCAGGTCCTCTTAATTTTACCACACAGTTGACACAGCAAATATGTCTACATAGGATCCTGTTGATATTTTTTATTTTGTCTCCTCTTCTTTTTTTCTTTATACTTGAAATCTTTTCTACCTTGATCATTTGCACGTTCGTTACATGAATAAATCAGCGGAATTTTTGTAGATTGTCTAAATTTTTCTTATTCTATTTTTAAATTTTCTGTACTGAAGCATTTCTGTACTCTTTCTGTACAAAAGTATATTCTAGTACCTAAAGCTTCCTCTGCTTCATTTTCTTTAATTCTTGGGGTTTTTCTCCCTCAAATGGTACAGTGTAAATCATATACAGGTAATTTCTGACATAATCAGAATTCTGAATGAGCGTCATCTACTTAACATTTTGCTGTGGCACAATATATGAGTAAATGTGTTAGTGTCTGATACTAAAAAAACATGGCCTATATATACCTGTAAGTTAATGGGAAGAAAAAAAATGAAGGGCTAAAAAAAAATTGAGCCCTCCAGTTTAATGAAAAAATTTTTCGTCTTCTTTAGGTAAACTGGTGTAAGAGCAGTAATTCATTATGAGGCACTACCGAGCTAAGAGAATGCTTAATGCTGAAATATTAGAGAAATAAAACTCACATTGGATGAAACTGCCTTTGAGATGTGCTCCCATGAACTTCCCATTAAAGTGCTAAACATCATATGTTACATTTTATTCTCTTGTATATGAATGCAGTTGGTTAACTGGCAATGTAGATTAACCAAAGACCTAAGATGTTCATTTTCTAGTTCCCTGTAGTGGTACTGGGAACTAATTTTTAACCTGTGTGGCACCAGTGCTTCATGCTGACTCCCTGATGTGCAGCATTGGAGGGAGAGAACAAGTCACACAGGCCAAGACAAGGTGGGTTTACTCATGTGGTCTAACTTGTCTCAGTGTTTTCTCTAACACAAGGACTACAGCCACCCTTGCTGAAATATGTGTAAACAAGGCTAAAGTACTGAAATGACTCTAAAAATTGCCATATTTTAAACTACAGACTAGAAATAAAAGTCTAATTCTAAATTTCTAAAAAGTCTAAGTGTATCTTAGGTGAAGTATTTAGCAGGGCAGTATGTATAATTAAGATATTTTTGTTCCTGAATAATCTGAATTTGTTCTTCATTTTCAGTAATGTGACGAAGGCTGCACGTGAATATGCTGCTACTTACAGATTATTTGTAAGGTACTGCTTTGAAAGAGAGATATTCATAACTTACTCTTTAGCTCTTTAATTCATAACTTTACTCTACTTACTGCTTGTCTCACCCCCACATGGGTCCCCAAATTCATCAGTGCTTCTAAGCACAGTTGTGAGAAGACCTACAGTGAAGACATTTTCAGGGAAGCATGCCTGTGTAAGCATGTGCAACCTCTAATTCTGCTAATGCTCTTGTGACCAAATATGCATTTTTATTTATTTGCCTGCTCAACACAAACATGTCTGGTAAAAAATGTTTGCCAAGTCTTGAACGTGGTACATATGATTCACTAATCTTATCTTTTATTTGTACGCATTAGTTATTCAACAATAGCAGCTGGTGGCACTAAAAAGAATTAACATTCCATAATACTGGGTACTGTGACTGTTAGCAGCTGTCCAAATATCTTATCTTCAAAATAGGTGATGGATTAGTGCAACAAATTTAACGCAAGCTATATTCAAGACAATACTCTGAAGATGTATGTACATCGATAATTTGTAGCACAAAATGAGAGAAGAATGAATGAAAATCCTCGTGGAAAATTCTTCTGCTGGAAAAAAGTACATGCACTGACAAGTGAAATAGC
Organism: Limosa lapponica baueri; assembly: GCA_002844005.1. NCBI lineage: Eukaryota > Metazoa > Chordata > Aves > Charadriiformes > Scolopacidae > Limosa > Limosa lapponica. Next base: position 1,707,790 of record KZ505637.1, read on the forward strand.
ATACAGGTCTTTGAGTAGATGCTATTTTACCTATCATTCTTCACCAATGAGCTGTAAATGATTGTCAAGTTTGATGAAATAACTGTTAAAATAAAAAGGGTGGGAATGATAAAACACGCAGCATCTCAATCATGAAGGAAAATCATGTATAAGGAGCAGTAGTCTAGGACGGAAACTAATTGCTTGTTTATCGCTTTTGAAATGTTACTTGTTCTACACACATTGATTAAACTGCATAAAGAACAACCCCAACAAAACCCATGAACTCACTTATACTGAAGGTAAACTATTTTACGGTAATTGATTTTCAATTAAATTATTCTGCATTGAGCCCGCAACAAGGGATGTGTAATGAAACTCTCATTTTTAATGAGAAATCAATATTTGATCAAGCGTTTCTAAAAAATGTTATGCAAAATGCTACTATAAAATTCCTAATACTGTAACCAGACTGTGGAGTGTGTTACAGGAAATACAGTGCAATGATCAAAGAGAACAACAAAACAAACTCACAGGGATTGTCAAAATGGAAAAAAAAAACAACAAAGCAAAACAAAAACAAAAAACCAGCAAGCTTTTTTGACTGCTTTCCTAAAGAAATAGATGCAATTAGACCAACCTGACTCTAAAAATGGGTTTATCGTATTTAAACCATACAGCTATTTGAAGTTAAACATCTGAGAGTTTGGAGCCCTATTAAAGAATAAATGGTATCTTATCTCAGAAATCGTATAGCACAGTTACCTAAGAGGATTCAGAAGAAGTACAAAACATCAGCTAGGACCATGGAATGGTGAAACATCATCTTTTTCAATGATACACACTAATATCAGAAAACAAGACTAGAAGGAATATTTTTCAGAAGATCTTATACCCAGTTTAGGCTGAGAGGGTAGAGAAAGGAATGTATGCATGGGAAAGCCAGGGTTAAGATACTGAACAACAGGTTGAAGAGAAAAGAAACATTCCTTACCAGGGACCTATTTCTGCATCATCTGTGAAATTGTTACCAGATGCCCTGTCGAAGTAAGAAATTTGTCTTGGTCAAAGGATTATAGTGCCTGTGAGATTGTCAGGACACTGGGGCTTGCAAAATCAAGTATGGAATACATTACACTTACACATAGCTTTCTGAAAGTATTTAGTCTAAACTAATCAGCAGCATACCCATTGAATCATAAGTAGCTAAGGCAGGTAAAAGGTAGTGGTTATCTTCCCCTGACTATAAAACAAGCTAGACAATACTTACTGTATCCTGTTGAAGGTGGATGCAGTAAATTTCTCCCAAGATAACTTATCTTCCACGTGGGAATGGCAACATTTATGGGAATCAGTCATGAAAATTATTAAATCCTTATCCATGACCACCTTATGGCCAATCTGAACGTACCAGAGGAGCTGAGAGAGCAACATACCCACCCAATAGCATATCAGAATTGGAAGGAGTTGCTCTTCAGATGGATAAAAAAGATCCCAGAATAGAGAACAACACCAGCTGTGACTAGGTACAACAAATGAGGTCCTTCAACACCTCTGTGCACTTTTAGAGCTTATCCAGCAAGGTTTCAATATGGAGAATCCTGCTAATCATGTGTATGCTATGGCTATGGCTGGGACAAAACAGTAAGACAACCCGTGTTAAAAAAAATATAAAAAGATCCCATTTGCCAATCTAGAGGGTGAATTACTTCTTTATGAAACAATAGGAGGTTAAGCACTGAGAAATGTTGCAGAGAATGGGAATGACCTAGAAGAGCAGAGCAATTTTAAAATTTGAATAATTTTCTTACTCTTATAAGTATCCTTCCTTGATGAGAAGAGGCGGCTTTGCTTTCTGTAATAATTTCCTACCAATGCATAAAAAATAGCATAAACATAGAGTTCTGCATAAGGTAGGTCTCACTTAAAACCTGTTGAGTGTTCTCTGCAACTGAGGGAAATGCTCAGCAGATGATGCTTGGAAACTAGATAAATGTTTTGAGACCACATATGTTGGTAGTTTATCCAAATACAGCAGTGGAATCAAGCTTGTGTCTCTTAAGAGTTAACACTTCATAGAAACATGGAAAAAAGGTGCTGGGAAGAATCCAGATCAGCCAGTCTCTGTCTTTACCACAGGCCAAGTTAACTATGATTAATGTGCCTTTCTGACTGCCTGACTCTTTTAAAAAGCAATCTTCTCAATATACGAAGAGGAAAAGCTGTAAGTCTCCCAAGTCACCTGGAAATGCTAGTTTATATCTGCTGTAGTTGCCAAGCAACCATTACAATCTTCCAGTAACTACAAATTATCTGACTGGAGTTGACCTTACTTTTATGCTATGGTTATCCCTGCAGCCTTCCCCAAAATAACAAAATTCTGTCAATCTGCCAGAAACAAAATTCTGTCATTACACTGAAATTTTGCAGCCCATTAGTCCATAATATGAACTACTGCCTTTAGGTGTCCCAAAGGGATGAGCTGCTAAAGCAACTGATTTATTTCAGTTAGAAGCACAGTTTGTGTTTTTCAGTGCATGTATATTTCTTGCTTTCTTTTTTTTTTTTTTTAATGAATATTGATATTGATTTTAAGTGTGTAGACCTGGGGACTTGTTCTGCACTGCAGTCTTAGCCAAAATCTCAATTAGAGCGAATAGGAACACAGCCTATTTTTAAGAATGCAGTATGTGGCCTTTGTGGCCTGACAGCAACAAAAAGCATGTCGGTAATTACTGTGTGTCAATGTCTATATACAGATCAATATTAGTGCAGAATCAATAGTAATAAAATTCCATGTCCATTAAATCACATTGACTTTTAATTTATTTAGTATTTATTGTTTATTTTGCAAATAAGGAATGAAAAAGAAACTGTGATACAAAAGTAGGCAGATACCATTCCTACTTTGCAACCAGGAAAAATAAAAAAGAGAGATGTTAAAGGCTCCTAAAGACAAAGTACTCAGCCTGAATTCCACTACTACTTCATGCTCCTAATTTAATGACATCTGAAATTCTCAGAGGAATCATCCAGAAAGAAACTGAATATTAACTAGGGAGCTACTAGGGTGATCTTTAGCTCACCTAACTTTACCTAGCTTAAGTGGATGCATCTGCTTCAAGCTACGTTCTCTCTACAGACAACGGAGAGAGCTCCCAAGGAAGGTTCGTACCATTTGAATGGTGTATTTATGTCTGTATTGACAAGACTTAGATGCAATGCAGATGAGTAACTTAAAAGAGATACCTAACTTTTAGACAGCTGAGGTTCAGTGAGATGAATTACTCAGTTATTGGTAATGAATGGAAAGTACTATGCAGATGGACTTTAAGATCACATTGCAATTATGTGCAACAAAGGTAGAATTAGTCTGGTCTCAGATTATCTAGCTCTGTGATTTATCCACTGAATACTACCCTTTCTGTAGATACTGATAATATGTTGGAGGTATTTTTTTTCTAGCACTTTAGAAAAGATATTTTATTAGATTAAGTGACTCACTGTTTCTTTCTGGTTAGTTTTCATTTATGTCCTGCAAACTCAACATCTTAGTCTGGAAAGCTATACAATTGTGTTATAACAATATGACTCGTATTTAACCTACTTTTAAAAAAAAAATAAAAGTAGAATATAACAGTGCTAAGTATAAGAAAGTTATAAGGACCTCCAACAAAGAACACAGTGATTCAGGTTCTCTCTTGGCAAAATTCTGATTTACCTTCGATGTCACTCAAAAAGAAACAAGCCTTAAAGGAGATACAAGCATAATTTTCTATTTGGGCTTTATGCAAGTAATATTTTATATTGAATGTAACATAACTTAGCATTTCTTTCTTCAATATGTTGATGTTCACACTACTGCCAGTGAAGTTGATAACAAAATTAATTCAGTGATGTATGATCCTAATTTTATTTCCTTACCCACTCTTAAAAAATTAATGTGAAACAGTATCCTGAAAGTGATCCATTAAAAATTCCTGCTGCATATGTCCTCTTCTTATATGAAATAGAAGCACTTCCTGTTGAAGTTTTCAGGGAATCAAGATTATTATAATAGTCTTACAGTCTGAACGTATAAAATGCTGACTGATGTGGTATCTTAGTAAGAAGATATCTAGTACTTCAGCTGTACTATTCCTAAACCTTAAGCTGAGGCCACAGCGGGCAATGATGTAGTTGTGCAAAACAAGGAGTTTCACAAATGCTTTGAGCCTGAGCAGTTGCCCAAAAGAGACACTGACTGCTCTTCGTACTTGTTTTCATCTCTATTCTGTTTTATCCCTTAATACCAGAATAACTGTGGAGTTGTATAGTGAATGCACGGAGCAACTAGAGATTGCAATAACCGTTTAATTATCTACGTCTTGTGCTGAATTAGTTTTAACCCAGGTCAGTTATTCCCCCCCGCCAAATTTTTGACTCATAGTCTTATAAAAGTGGCATAGGGCATAAGGGTGGGAAAGGGAGATAAGATGGGATGGGATGGAGCGGCACAGAAACAGGAATGAACAACTGAGTCCATCTCCCTTTTTGACTGGGCTGATTTATGCAGATTTAATGTCTGTGAAAAGATCATCTCAGGCACCTGAACAGCGGTACTGTAAAATGGTTGATATGGGCATGTTTAGTCCTTTTGGTTAATTTGCCTTCAAGCTGACTAATTTCTAATAGTTTTACAATAAAATTGTGAAAGCAATATGAACAGTCAGTGAGTAAACAATCTTACACATATGTTTAAGATTAGCAGGTTTGGAACAGACCTGCAGGATTGTAAAATATCAGATCACATGGATTTTTTTTTTTTAAATGGCACCTGCTGTTTAAAATATCTGAGTGCTTTCGATGAAGATATCAGCAGAGCAAGCAATGATGCATCTAGTGAGACTGCACTCAAAGATGAATGGTATCTGGAAGTAGGACAACAGCAGAATGTAAGCAGATATGCTAGAGGATATAATGTCAGTGGCTGGGAGCTATTTGGATAGCAAATGCTGCAAGTTTTATGAATGGCTGTCAGGAGCCAATTGTATAAAATAAACCTTACATAAGCTACATAGAAGCTTGGGAATAGACTTGCAAAATATTTTGTGCTAGCTCCTTTAGGATCAGATGGCAGATCTGGGTCTAGATCTGAATCTAGATGGGATTGATCTTGGTAGAGCAGTACAGAATCCCCCTGAATTAATTTCTAACCTTAGAAGAGCATATCTTTCAGAGATAAAAATAAATACATTCATGGATATAATGACGGAGAAACCATCTTGTAATTTGACCAGTTAGTTATCCACATTTCTAAAAATGCAAACAAACCTGGTGTGAAATAATCTATCTTCGATTTCCAGCCTCTGGATCTTTTCACATTTTTTCTAGGCTAGTCTGTACTGATTCCATACCATCTAGCTGTTTAGAAACTATGACCAAATCATCCCCTAACTTTCTTGGAGTTAGTGTGAACAGATATTTCCTAGAACTTTTTCCTATTAGGAATGTTTTTTACTCTTTTTATCACAGTTATGGTAAAGGCCAGCTTCAGGCATCAGGAAAGTAGGTATGGCAGACATTTGGTGTCAGCAAAATGCCTCCAGGATGGACACCTTTGGCCCTAGCTGATTACTTTGTCTGCAACAAGAAACAAATTACTTAAATAGTGAAACTTTCCAAAGGGTTCGAATCTCCATTTTTCATCCAAAACCTCTATCCTAAACACCACAGAAATCAGCCTAATAGCAAAAAATTTCAATGACCATAGATGCTGAAATATTTTCCTAAAAATATTTATACTGCTTCATCCAAGAATTAGAAAATGTTTTACTTGCAATCACACCCAATTTACAGACATACAGCAACTAGGCAGTCACTTGCCTAAAGTAAAAGTACTATTCAGAAACAGATCTGGAAATAGAAACAAAACTTCTATTTGAATGTTCATCAGAGAATGCATCAAGTGTGTTCTATGGTGTACTATAGCTATTTAAAGCACAGGTGAAGTTTTAAAAAGTTGATCTGTCATTTAAATATTAAATCATGATTTACTATGAGTTCACACAAAAGATGGCATCTAAAACCTAAGATGTCCCAGAGAAAAATGCGCAAGGATTTAAAATGAACTGTTTAACCATCATTTAAATGGCAAGGTTTTTATCCCTCTGCCATGCTCTTTTTAATAAGTTTAAAACATAAAAGAACTTTAAACTACTTGATTACCTGAATCTTATTTTATTCCTATTTTTCGTTATGTCTAAGGTCAGGTGTGATTGCATCTCCAGGCCCTTAGCATCAATAGACCAAATATGTCTGACACTAGTGAATGAATAAATACACACTTGCGGACATCCGCTGTCCTAATTTCATGTAGCTGAAATTGTGAGCTCGCTCAACAGCTGTTCATACGCACCACTAGTGCCCTCTGCAGTATTATAATGTACTTGTGATACGCACTATGATAATAAGAGTACAGAAGAAAAAAGCAGCAGAGCTCTGAACTTTAAGGAACCAAAGTGTGAGAAGCATATGCGACAGTAATACAGTAACCAGAAGTGTGTATTCAATTTACATCAATTTAAGCATATGCAATATAGTAATACAGAAACCAAAAGTGTTTATCTGATTTCCATCAATTTAAAGTCAATGGTGTGGTGCAATATGATTGCAGCTTCATTTTGAATGAAGATCTTCACTCATGCAAGCTGCTGCACTGACATCAGCAATCAAAATAGCTGTAAATTAGAAGGTTGGCACTGCGTTACAACAGTTGCATGACATTGCTAGGAGTGAGGAATGTGTGCACATGGCTGAAGTGATTCAGCATCCAGTAATGGCCTTCCAAGGCCCATTCAAACTATAAATATTCTTGACTTTGTGACAGTGCTACTCTTACTCTCTGTTTTGTGTAGTCTGTCATCATCTCAGCTATTGATTTAATTTACTCCACTGGCTTTATCCTGCTTAACCACAGTAATCCCAAACCTGCTTACTCCCACATATCTTTCTCTCATTGCTGATAAAGTTTTGCTGAATGCATCTGCTGAATATTTTTGCTGCTGTTTTTTTTTCATCAAAATCCTAAAGCTGCTACTCACACCTTTATAATATCAGCAGTAGAGAAGCACTCAGTGGAAGACCCCATAAATTCTAGACTTATCCCCAAGATACTGACGATAAGAGGCAGCATATCTGCTCTTGCACCAACTCACACTGCATGGCTGCTGAGCTACTCATTCAAAGAAGGCTGCAAATGAAGGGATGCATAGAACTATGATGTATATATACATATAACTAGATTAGAGTTTGTAGGCTTTTTTGTGTTAAAAGTTTTCTTCAGGCACCTATGGCAAATGTTTTGCATGTGCTTCTCATTGATAATAGCTGAGGAGAAAATCTCTCATGCAGACCTGTTTTGTTTGGATAATAGAGGAGTGAAAATTTCATATTAGAGAAGGCTGTGCTGTAAATAAGAGATCATCCATGAGCAATGTTGCAAAGAAATGACTAGGAAGGCATTCTGGATTGGAAAGGGTAAATAAGGGGACTTCAAAATGAGGTAGTTTGCTTATGAAGACCGATTGCATACTGTTACATAACCTGTGATATTATGAGGTCTTGGACATCAAAGCAATCTGTTTATTACTATTGCAAGTTTAGCTAAACTATAATATCAAAATGCAGCAATAGTTTTGCACCATTCACTCTGTTTAAGTACAGAGTTAATGGGTGGTAAACTGGGAAGTACTAATTGTAAAGTGGTTTCATTTCCTGAGATCATTCAGAAATAATCAAACAGGGATGATTTTTTGGTCTAGTTGATTATGTGATAAAGATCAGGAATAAAATGCACATATAGGCAGATATTTGAAAAATTATCCAGAATAATCTAGGAGTTAAATAGCCTGATCAATAGTAAAAAAATGCACCTTATTGTTGTCAGATAATGAAAAACACCTAAGACTGGATGAAGAACAGACAGCTCAGAGAGAGGAAGTAACAAGTGTGAAGATGGCAGTCTGAGATGTACTTTCCTGACTCTTTAAATTTCCTAATGAAGCTCAGGAAGATGCCATAAAAAAGGGCTTTGGAGGGGCCAAAGGCTGCTCAGGCATTTTTAACACTTGAGATAAACAAGACTACATTAAGCCTCAGGAGAAAGCAACGTTTCTAGAATGGTATCAGGCTAATCAAAATAACATATTTGTCCTAAAAAGAGCTGGCACATTATTGCCAGCAGGAAGAAAATTTGTGAAACATGCTTGGATTTCCTGAAAAAAAAATAGAAAAAAAAATCAGACATGACTGTCAGTAAATATAGGAGAGCGAATTCGATGTTTTGTTTGGGTAAGAGGTTTTGTTTGTGCAGACCTTTTCCATATGTCACGCATGGCTGAGTCTTGATGACCCTACCCAGGCTTAAAATTTTAACCCTCACCCAGAGGTCACCTCCCACAGAACAGTCTCCTGCAGCTAACAGCCAGTTTGTAATGAGAATAGCTTCTAGCAAATCCAAGTATTTGGAACATTTCAGTAGACTGGGAGTTTAAAGTCGACCTTCATTTTCTAGATTCATAGCTTTTGAATTTAATATCTATTTTTATCATTGTTATAACCTCTGGACAAGTGAAGGTCTGTTTGGCTTCATTTTCTGTCTCTCTTTAGGGCTGACTTTCTAAAAATGCATTGATTTGCAAAAAAAAGCCACACTTTGTGAGACCACAAATAGAAGGTGCTGAGAGAACAGGGAACTTTACGGTTTCTAGCCAAGAAAGCTGCCTCAAGCCTTGACCGTAGGATGCTCCTCTTGGACTTTGGCCTAATACTAAGAGAGTAGTGTAGATGTTAAGCTACAGTATTAGCTACAGAGAAAATCAGCTTTCTGTTCCTACATGCAAAAAAGAACCCACAGGGCATCTCCAGACCACCAGAAAATAATTTTTAAAAGTTTGACTCCTAAAAATATTTTTTGTTTGCCAGAATTAAAATGGGCGTGCTCCGGGAGCTCTCTCTCTCACTACTCATCAGACTTGATTTACATCTTCTGTTTCGTGCATGTAGTCTAAATAGTCACTGGCATGCAAATGGGCTGTCAAACAGATAACTGATACCCATTTTGATGCACAGCTGTATCAGAAGCTGCAGTGAGGAAAGGTCTGGCCAAAATACAAGTATTTCCCTGGAAACTTTTCTGCTTATCTGGTTATACCTCTGAGCAAACTGAGGGTATCTCAATAGATCATTTTGCTGATTGTTGTTGAACACAAGTCAGCAGTGCTCTCTTGCGGTGACGGGGCTAACTGTGTACCAGGCACAGAGATGGACCACAGCCAACAGTCCCAGAGAAGTGGCTGCTCCCTGTGCTTGCTTGGTACCCAGAAGACCACTTCTGGTGTACCCAGTCTAGGATGAGACCCTCAGAACAAAGAGTCACAAGCAAAGCAGAGGAAGACTTCTGGAGGGCCACTGAGATGATAAGAGGGCTTGCAATGCATGCTCTGTGCTGTGGAGCTGAAGGAACTGGATTTCTTGAGCTTCAAGGAAAAGGCTGAGGGCATATATGTAGGAGCAATTTTGCCTTCTGTTGCTAACAGTCTCTGAATTATTGTTGATACAATTCTTCATAGCTTTCAGATGACAACTATTTCTTAGTTTCAGCAAATACTTTGTCTATATTTTTAAGCTCCAACTTATTGTCGCCTATATTTAATGAAAATGCCCAATCACATATTTATAAAGCAGAAAATGGAAACTATGGGCTCCTGGTGTGACTACAGCACTATAAGTCACTGGCAAAGGTGCAGCTTCCTTATATTTCACATAGATAAGGGCTAGGAGTACATTTATCTCCTGAAAATATCCTCTCAGTTCCTTTTTTACTATCCTGTCCCATCCCTAAGGCACAATATCTAATTTGCACCTAGCTATATCTACTGGGAGAATATAATCTGATGATGTGGCCCATTTTCCACAGTAAAACTCCACTGTTCCTGATGGAAAGAAAGAGTTGACTGTCTTATCTTAAATTAGACAGTAAGGCCTTCCAGCCAGGGACTGTCTTGTGCTACCTGTTTGTAGATCACTAAGTGAAATCAAATTCTACTCCATGGCCTCAATACTCCTAACTAAATTCACATAAAAATTATATGTAACTACTAAAGTTGGGGATTGCTGAGACATTGGGAGGAAATGTACTTGGCTTTAATCCTCGGTCAAAATAATCCAACAAATAACACTTCTTTTTGTAACATCATGTAAGCATATATTGGGAAGGGGCTAGAAATAATGGTACTAGATGAATCATTTCCTTCATAGCTTCCTACAGCACAAAGAAGGTTTTCCATTAAATGCCAGCCTTGACCGAGTCTAATGGGGAGCAGCAAATGAACAGCCTGATTTCATGGAGTCTTTCAGAACACAGTAAATTTATACTACTTTATTATCTTCTCTACGGTATTTGTCAGGAAAGAATAATCAAGTTCTGGTTGATTTTTGTCTCCAATAAATCTTGATCACAAGCTGAACCTGCATGACTTCTAATGCCTCACATACTCTATGAATTATAGTGCTATACTTTATTACTTTGGCCTTTTCAATATTCAGCAATTTACCTGACTACTTTTGCTTTCCTCTGTTTATAGCTTCACTGACTTCCCTGGTAATTGTCCAAAGTAAGCATATGAATAACAGAATTTACACAGGAAAAATTTAAAAAAACTGTGAAAATGGAAAGTAGATCAGAAATGAAAACGTACAACTTCTTCAGAAGTCTCAAGCCAATGCTGGATGTCAGGTGTCAGACTCTAACAACAAGCAATGAAATGTCAACTTCAAAAGAGAACTAAATGGCTAGAAATTTGTCTTCACTGCAGAATTAACTCTAAATATAGCTTGAATGTTTCCACCACGTGCAAATCCCATCTCCATCTTAGATGATGCCAATGAGGTGTGGGCTATCTTAAGTGCAGTGCTGAAGTGTAAACCCTTTCTTTAAACGTAATAATGATCTGAGTTCAAACTGATGGATCCGAAAGGAACATATATGACAAGTTAATAGAACTCACTACCTTGTAGTATGATTGTTGTGTAATATGAGCACATATTGTATCATTCAAATGCCATAGCCCCTCTCTACTTTCCCACAATTGCCTTTGAGGTCAGGAAAAAGCCCATCAGGCTTACCCTGACTACATAACTCATAGAATAGTTCATCTTACTCTGGTGCAAAACCCAAGAGGATATGACCCCCAGGAGACTTGCTGCCTTACACAGTTGAGTGCTGTGTAGGAGCCAATGCTGGCTGACTTGACAGGGAAAACTTAATTGTAGATAAGCTATACTACCTATGCAGTAATGATATACGTTAAGCAAATTTGCAAAATAGAAGGCTGTTGATGTCATATGCTAAACTGAACTGGCATTGTTACTATCCCTGTGATGTGTATACTCTTACCCAATCCACAGAAGAAGGGGCAGTACAATTAGAGGTAGCAGAAAGCAACAGCAGGATTGAGAAGATGGAAAATAATACCAAAAAACACCCTTGCAGTTTCACGGAACAGTATTATGTCTTGCTTGTTTTGTTTGTTTTTCCCCAGGACTTTGTTTTCTGAGGCATATAACAATACATGTGGCACCATCTAGTGGTCTCATAAAAATTTCCTCAAATTTTGAGACCATCTTTACATATAATCACATTGTTTTTAGGGACATCTAATGAACTACTTAGGTATAGAATTCTTGATTAGTGAAATGTTGGTTTTTAGTCAAAACTGTCACGAAGGTGTCATCACTGACGAAAAGCCAGAACAATATGTTAGAAACTTCTAAATCAGATGATGAAATAAGAATCTAACATGATTTCAAATTTTGATACTCTAGTCTTGGATATCTGCATAAAGGCCTATGCGACCAAGATGCAGCATTATTCTTTGAAGTCAAATCCAGTCCAAATAAATGGCAAAGCCAAAGGAGATGTTTACTCCTCAAATTCTCATTTGATGCCAAATTTTTTGATTTCTGCTGCAGTGTGCATTGACTGATTGTCTAACACAATGTATTAGAGATGACATCTTATGTGCTATTGGTTTCTGGGTCATAGCTCTTACCTTACTTCTCCTCAGGTCTCTGACCTTGAGAAACTAGATTAATGATTTAGTGTGGGAAAATACTGACTTTCTTGAAAAAATGAAGTAGTCTTTTCAGATTTTCTCCTCTGGAGAAAATGTCAAGGAATCCACTAGTAGAAATTGTTTGCTAAGCTACTTGAGATGATAGTTTCAATTCCTGGTAACAATTCATGATGGTTCCGTACATCAGCACTGCTCAAGCTTTTAGAAATCAGCTGTGAAAGCCTCATGTAAAGTTGGTGGTCAATGAATTTGCAGAAACACATGATTTTCTCAGTTGTTAGATTGCGAGTCTGGGGGGGCTGGATGCATAAGGCTTATATGAGTATTGGGATGCCGACCACTGCAATGCTCCGTTTCTTTTTGTCTGTCCTGCTGCCTAGTGCAATTCGCGGTGATCTGAGAGAGAGAAAGAAAGAGAGACACTAACAGGGACTAGCCAGTGTGAAAAGTCAAAAAGAAAAAAGTAGGCCATGTTCTCCAAAGAGTTAGTTATATCTCCAATTCAGTATTCACAGCTGTGAACCCCCTTTGTGGATGTTATTGCCAAAGGGACTTAGCCTTTCATCCTCACCAAAAATGGATGAAAAGGAAAAAAAAGGAAATTGTTCATTTGCTTTATTTTTTTTCTGAAGAGTCAGTAGTTAAAATAGTTAGAATATAGCTCATTGGCATGAAAGTATCGCTTGAAGCAGCTGGTACAATGTGGGCATTCAGACCAAGCGACTATTAGCAACACCTTTCAACTATCAATTATACTGACTCTAATGGCAGGGCAAGTAGGAGAAAGTCAACTTAGTCAGCTGCTGAGCAAGTCCTTAATGAATGCAGACTGCAACTGAATACTGGTCTTTGACAACTAAGGGACATGCAGATATGTAATGCCATTATTTCTTAACACAAAACAGCAGAGACCTCTCCCACCAAGTAGAAACAGTGGAATTTAACAGCATGAGATGGCTCAAATCCAAGGAGAGTGACTTTTTCAGCAAAAACTTCAGTAAGACTAGAAGAAGTTACTTTGTCACCATAGCTGTCATCCTCTAGTTGCTCTCATTTACAAATACTGTATTCATTGAATTCTCTGTGATATCAAGACTTTCTGTGGCAGGTAAATTTTTGCTTCTCCTATCACTTGTCCTTCACAAAGAAACATTTTAGATTGTGCTCGTTGTGGAAAAAGTACATTGTCACCAATAAAAAGATTTACATTTATTAACTTTCAAAGTACTACATTTTCCCATCTGCTGAAAACAGGAAATTACTGTTAACAGAAGAACTAGCTGTCTTTATACAGGTATAAACTAATGTACAAATGAAAACTCCTACATTTACCATGCTATCTTGCATGTGCCAGTGTGAAACTCGCAAGGCTAACATTAATATTCTAACTTGGGACATTTAGCCTGGTGGGAGAGTTGATTCCAGTTCTAGATCATCTTCCAGTCATTCAGTCGAGGTCTTACAGTCAAATACTTCACCCTACCTAGAATTCATATTGTTTCTGTATGTCCCTGGACTCAAGAGATGGTTTCTCTATGGTAAGTATGAACTTGGACATCTGGAGGGTGAGAACTTGTTACAAGAAACAGCATACTGTTAGCTTCCTTATGCATGAGCAGTACCAGCTTTATGAACTGTCAATAGATGCAGTAGTGAGCTCTAGAACAAGGTAGCAGAAGATTAGACAGGTGTAGGTAGCATATGGCTCATATAAGCTGGGAAAGAGGAGAAACTGACTTCTCACAGCTGCCACCATGTGAGGAGGTAATACCAGACAGCTCAGCCTCCTTGGAGATGTTGCATCCTGCCGTTGTATGTATTCTTCACTCTGCTTTACCAAAGAGTACAAGCTTACTTACTGCAGGAGAAGCCAAACAGAGAAAAGGGGCCTGCTGAGGCAGATGCACATCCCAGAGGAGAGAGAGCTCTTTTTCCTTTGTTCTGATGTATGCCAAGCAGATGGCTTAAACTGACCTCTTTGACTTTGAAAAGGAAGGGAACATGAGAACTTCATGCTTGAATAGTTAGCATCAGTCTCACTCAGGAAGCTTGTAATTATCTAACAAGAGACAAGGCTGTTCTCCTACTGTAAACTGGGCTGCCTGTGTCCAGACATGATTTTTTCCAGGCTAGAGTCCAAAAGAAAGACCCAAATAATGTACTGTAAACAGTGTATTTTTTTAGCAAAGAAGAAAAAGAACAAGAAATGTCATTGATATTATGTCTTTAAGGTATGTCTAACAAAGTTTTGAGAATGCCCAAGGTATATTAATTATTCAGAGGCAGTTCTAACATAGTTTCTAGACTAAAAAAAATGGAAAAGGAAAAATTAAAAATCTGTATTTAGCAGTTAGCTCCTGTTTTTATCAGCAAGGGAGAGTATTTATAACCTAGTTATACAAAACATGCTTTCAGAAATCATCTGTTTAATTAATATTCAGAACTATGTTTAATCATTTTAATTTTCTTATGTAGGCTACATAGGCAGCTGGATTACGCTGACAAAAAGGTAACTGCCTTCCTGGAAACTTGTATATAAAGGTTCAAAATTGCTTACTATGAAACTAGGACTTTGACAGTCATACTTTCGTTTCTCATAAATACCAATTTTTTAGCTACTATTAGTAGTAGTTATGCCTAACTACATCATACTTTTTTCTTTTGTGATGTGGTATACCAAATTCTTCATTATTTCAACACTACAAGAAATACCAGGACAGCAAATCTAGACCTCCTTTTTCTACCAGCAGGAAGAGGAGGGAACACCAAGGCCATGGAGTGGGATAAGTTTTCTCATTACTGACACTGAGAAGATAGTATAATCTCAGCACACCACGTGATGCTTGGGAGTGCCGCTCTGCTACCACTGTGATTTTCACCTCTCTCTGCTGCTGCCTTAGGCAACTGCCTACTTGGTTTCAACCTGCCGTTCAAACTAACTAAGTTATCTTTGTTTTAATACAATACTTATAGAGCTTATCCATTTTGATTACAAAAGAGGCAACTTTTACACCATTCTAGACTGATCTGATCTCTCAGTCTCTACTGGATTTTGTTATAAGGCTGTGAATTTTGCTGAGTTTATTTCAAGGGAGAGGTTTAGTGGTAAAGTGGTAACAAAAATCTAGACATTTTTTCTCTGTTTGTTTATCAGAGCACCAAAGAAAGAAGATCAAAGCTAACAATTATGATGGAGAGTCCAGAAATGGATAGAGAAACAAAGGTACTGGAAATGACCAAAAGTCACCGATACCAGGTACTGAGGGGCATCAGAATTGACCAGCACTCTTGATTTTCATGATGTGAAAACCAGAAAAGAAAGTTTACTATTTTATCTTTTTTTTCCTTTTTTTTTGTTACTGTCTTTTATTACTATGAGATATTTGTTAGCGCTTAGATGTTAAAAATCAGACAAATATAATGTAATTTCCTGTTTTGAGCTTCCCTGATGAGTCAGTTTGCTGTCTTTCTTCATTCTATATTACTGATGGATTTAATTTGATTGCAATTGTAATTTTGATTTGATAAGGGCATTGTTCAATTTTGTTCAGCATGATTTCAGTAAGAGGGGCTAAATTAGGATATTCGTAGATTTTAAATTTGATTATTTATTAACTTGCAATCAAAGTAATAGAAGAATATGGGTCTGATTTTTCTATTAAAATTTCGGTGAGAGTATCCAATCTCACAAGGTTAAAACGTTAACCTAGATGATAAATCTGTAAGCTAATAAAATGGCTTCTAAACATCTGTGTATTTTTTCCAAAGAACATATCATAGTCATCATCATAGGAAAGTAAATTGCACTTAAAAACTTTTCAGGGGAGATTTAAGTTGTATTCACATGGGCAAAATTCTCTCTGCTACACATCCCTTTATCTTACAAATAAACTGTATTTGCATTACATTTGCTCAGGCTGCATGAAATGAAACACAAAGGTCTCTCTCATGTTTCTCTATGTTTCATGGTATAAGTTGAGATATTTTACTCCATAATACTAAACCCAAATACTTTTGTAGTGGGTTGTAGACTTCCTATCCCCAGGAATTCTTCATGTATATTAGCTCTCCGATCTTGACTGTTGCTTCTTTTTGTATATCTGGACCAAGGCAACAGGTCATTAAGTTAGTTTCATGATCTGTAAATACCCACTGTAATTTGGCAGCTAGAGTAGGTTTTAATAAAAGCTACTTTTTTTTGGAACCTAGCATAGCTGAAATGTGCACCTACCACAAGATTACTAGTAGAATAAGTAGCTTAGAAAGCAGGCAGTAAATAAGCTCTGTAATTGAAAACGCCATGTGTTCTGCGGGAAGAAAATGTGATTTTAACCATTACTTCAGTCTTATTGAATAGATTTCACTCCACAGGCCAGATAATATCTTTGCAGAACAAGTGCAGTAGTAGATCAGTGACAGTACAAGATGCTGCCAAATCGTACCCAGAAAATTTCAGGACAAAGCCAAATTCTGTTGTGTGCAATGGCTCTGATTCTCAAGGTTAGTCAGTATGATTATACATGCAAGAGAATGTCAAACACTGACAGTTTTTGCAGAGCTGGGCCAAATATGATACATAAAATAAAGACACTATTTGCATAATAACATAATTTACTAAAAATATTTACAATAGTGTCAGCTTTGCTTTCATTATTTTATAATAGTATAACTGAGCTGCTTTTTAATTCAAGCAAATAGACAAGTTTTGAGTTTATTGTTTGTTGGGTTTTGTTTGTTTGTTTGGGGTTTTTATTTGCCTTTTTTTTTTTTTTAATGAAGACACTAGAATATCTTTTATTATTTGGGTTTATTCAATATTTCACCTCTAGTGATTTCCAGCTCTACTGGAGATATATCAACTTACACGTCAGAATTTGACACTAACTTCAGAGATTTATTTTATTACTCCTGGGCTTACAATCTTTATTTTGTTTCACATTGGCTCTCCTCCAAGCACAGCTTGAAATGGATTAAAATTGAATAGTATTACTTGTGACAAAATCTCTGCTAAACATGCAAAAGAGCAATACACTGGAGATGCCTGAGTTTATTTCTAATAACAAAATTATGGCTAAAATGGCTTCTGAAAATAACATTCACTGATTTAAAACTTTTGGAGAGAATTATATTAATGAACTTAGCTTACCACCAATTCCTCTTGATGAATGTTAATGATATTACATCAGAATACACCAGGGGCTGGGGGATGTTCCATGAACTTCCAGAGTTCATTTTGCTAAGATACTAGTAAAGTTCAACTCCAAAAATTTTAGGCACCTAACAAAGATCTTTAAATTAGAAACCTGTGTGTCTACGATTCTTTTAAAGACAGCAGAAAGCAAGACTTCTGCTCTGAATTATCTTCTGGAGGACTCAAAGCTTTTTTGCTATAGCTGCACTGTGGGATAAACAGAGTCCGGTCCCTTTGCTATCAAAACCAGGGAGTTGGCTGCAGTGCAAGATTTCTAGCTTTTAGGTTCCCTCTCCACAGAGTCCAAACATCGCTGTGTCACACAACTTTAACCTGAGCTAGACAATCCTCCCACTAGTTTCACATGACTTCACCACCAGTTTTTTGCCTTTCATTATACCTTTTTTTTTTTCACTTGGCAGATGCAAGCTTTTGCATCCAAAAAAGCTTCCCCATCAGTTGAAGTTGCTCTATAGTGTGATGGTATTGGCTAGCAAAGCTTGTGAACGTCTGAAAGACCACTGTTGTCAGTGGTTGTCCTACATCACCACAGTTTGCACTGTGGCCTTAATAACCTCTTTTCCAAAAGACCAAAAGGAAGTAATGATTTATAAGTTAATTTTGCAGGTCTTGTGCTGGTATAGATGTAAGACATTAGATTAACAATGAATTCATCCAGAGCTATTAAATCACTTACAATGCTCTAAAAACAGAGTCCCTGCTAAATTTCTTATGGCCACTTATAGTATATACTAGACAGTATATAATGTGTAGGAGAAAGTTTTCCTCTATATATTTTGAACAATTATTGCTTACATAGAAATCTTTTCTTTCCTCTCCAAATCACCATTTTATTCTGTTGTCAAGGAAGGTTTTCTTTTTAGTAGAATTATAATTATATAAGGAATCTATACTGTCATGTTTCTAAAAACATGGCAATAAATTACCTAGCACTTTCACAGAGATGTGGTACATGACTGATGGTTGGATAGCTATATTATCATTTTTTTCCTTTCTCATAAAGGTAAAAGGCCAAACATTGCCATAAGTAAGGGAAGTATGATTTATTTTAAAATTACCACATAGTTTTCTAATTTATATCCAAAGAAAGCATAACATTTTTCAAAAGCACTAAAGCCCCAGTGTCCTTTCCAGAAATTACTATTACAGTGGGGGGTTATATCAACAAAGAGATATAGCTGTCTAATGTGGCTGCTTAAATGCTTACTGCCAAACTTGACATACTAAACTGAGATGCAGAAATTTTCATGTCCTCAGTTAAACTAATCCTTGCCAAACATAAGTAACTGCAGCTATAACTTTCATCTATCTATAAGTGCATTCATTGGTGAGATGTATAGTTCATTTCATCTCTGGTACCTGAAGTAGTTAGCATTCCTGAGAGTCATCTGTCCAATAAATGTGAAAGAGAAGGACAGTCTTCTACCCAGAGCTTAAGAGTCAACATATGTACTGGGATGTGAAAATTCCAGGTTCTTCTTTTTTTTTTTTTCTTGCCTGGGGAGGCTTTATTCCACATTAACCTACAGGAAAAAAATGAATTTTCCGCCAAGCTAGAAAAGTCTGAAGGAACACAATCTCTCTTGGTGAAGACTTTCCATTTTGTACAAAACAAATATCACTGATGCAGGAACCATAACCCAGGCATGAAAGTGCTATCACTCTGCTGGAGGTCTAAGGTGACAAGAGCCTCCTTGTAGATCTTTCTCCACAGATAACCAAAAGGGACATTAAATACAAAATTTTCATGTTATCATAGCATATAAATTAGAGTTTTTAATGTTTTAAACAGATAACGTGCAAGATGACTAGGTCAAACAGGAAAGCAATTTAAAAAAGATTAAGGCTTGATTCCAGACAACTCACCGGCTCCGCAGGTTGCAGCAATCTCTGTATACAGTCCTTGCTGGTCTGCTTCCTGCTCCTCCTAGCAGCAGTCGGAACTCCTCTTGGCCTTCACTTCTCCAGGTTGGACAAGCAACAGTTCCTGTTGCCTCTCCATCATGTGCTCCAGCGCCCACCACCTTGGTACCACCTGCTGCACTTGCTCCAGCATATCAGAATCTGTACTTGTCCTGAGGAGCCCCAAACTGGACATAGCACTTCTGATAAAATCTTGTGTCAAACAGAAGCGGAGGAATATTTCCCCAGGTCTGCTGGCTATACTCATGCCTAATAGGCAGGGTTTTTTTGATACATCAGTACACTACTGACTAGTGTTCAGCCTATCATCCCTCAAGACCCCTAGGTTCTTTTCTGCAAAGCTGCATACTAGCTGGTTGATCTTCAGCCTGCACTGTTGCATGGGGTTGTTCTCTCCCTGCAGGATTTTGCACTTGTCTCTGTTGAACTTCATGAAGTTTCTGCCAGCTCATTTCTCTTGACAGCCCTCTGAATGGCCCTACTCATCAGTATATAATGGTTGTCCATTGGTTTGGTAATATCTGAAAAGAAGACAGAAGTTAATTATTTATCTAAGAATCACAGAACTATGGAATCATAGAATCTTTTAGGTTGGAAAAAACCTTTAAGATCATCAAGTCCAACTATTAACCTAGCACTGCTAAGTCCACTACTAAACCATGTCCCTAAGCGCCACATCTACCTCCAGCAATGGTGATTCAACCACTTCCCTGGGCAGCTTGTTCCAATGCTTGACAACCAAGTCGGTGAAGAAATTTTTCTTAATATCCAGTCTAAACCTCCCCTGGCGTAACCTGAGGCTGTTTCCTCCTGTCCTATCACCTGTTACTTGGGAGAAGAGACCGACTCTCACCTTGCTACAACCTCTTTTCAGGTAGTTGTAGAGTGCAATAAAGTCCCCCCTCAGCCTCCTTTTCTCCTGACTAAACAACCCCAGTTCCCTCAGCTGACCCTCATAAGACTTGTTCTCCAGACCCCTCACCACCTTCGTTGCCCTTCTCTGGACACACTCCAGCACCTCAATGTCTTTCCTGGAGTGAGGGGCACAAAACAGAACACAGTATTTGAGGTGCAGCCTCACCAGTGCTGAGTACAGAGGGACAATCACTTCCCTAGTCCTACTCACCACACTATTTCTGACAGAAGCCAGGATGCTGCTGGCCTTCTTGGCCATGTTGT
The DNA here is from genome assembly GCA_002844005.1 of Limosa lapponica baueri. Classification (NCBI taxonomy): domain Eukaryota; kingdom Metazoa; phylum Chordata; class Aves; order Charadriiformes; family Scolopacidae; genus Limosa; species Limosa lapponica. The sequence continues at coordinate 1,728,199 of KZ505637.1, forward strand.
GTTCATTCTGGATAAAAATAGATAACGTCAAAGAAGATCAAGAGATAGTCCGAGAACTTCTGTTTATTACATATTCTTTCTGTCCCTCATGCTCTGGGGAACATTTTGCAAGTTTCATATTTTTTCAAGGATTCACTGAATTTCACTGAATTTTTTTAAAGTTGGAAGGGACCATATAGATCATCTAGTCCAACTCCCCTGCTGAAGCAGGATTGCTTAGAGAATGCTACTCAGGACTGCATCCAGGCGGGTCTTGAAATTCATCTCCAAAGAAGGGGACTCCACAACCTCCCTGGGCAGCCTGTTCCAGGGCTCTGTCACCCTCACCGTGAAGAAGTTCTTTCTCATATTCGAGTGGAACCTCTTATGTTCCAACTTGTGCCCGTTGCCCCTCGTCCTGTCACTGGGAACCACTGAGAAGAGTCTGGCTCCCTCCTCCTTCAACCCACCCTTGAGATACTTATAGGCATTGATAAGGTCTCCCCTCAGCCTTCTCTTCTCCAGACTAAAGAGTCCCAGCTCTCTCAGCCTTTCTTCATAAGGGAGATGCTCCAATCCCTTAATCATCTTTGTTGCCCTTCGCTGGACTCTTTCCAGTAGTTCCCTGTCCCTCTTGAATCGGGGAGCCCAGAACTGGATGCAATACTCCAGTTGTGGCCTCACCAGTGCAATATCAATATTCATATCAATATCAGACCTGCATTTTCAGAGACTGTAAATGGGTTTCTCATTCTTAGATTATCTCTTAACAAAGCCACTGATGCACAAGAGGGCAGTATGTCCCAGGAAAATCTAGCATTGGATTTATAAAGTATACTGCTGCTGTTTCTGGCATAAAAATGTTTTGGGGCTGATCTATCAGCTCAGTTATTTTAAATCTAGTCATTGAGCCGATTTAATGAGCCCAGGGAGCTGAGCAAATTAAACATGTTTTCCTATATTTTTCCAGCCTTTACATCTTTATTGACTATACAGGCTTTGTATATACTATTTCATACTAATGCATATAGGGAATTCTGCCAAGAGTGACAATATAACAGAATTGCTGCCAAAGCCCAATAGTGGCAACAATTGACTCGGCAGCAGGCGCTGGCTCTGGAACTTCAAGGTCACCTTTCAGCAGGAGCAGATGAACTTCCAAAAGCTGGTTTTTCGCCACCCTGAGGATCCTGCAACTGGGTTTTTCCTCCTGTGCAATTTCAGATGTAGGAAAGATTTGTGATGAATATTCAGATAGAGTGTTTTAACTTAACTTGACCATGAAATAACTTTGCATTGTGCCCGGGATTCAGTATGACAAGTTAATTTAGGCCTTGCTGCATTTTTAAGCCTCCTAAGACACCAAACCATGCAATTATCACCATGTAGTCTACACAGTATTCTGTTTTACATATTGTGAACAGCTCTGTGGCATGGTAATAACATTCTTAATATGTCTTCTATAATATAAAAGAGCCAGGACTCAAAATGAATGTGTTTGTACTGCAGGTCTGGAGAGCGATATTTGAACACTGTCACAGTTCATTATTTTAAAGTACTTTGTAAACTCTTTTGCCACAGCATAAACCAGCAGCAAAGTACACCAATGTTCCTCATGTCTGGAAGTCTCTTCTACGGAGGCTGGCATATTACTGGTCAACATACAGGTACATTAAAACAGCAGTGAGAGAAAGCATATGTAGCATGTTCCCAAAATGTCTGGCTCACACCAATATTATTATTCAATGTACACTAAACATACACCTGACATAAAACTGAATAAATAAATACATGTAAAACATGAACAAGCAGCCAGTGCTCTATATTAGAAAACTTTTAAAGGAACCAATAGTACGGAAGCTTAGCGCATTTACATGCTGGGGAAAAAAAAGGACAAAAAATATCCTATGAAATTTACTTTTTACTAATTTACTCTTAAAATGCTTTCTTTCCTAGACTTCTCCTTTCATTGCATGTGGAATCCTGAGAGAAATAATGCTCCTGCCATTGTGCAAGCCATTCATTATTTTGTACTCTTCAGTTCAAACTTTCACTTAGCAAGAGAATGTTGTCCCCAGACTTTCCACAGAGAAAAGGGCAAGGAGGAGGGGGAAGAAAAGCAAAGTCCAAACATGTTCTGCTGTGTCTCAGCCATTTGAGGTTATAATCCCACTTCCAAAAACAGAGTGGAGGCAGTACAGCCACAAGATATCCTTGGCAACCTCAGTAAGTGTATCTTGTGGAACACCAATTTAAAAATATACTTGAAAATATATTTGAAAATATGCTCTTTGGCAAGAACAGTCATTACGATCTTCCTTTCCATGCCATCTTTCCAGGGGATAAATTTTCCATGCTGATAAAGTTATTTGAGCAGATGCAGTCACACAAATGAATACTGTTCATTTGATATCATAGCATCTTGCAAAACAGAAAAAATAAAGCATCCAGCAAATAGATATGCTTAAAATGAGAATGACTTGCATTCTTAGATAGCATAAGACTGAAAAGCTGTTCTTTTAAGTTTCCTACTTTATTCCCAGGGCTGGGAAATTTCTAACCTGGGCTGAAAAACCATTTAAGCTGTATGAATGGAAACAGACTCTAAATGCTGAGAAAATATAACTCAACCATCAGTTGAAACACAAGCTAAGTATTGCTGAGGCATTTTAAATTAAACCTAATATTTTCACTTCTCTGTGCTTCTAATTAATTAATTACATGCTGGTGATTTGCAAACATTTTCAAACTTGATTCTGTGAACTACTTTTTTTTTCCTAGGATATTCCTTTCCCCAAGAGGGAATTACAAGTCTTACTCTAGACACATTATCTACCATACAATACATAGACTGTCAACTTTTTCATATCATACTTCCAGTGCAGAATCCTCTGGGCAGTCTCCAATTGGGGTACTCTGGGTAATTTGAATAGGAGTTTTTCTGTGCTTCATTTCTTTGTCTTCGGAGAAACTGCCTTGAATTCTGTCTTAGGTTCATCACTGGTGTGTGACCGTGTTTCTGACAAATCTGAAAACAGGATCACTTCTAAGCTTTCTGCATGTTTATGGTTTTCAAGTCTCAAGCTGAGAGAAAACCCAGTCAAAACCCACACCCAAGCTTTCCTTTATTTTCATGAGTTTGTGTTCAAATCTAGATGTAAATTTAGCAGCATTTATCTCAACACTCCCTACCACGATTTGTAATAGAGACAAAGCTGTGATATCCTGTCATGTGCTCATTGTGCAAAAATGTTCAATATAAAAAGTAATCTTTTACGTATTAGCAGCAAATACTTGATATAGCTGTAATGCAGATTCCAGTCAGCCAGACGGCATGAAAATATTATCACACTATGATTGAATAAAAACTTGAGCACATGTTTCTGAAGTAGAGATTCTTATAATTGCCAGTGGAATTTTCTTCTTTTTGCATACATGCATTATAAAGCAGTTTATGTTACATAACTAGAACATCTCAATTTTAGTGAACTTTTAAAATCAATTATTTTCAAAAACACTTTGAAACATCTATTATGTTAATTGGGCAAGTAATATTGGAAAATACTTTATTTTTCAATGTCTTTTTTTTTTTCCAGCACTAACAATCTTCTGACATGAAATTTTTCAGAAACGCTGATGTACTCCCACTGCCCAGCTCCTAGGTCCCACTTACAGTCTTCCTCCTCCTCACAATAATCTGTATTGATAGCCCCAAGGCATTAGGCCAATGGTGGTCTCAAAATCTTGAAAGCATGGGGGTGGTGGGATCTCTGAGCAGTCTCAGAGCCCAGATATTTGCTGGACTCATCCCAGCAGCCCACCTGTGAGAATTTTGACTTGGTGCCGGATGAAGTCAAGACAGCTCTGTAGACCGGTTTTGTTTTGTGGAGGTTCCTAATGGACTTGCACTAAAACTTTCAGCTACTGTTAAATGCCTGCACCTTTTGGACAAGGAAACAGTTTCCGAGCCAGTCGTAGCTCAGTTAGTGCTCTAATACTAGTTGTAACAGGTTATCTCCCTGGGGAACCAAAGAAGCTCTTGGATCTTGACTTTTCAGTCATGATTCTCCATTGCCTGACCTGATTATTGGAAGAAAACTGTGAGATACTCAGACTCAGCCCTCATTTCCTTGGAGTTTGTCTGTCATGTTACTATGGCTGCTATGGTCTGAGTTTTCTGAGTCATCCTTTGATTTTGTGTTGGGCTCAGTCCAAAGATTTGATAGAGCATCTTGAAAGTATTTTAGTTCATATACATTGCACGGACATATGCACAGAAATCTCAATATTTCTTTTTCCAAAATCTCATCTTTTTACATATAACTTGATCTTTTCCTGCTTAAGGGTATTACTTTGAGACAATTTTCTTTGGTTTATGACTTCACTCGATTTATCCCATATTCCAGACATTTTCAACTTAACCAATCCCACCCCCGTCCCCTTATTAGTTTTTTTCAAAAGTACTCTTAAATTTTCTATTCACTGCAAGAAGTTAACCAGAAAAAAACCAAAAAAATTATTCCAAATTTGTACTTACAATCTGTCTTCTACAGAAAGCAGAATGGCACAGGTCAATGTTGGTATGTCCAAAATTGGTATTTTGGTATGCATCCATATGAATTGTCCAGCCCTGTGAACACTGGAAAAACAACAGCTAAAGAGATGTAAAATATTCCCTGTTTCATTCCCCAAACTGAGTGGTTCCTGGTGAGCTTCACTACAGTTAGGGTTGGAGCAGGACTAGTAGGAAATTTCTGTAAAGTTTACTTACATTCAGCCTTCATCTATTTGCAAAGATATATATTGTTATTGGCTGTTTGCATTATGTCATTGCTGGGGTCTGTTCATTCAGAACTAACAAACATAAAATGCCTCAACCACAATGCACAGGCAGTTCACTGACATAGAGTTTAACAAAAACCTTGCTTAGCCTGTGCAACCGCCTTGACGAGCATTTCCTTGGTAGCCAGCAGTCCATGAAAACTCCAAGGTCCATAAATTTTTCAGTAAGGTTTCCACAGGATAGTGGTTATAAAATTCCCAAAACATGCCTAGGATTTATGAAGACCCAATTCAGTTAACATTCAGATACAAGGTGTTTTACATTTTGCAACTTCTTCTGATACAGTATTTTCTCATTGATGCAAAACTTGCACTCTTAGAAGAGCAACCCACCCTTTGAACTGGTGGAGTTAGTAGGGGTTTCTCTTTGGATGTTCTATTTTTAAGGGATTTCTATGTTTGAGGTGCTTGTGTGATTTTCTCATGTTTCCCTGGCAATGATATTTCAAAACCCTGACCCATTGCTCATTTTCTTTTTCTTTGATATTTTGTGGCTATACTTATTTAATCCTGGTTTACAGAGAACTGGGCAATTCCTATGGTTTATCCCACAGCTTTGTCATTTCTTGTATTTATTTATTCAGTTCACATCTCACTTTAAGTGAAACTGAAAAATCTAGTGTGTGACTAAAGACAGTCAACTGTGACAATTAAAAAAAAATAAATCAGGACATGTTGTACCGAAGCTCATCATGTTACTTTTTATCCTATCACTCTTTAAACCATTCTGACTTTTGTTCTCTATGTACCCTGATACAAATGCCCATTGTACCCAATATAGAAAAGATTAGTGCAGTTTATTAGCATTAGTACTCACTTCCACAAATATGTGTTACTGTCTTTTACAAAGATCACCGTGTTAGCAAGAATGATTTTGCAACGAGTCAAAAATGAAAAATTCTTATGTCAATATACAATGAGTTCCATCCAACCCCTAGAGTATATGCTGTTATCTACATGGCCCTGCATAGTGAGAGGAATAATTGCTTTTCTGACTTTGTCTCCTAGCGATGTGAGTAGCATAGGACATGCATAGGATTAAAAGCATTTTGGTGGTGTCCAGATGGGATTTATCAGAAGATAAATCAGACATTGGAATGGGACTGAACAAAAAGGCACACCTTTATTCATCTTTATATATTCATAATCAGGTACAATACCTGTATCTAGTGCATGAGCAAAGACAAATACTTTGTCACTGGAATGTATCACAGAGCAGGAAAATTTGCTATTAAAAAACAACAAAAAATCAGGTAACTGAAAGATGATGAAATGAATGGAAATTGCATATGCCCCTTGATTTTAGCTGGAAATGGATTGAATGAAGAAAGAATTGTGGCTAAAGAGGAAGACCATAATTCACATATGCTTGTTTTACCTTCTATTTATATACATAATTTATTTTTATTGTTGGCTTTATATTTTAAAAAAAATGTGGTAATGTGCTTTCAGAAGAAGAAAAAAACAATTAAATCTTCTGAATATTCTATGGCAGAAAACAAAATGAAAAAATGGGCAGAGGATGGCTCATGAATTTCAAAAAGAGCTCATGAATTTGCAAATGTGCCTGCTTAGTGCAGATAGTAGCAACACCTCCTCAGACATCATGCTCTATAATGCACTTCGACATGGTTACTTGAGAGCTAGTAAATGAACTGCAGTCCTTGTCCGGAATGTCTGATCAAAAGGGAACAGTCACAATTGTGCCAGGCTTAATTCATGGAAAAAGGCATGGAGAAAATTAATGCAAGCGTATCCAGTCTCTAAAAGGATTCTATGAACTCTTCTAGGACAGCAGCCTTTGCATAGCAAATAATCCAGAGGCTGGAAACCCATTTAAGAAAATAGGAAGTATCTATCGTTTGCACCAGCTGGGCTGCAGCGTGCTGGCACAAGAAAATTTTCAATTTGAACAGCTATTAGCAGGATGTCAAAGTAGACTTTATTTAAGAATATTCAGGACTTATGACTGTATTTTAAAATAAAAAGTACAGTTAGAAGTTGACTCTTTCTTCATACACGAAAAGATTAATAGCCCTATTCAGGTTGCCTTTTGCTTTCCTCATTATATTTGGATTAAGTATTAAAATATAGAGCAGTATCTCAAGATTTTCTGAACTATAGCTCAAAAGCAGAACAGAAGAATCTCAGATGTGTCTCCTACCAGCCTCAGTGAGAGGCAAACTCTGCCTTTCCTATTATAATGTTGGACTTTTAAGGTTACTACTTTTTCTTTTTTATTTCTGAGCTCTGATTTCTTTAAAAAAAACATATTTCTTTCTTTTTAAAACATGTTATCCAGACTGCAATCCAAGAAATTAAATGTTTTCGAAACAGTATACTTACATGTAAAACAGTGACATGTAAATGTAAATTAAAAAAAAAAAATAAAAATTATTCTGAATATTCTTTTATTTAACTTAGGCCACTGTGAGAATTTCTGGGATTACTTTTAAAAGCAAAATGAACATAATACATAACATTTTTAATACTTATTGTCACAAACCTATCTTAGTTGGTCTGCTAACTAACTACACAATAATGATACCAATTAGCCTGTGTACAGGAATGCTTTGTAGGTCCTGAAAGCTGATCCACATGAAAGTCACGAGAGGTGAGCATGTATACAGGTGTTTTTGAGAATCCAGCTGTGCTGTCCACGTCTGACAACATCAATTTCCTTTACAACATATAATAGAAGTCTATTATTTTGAAAAAAATATATATATAAAAATGTCAGTGTCATTAATTCTTGTAAAAACATTATTGGTTTCAAGATATTTGATACATCTTTTAAAATTCTGGTTGCTGGAGACAGGTGACTGTGGAAGGCTTTCGGCTTTCCTTAACTTTTCTTAACACCCATGTTGTATGCTGACAGCTCAAAACCAGTCTGAGAAAAATAAGTCAAATCTATTATTTTTAGCATCTTGACAATTTTAAGCTAAACTCTCAAATTATTGTCCTTAATTTAATTTCAAACACTCGGTATCATTAAGCAGTGTGGCAACCAGAAAGCCCTAATCTTAATTTATTAATAGTATAATAAAAAAATAGAAACAATATTTAAACTCCATTTTCCCACAATACTCTGTTACTCTGTTAAATGGAGTGGTAGTTAAGTTACTTGCCTTATGGGCTGGTACTGGGATCATACTGTCAGCTTTCAGCAGCTCAGTCATCTATTATATCCTGCAACATGGGAAATTCGGTACCTTTTGAAAATCTGGATAGCAAAATGAAAGAAAACATAAGAATAGAAAAAAAAAAAAGAGAATAATAAAAGGAGAATACATCTCCTGAGAAGAACTAACTTCTTAGCACTCATTGGAATGAAGGTTAAAAGGATTAAAAATGAATTTAAAAAAATGATTTCATTTCATCAATGGAAACTGAAAAAACAATAATAAAAATCAGCCAAACTACTTCTTGCTATGAAACTTTGCCAGAAACCACATATTACTGCAAGAAGCATTTCCTTACAGATCTTTGGCATTCTATAATTCTAATAATACACATTTACTATTTGGCATTTAATTTAATGTAAGAAAGCAATAAAGAAGCAATTTTATTGTTGTTTTCAACTCAGTGTTTAGGCCGTCAGATCATAACTTGTATGTGATCCATCATCCAAACAGTATTTGGAACAGTGAGTGATGAGTTTGGCTACAAGTTCTCTGTGGTGTTTACCCCTGTATGAAGTGCAAGTCCTTCACCAATAGTTAGTATTGATTTTTGCAATAGTTACTATGGTGTGAAGCATTATTTCTCACTTTAGAGGTAGACTAAAAATAACATTAGTTTTACGTTCATGAATTGGCACATTTATTGGAGCTGAATTTTTTGAGCAGCCAAACATTTTCTAACACCTACTATTGGTGAAACACAGCTGTATCTGTTATATACTTGGAAAAGCGCAACTCAGGGCATTAGAAAGGAACACATCAGACAGATGAAATAGGGATAGAATCCCACCCCCCAAGGAAATATTTATGTTCCTGTCCTCTAAGCCGTCTTCTCTCGTTCTTCAGCCACTATACGTAAAAGGGCAAAAAGATGAAAGCAAGTTCCACAGAGTTGTTATCTCTGCAATACTATCATGCCTGGAATTAAGCCAGAGAACTGCAGAGAAAAAAAGTTGGTGACATGATTGCAAGATACTGAATCATAAACGTAAGAGAGTCGGTTTCAAGTTAATAGTACATAAACAGACTGGCCTTTCTTAACTCTTAAACGCCTGATCTTGCAAATTGTTTTAGTGTATGTGTACATATATAGGTACACACACATAACGTACACATTATCTACATAATTATATCAAACTTGCATATCCATAAAAACACCTCAAACTTAAAAATACAGACCCAATGGTTTTAACATAATTACCATTTGTTTACTGGTATAAGCATCTTTTATATAGTTAAAGGTAGGTGATGAAAAATATCACATCCAGTTAAAATTGCTGTGGCCTATGATTAAGCCTGTTGAAGATGGCAGTCCTGCTTTTACAAAATCCACACTGGGATCCCAAACCAACAAAAGTGATCAGAATCTAGCTTGAATGCCTAAATGCTACATATCTCACCATTAATGTCTAGGACTACAGTGAAGTTATTTAAGTAACGGAATGGGAAAATCCTAAGGAAGCTGAGAGAGCAAGATAAATAGTCTTATTATTTATACTTAACATTTGAATTGTATCTTAAAGGGATGTATTCTTTCATTTCTTTCAGAATTTGCTTATTGGTTTATAACATATAAATTGCAATTTTATACAGCATACAACTGTAGAGTTTTCTTCTGCACACTCAGGCAGCCAACTAGAAGGATGAAGTTCAGTTATTCAATATATCTTAAGCCAAATTCTCCCCTCATGTACATTTGTGCAAATACAGTCACTGCATCATTGGAGATGATTTAGAAGTGGTTTTAATGATGAACACAGTTAATTAAAAAGTGTGGGCTTAGTCCTAGAAATCTTGAGGTGATTTACGCCTTCAGATTTGAATTACCACCTCCTCCTAAAATGCAGGATCTGCTTTCTGAAAACAGCAGGTTACCACTGACAAGTAAAAATCCAGAATCCATGAATTCAATCAGTATTATTTGACAAAAATCACCCACCATCAGTTACAGAGCTGTATTAGGTAGATATATAAACCCTTAGGCATATTTCCAAAAATAGCTTTAAAGTATTATCCTGTTAAATTTGAACCCCATTGGTAGAAAGGACACTTTTGTTCCCTCCTGTTTCTCTTTGATATGTTCTAACAGAAAAAGGAAAAATAGGTTTCAGCAAACGTATCCACTGTTCCAATCACTTGCAAAACAGTAGGAGTTATTTTAATGGACATGATTTAAAGTAGACCTTTACCAAGCATGACCTTCTATTTAAAACTGCAAAATATAATGAGGTAGCTCCTATGTTAAAATATGGTTAAGTAAAATGCAGAAAGTAAAGCACAGAGTTCAAATATTTAAACTTACGAGTAATTGTTTACAATTAATCATGTTCACTCAGAAAGTGAAAAAAAAAATCACAATCACTAAGTCACTAATTTCTGAACTCTTTTGTTTTTGTAAAAAAAAAAAAGCCAAAAGTATAAATTGTATAACTGTTTTGAATTTAATCTCTTGACATTCACTAACAAGTTCCCTTACTTCCAGTCACAGGAGGTAAAGATATGGTGTATTTGATCACTGGTTAGAACCACATGTTTCATTGCAGGGTTAATCTGTTTTAAAAAGAAATATAACTGGAGGTATATATTGGATCTAAAGCTTGATAGAAAATGCTGTAGGAAATAAATGTACAAGATGTAGATCAATGGCTCCATGACTGAATTAAAATAACCAAAAAACAATTACTTAGTAAAAATTATGTATGTGATTTAAGAAGTCTGAACCATATTAATAAAGAAACAATCCTAGTTTTGATTAGAATATACAGAAATAATTTTAAATTACTATTTCATACACTTCACAGAAACTATGCTATAAAAACCTCAAATGCCTGTAAAACTTTTGGTTTCTTTTGTATATTTACTTTAAAAAGTGACTAGGGCTGATCATAGGTTGTCAGATGTTCAGAAAGAAGTTAGTTTCTTTGGCTAAGGAGCAGATACATGATCAGCAATAGTGATGGAAGATTTGCTAATCTGGCCTGTACCTCAGCTCCTGAAGGCCTGTCAATGTTATCAATATCTTCACCTTACCTAAGTTAGTTGAGATAATGTGGTCTCATATTGACATGATAAAAGATGGCTGGGAGTGGAACAACCCCTAGATCAGGTGCTGAGATGTTCCTTACCATCACTGGCTTCTGAAAAAATCGGCATCAGAAAAACTCATGGACCAAAATGGCTAGCTCACTACTCTCAGCCCACCAGGAAACATCAGACACTGATTCACACAAATTACACATGAAACATCTAAATCAAACCAGAGTCCTAGAGCCATGGAAATTATTCCACTGCACATAGTTAATGGTATTTAATATAAATGTAAAAGCTTCCCTCTCATTTCTGTCTTTTGCTCTTGATGTTTTGAGATATAATCCAAATTATTAATTTATCAAACCCACCTACAGGTAGTGAAGAAAAAAGCAGTCTAACAATTCCTTTCTGGGAATTTTTACATTTGAAGTTTTTACATTTATACTTAATATTAAGTGTGAACCAAATAAGAAAGAAAACCAGAGAAAAATAACATACTAACACTGCTAGGCAGGAAGTCATATTGGTGGAATTTTTGGTTTCTGTGTAGCTGTGTGATACTATTGGTCTTGCACTTTTGCAACATGGCTGTTCAGTTACACTCACAAAGATCTTAACAACTCAGTTTTCATTAAAGGCAACTGTGAGCTTCAGACCCTACTTACAATGTTCAGTGACATAGTCCAAGATTCTTCAGAAGTGTGACAAGCCAGTCAATTTTACTTTTTTTTCTTGTCTTCAATCTTTGTACTTTTCATTCCTCCTAATTTGTAAGGAGCCTTAGAATTTCTCTGCAGAGAGAAAGACATATTTCAGAGTAACCTCAATAGATTTTTTTACTGTGCCATGTACTGAACTGACACTTTAAATCAGTCCTCAAGGAAAGGTCACTTACAATCTAATTTAGTTCATGATGTAATGAGTACATTTGGGGAGCCAGTACAAGCATAATGATGATGTGAAATCCAGTTTGATTGAGTCTATTTAAGTGAACAGCTAATAGAAGAGAGATCAGAAGTCACAGAACCATTAATGACAATACGGATGAAAAGCATATTGAGGTTACCTGCCCCAAGAGAAGATAAATCATAGCTCCATCATTTCTGATCTTCAAAAATCTTAGGGATGCCCATTTAACCATATTTATACCATTAAAAAATATTTTCTGTTGTCTAACTGATATCTGCTTTCCTGCAATTGCAATACTACTACTTCTTAAGGTATCTATTATGAAATGTTTTAATCCTCTTTAATCCTTTGTTCTTCATATTACCTTTTTAAATATTTGAAAGTCATCATCATGTATTCTCTGTTTTTCTTTACTACGCTAAATGACTTGGATGTGTTCAGAGTTTCTTCGTTGCTTACACTTTGCAGATAATTTTTGTTGCCCTTCAGTTCCAGGCTACTCTCCAATGCCAGACCGCTCTGTGTGGAAGAGTCAATAAGAATGCAAGCAATATTGAAATTTGTTACTTGTCTGTAACAGAAGTACTGAAAAGGGTTTGGGACTTTGTGAATATTTTTTTTTTTTTTTTTTGCCTGGAAAGGCAAAGAATAGAAAAAAACCTCATAGGAACTTTACAGTCTGTTTTGTAATAAGAGAGAAATGATGAAGAGGAGAGTGCTGGGGAAGGAAGGATGCCAAAACTGTATCAAGGAAAAGAGGTGGGAACAAGGATAAGGAAGAAGCACACTCTGGCATTGATGGTTTGAATGTTACATACATTTGGCTGTAAGAAACTGTTCCAGAAAATGAAATTATTACCAGTGAGAGGAAGTTGGTCAACTAAGATATCAGAAAAAGAAACAAGAAAAGCAGGTCAAAAATTAGCTGACAGAACTAATTTGAGAGAAAATGGTATCAATCTGAACAAATTTGTTGCTTTGGGCTGAAAAAGTCTATTTTTGTTTAAATATAAGAAATATGCCAAATAGTTTTATTTCAGATTTGTTGTCATGGTGAGGCTTTAACTATGGTGCTTCCTAGCCATGTTTTCTTCTGCTGGTCACATACCCGAGGCAGTTTTTTAAAACACAAAGCTCAGCTTTGCTTCATTACAAACAAACTTTCATGGCAAGCTCAAGAAAAAACATTTGATGAAGACTAGGTGGCTGTTTGGATGAGTGTTAGAAAGGTGTTATTTTGAAGAGTTGATATGCTTCCAGTACCTTGAGCAAAATTCCCTGTTCAGTGTCCCAGGTCCTTCCGTATGGCTACTATCAAAAATGCAAAGATTAACAACTTCAGTAGCCACTCTGTTCTTTTGGCTGAGCGGACAACCTGCACGCATATGAAGACTTCTTGGATCAAGACAGCAGTTATCATAGCAATATTCCTGCCTCCTCTGTATGTTCAGCAAGGTGCTGCACTTTGTTTTGCTGACATAGAAGAATAACCTTTCCCAACAGTACAACACCAGACAGTAATTGGCTTCTAATAATAGAACAAATCACAGAGGTTTCCTGCTGCTTAGCCTTGCTGTAGCAGGAGATCACAGAAACTTAGCCACCTGGTAAATACAGTAAAAGGGGTAAGCATTAAAAAAAAAAATGCAGGAGTATGATTGTCTACACTCTAACATAGTGCTGGGTTTCTTCAGTCACAGTATGATGATGATACCAGGGGATAAATATCCCTGCAACTAGCCCATATAGCATTTTTCAGTTGGTAACTGGGTTACTTTACTCAGATGTGTTTACTGCAGCATGGAAGAACTTAAGATTCATTTCTAAAAAGCCAGTGAAACAATGTAAAGATCTATATGTAAAGAAATTCAGTTCCAGTGCATACATTTCTTGGAATCAGAGCTGAATTTCAAAGATCTCTAAGCATCAGGCATTTATCAGCTAGTGCAGCACACACTTCAAGACAACAAAGAGAATAAACAATTATTTATTTTTTTATCAGAAGGCGGCGGTGTCCACTCTTAATTTACACATTCCTACTTGTACTTTTTTCCGGTTGTCCCTTCCCACCTGTAACAGTATCCTCCAAGCCTCACTTTTGAACCTGTCTGATGTAGATACCCATCTGGGGATATCTACACCTCTCTTGCAGACACCAATGCCAAAAGCTATCCAGTATTTACTAGTCACGTGCAGCAAAAAGACCAATAGGGCCATGAGTGGTTCTTTCCTGGCATTGCCAAGAGTTCTCTAATGAATTCTTCCAGCTTTAAAATTATTCCAGATGTCCTCAAAGATGAGAAGAACCAGAATAGAGGAGAAATAACTTTCTCATCTGCAGGAGATCTTTCTTTCTTTCTTTCTCTTGTAACTAGTGTAGAGATCCACTGTAGAAAAATTGTATCACAAGAAGTAAGAAGAATTTTCTTACAACTCTATGTCGACAGCACAGGACAGGAAAAAACCTAGACAACGCCCTTCTTCCCTTAAAGCATTTGGAGAGCTATAGCTGAGAGTAAGACCTAAGACCCAGTTTCAGCCCAGAGGCACAATGTTTGGCTGAATGTTAGACACTGCTCCCTTGCAAAGAACAGGGACAAAAATTATGGTAGGTGTTATGGTAGATGGTATGTTAGGTCTCATCATACCATCATGTATTTTGTAATCCACAACACTGAAAGCAACACTAATTAGCACTGATGTAAAAATAATAGCATCTAATATTGCTACTTATATAAATTGAAGTGATCCGCATGGCTAGGTTTATATATAAACAAGAAGAGCCAGGATAACCTCAGGACACAGTAAGCCAGTTCTTCTTGGCAATATCCTGTCTTTTGCTCACAACTAGGTCTTGGCAATCACAGAATCAGTGTCTGAACCTTTTCTTCTATTGTTTGCTATGCTACCACTTGCTGCACGGTAAGCACTATAACCATGCTTCTCTCTTCACCAAATAAAATCTCTGAATCTATCTGAACTTCCAATGTAAAAATAGAAATTCTGAGCACATCAGCCCTAGCATTTTGAAATCGTTAGAAGTCTAGGATATAACCACATCATATTGTAAGCAGGAAAATAGCTCAAGGGCTTCTCTATGGATCTTGCATTATTTCAATAATAGCAAGTGTAGCAAAAAATAAAAAAAAATGATAGAAATGGTGCTAAACTTATCTTGGTCTAGTTTTGACCGGGACAGAGGTTTTTGTCTTTTTTTTTTTTCTCTCTTCCATTTTACTTTTCCTTTCTCACATCTCCACTCTTGGTGGGGTGCTATAATCACCTGTTATCCTCCAAGTTACAGATGCAGATGAGAAAATATCACCATATCCAAGAGAGTCCTCCTCTTTTATTTTTTCTCCATCCAGGAGCCTCAAGTGTCAGACCATTATCATTCTCTGCTATATTATGATGAATATAACACAACATTGATACCATGATGCTTTCTAAAGGACAGGACAGACAATCCTCTTGAAGGTTTTCTTCCTCCATCTGGCATACAGATTGAAGACACTTCCAAGATATTTTCAGGGCGCAGGTAGATAAACCACTTCCAATCACTTGCTATTGCTGCTTCTCAATGACCACATTTTCATGGCACGTAAGGGCTGGCTGACAACTGTCAAGTTAAATATCTCTGTGCACTTTCTCTTTTTCTTTTGTGGGACATTCAGATGTCATTGAGCTCAATAAATACTAGACTTGACTGGGGTGTTTTTTGTGTTCTTTACTTATGTTACTTGGAATGTATCATTAATACCTTCTTTTTTGTAGGTATTTTTTTAACCTGTTTCACTTCCAAATACAATTTTTATATCTGTGGTTTTGAACCCACAGTTATTTTGAGATTCGTTATACTGAACGTTCTTCCAAGAGACTATACCAACTCTATTCTCCTCTTTATCCCTTTGTATTAAGTCAGGTGCCTTGTTTGCCAGAAGTGCAATACTGTCAAATCAAGTTCATTATAACTTTGCTGATCCTTTGTGCTGTATTCTTACATTATTTCTAGCAACTGCATTCTTTAAAAGAAGTTAAAATTCAAAGTTTTCAAATTCAACTTTTTAATTTTCTTTTTTTTTTAATGGTCAAGCATAATCAACACTCCTTTATGTAACATTGCTTACCATGTATCTATAGAAACTTACATAAAAGCCATATATATATATTTCTGAAGCTAGAGAAAATATCAATGCAATGTCTCGGGTAATTAAAGAACACACTTCACACAGTATCTTGATTTGGTTTCTCAGTTGAAGGTTGGAGGTATCATCTCCTTAAACTGCATTCTGCATGTCCTGATCAATCTATCAGAACTGTATGTGCCTTTCAGTGCTGAACAGAAGCAGAATTTACCAGAGAGCAGGTAATCAATAGTAGTTACGTACTGTAACAAGGTGAGAAGACACGCTATTTGTGAAGGACATTTAGGAAAAAATACTTAATTATCTCCTATATAGCCTGACCAGCTACCTCAGTTTAAAGAACAATTAATACAACATTGTAGTTCTGAAATAGATCTGAAAGAGGAAATTAAATTCTGGTGTAGAAACCACTCTATTTTTTCTACCCTTTTCTTTTTTTCATTATTATTAGTAATGAATTAACTGTATTCTAGTATTTCATATATTGTACATAAAGAGTAAGACAATTTATTCAATAGCATTTAAAGATATTAGAGCTTTTTCAATTAAACTTTATATCACTATAATAGGCAAATAAAAATTATTTAATAGATAAGTACATTAATAGCCCATCCTACTGTTTGAGAGTTAAAATTAACTAGCAAGAAAAGTCTCAGATTCCTCATGTTTCTTGACAAAAGAGCATCTCTTCATGTTTTACAAGAAGCCATCATAACAGAGAAAAAAGAAAAAACAATCCTAGTACAATTTGCAGAATGTTATCAGAAGAACTGTAGAAAACAATCCCTCTTATATGGAGAAAATGACAGAGAATAAGCTAAAGCAGAAATGATGATATAAAGAATTGTATCTGAAGCAGAACAACCATGAAATAAGAGGTGATAGCTACACAATAAAGTTAGCTGGTAGGGTCATTAAAATTGGAACCTGCTTAAATTTTTCTCCTTTTTTGCTACTAGTGATTTTTGTAATATTTTGCACATTAAATATGGGACTCGAGAGAAACTGCTTTTTCAGAAATGTATAATGGATAGTACAACTGTTTAATATGGTTTTGGTGGTTTTTAAAAGGCCAAGATAATTATCACTGCTAGAGCAGTGTAGCTGTTCATCAATTTTAATTGCTTCAAGTGACAACTGTAATGCTCTAAAAACTATGTGTATAAGTTCACATATACTCTGATTTAGGAAAAATAAAAAAGGATACTACAGCAATATTATTTTTGCTTTTTCACTTGAATGATTGATGAGGACACTTCTCTCCTTCAGAGCAAATACTCATGCTGGAATTCATGACAGAAAAGAACATGAAGAAAAATGTCATGAATTGCTTTATCTTTTCTGTAAATTCAGTATAATTATGATATTACTAACAACATATTTCAAAGACTGTAGTATCATGGGCTCCACTCTGCAGCCTCAGATATAATTGGTACTGTGCAGGAACAAAAATTAGTTGGCAAAGAACTCTTTGCTCTTCTTTGAGTCACCTTTTCTCAGACTAATTGTCAACTACTTAATTACTGATATTTAGAACTAAAAGTGACTTATAGAAATCTCTTTCCCCTGGTGAATTAAAAAAAAAAAACCAACAAAAAAGCACTAGATTGTTATGGCTGGAAAACTACAAAAGGGAAAAAATGCACCCATGCAATCTGCCCTCATCACTCAGTTCTAAGTAGGGGGAAAAAACCCATTGTCTACTACCAGTTGTGGTATCATGTCCTTTATGTCTTGCTTAAGGAAATAGTGAAATCTGAACTACTGGTTCAGCTCATAATAGTTAAGGATTTATTATAAAGTAGATGAATACTAGTTCAGAAATAATTTTCTGAGAAAATCTTTTATTTTTTAACAGTTGTCTAGTTCAGGTAACCTCGTCTTTCATCTTACCGAGATACAAATAAAAAACTGGTATACACGGTACAAAACTCCTCAGAAAATGGATGATTTTCACGTCAAAAATGAGTCACATTGTAGAGTGACATTAAAAATTAGAAATATGATGTACTGGGGGTATGTTTTGAGTATTGCATATGTATGTGTAATAAAATTTCTACATACTCATTTTGTGCATCTGTGAATTGTTTTCCTTTCCATACAAAGCCATGAACAAGCACTAGCTGGGTGTGAATGAGACCTGTAAAAGTTCACAGTCAATTCCAAACTCCAGGGACAGTGCTTGAGAGATAAATGTTTACACAAAAAACAGTTGTTATTTTCATAGAAAACTGTGAATATACAGCCAGGGAGATGGAAAGAAAAAACTGTCTAAAACAAAAAAAAACAAAACAAAACTGACCCCCAAAACAGAGGCTCCCTCACGTCAGTGTCATTGCAGCATTGTTTTGTTTGCAAATCAATAAAGATGTAATTTATTGTAAATTGAAACTGACTCCAGTGACTGCAGGGATTAACGATCATAAAAAATTGACCCAGTGCATGCATAGCCTTGTCTAAGTTCATCGCGACCCAAAGTTATGTTGATCAACAAATTGAATTTTTAATTCCCCAGATTTTAAGTTGACATTGGAATTCTAGCTTTAACAACCAATACAATTAAGAAAGTACATCAAGTCTCTTCCTCAGATGCTCCAGAAAGCCTGGGATGTTCTTTTTTTCCTCTTACAACAAATACACTGTGGTAATCCCTCATCTTTCAAATTGTAATCTTACACCAGAAAGACCTATTCTTTTATTCCTTTTTGCATTTCTTGCCTACAGTTGGTAAGCTATTCTATGGTACTTACAGAAGTAATCTATTTCTCAGGTCCTACTTCCTGTAATTCACATGTTGAGATATAAAGAGTATTAACTTTTCAACTTTTTCAAAGGAGCTCTAAATGACTCAATTTATCATGTTGGGCAGTGGAATCTTAATCTCTTTGGTCTATCAAGACTGAAGGAAAATGTGCTGTGCCACACATCCCACCTTCTCTATTCTCCAGGTATCTCAAAAGGGCTTAAAAGCCTATGGCTGACTTCCACCCTTCATGGCCAGGTTTTGTTCTTCAGAGGAAAAAAAAGGGAAAGCAAACGAGGAGAAGGGAAGCTTATTATCTTACACATGACATGTAACCAAGCTAATGTTCCATTCCAGAAACTGAAATCTCAAATCCAGAGGTGGCCAAGGGTCCTTGACCATAAGTCAGTTTTAATTATCAGACTAAGAATGCCTACAACAATAATAAATTTCACCAGGAATCTGTATTATATTTGTAATTTTCAACATTTAAAAGGCCAAGGTAATAAATTGAAAGTCAGTTTCTATATCACTGAATGTAACCTGCAACTTTATGTAAAGGACCATCACAAAATTCCATGTGCTTTAGCAAATTACTCCTTAAAGGCAAACCTACTGTTAAATTCACCACTTATTTGTGTCTTAATTATTAAGACATACACAGAGAACAACAGCAGAAAAACCCCCACAATTAAGCACATACTGTAATAAATGAAAATATTTCAGAAAAACTCTCTTAAATAAGTGTGACTGCTGAACATGAGTGCCTACAGCAGAAATAGCAATGAGATTAAGATACTCCTTTCCAAAGGAAGTTTGACAATATTTGAAAATGTTTAAACGTTTGTTGAAGAGGAAAACAACTTGTACTAATTCTGACACACATGTGCTTATTGGTATATATTGTTACATAATGACAAATATTGGAATGATAAATTAGTAGCATGAAAAAGAGTGAGAGTATTATCTTAATGCAAGTAAAAAAAAAACAAAGAACATATACAATTTCTTAGTACCACAAAGTTTTTCCCTTTCTCTGATATTTCATAAAGGAAATGATCAGTTTATTAATTCCTTTCACATCAGAGAATTGTATTCTAGAATGCAGCTGGCTCAAATAACTTATAACCTCTGATAAATTATAAACTTCTAAAACATGCCTCCTGCACTCTCAGAAGTCAGAGTTTAGTTGCACATCCTTTCAATATCAGTAACTGAAGGATTAATTTTTTCTGTACACAACAGTTCATGTAGGACATTAAAAGTCTCTATGGCAGTATGCTCTATGTTTTCAAGTCAAGAGATTTAAATTCTTTTCTGAATCTCCTCTAACAAGAAACAAGGCACATCACCATTATTGCTCATGTTAAGCAGCATGACAGAATTAACAAGAATTGTAAGAAATTGTCTTTTCTTTTTAGCATTTGTAAGTAGGCTAGTTAACTCAATTAAGTGCCTTTTGACAGTGGAAATTTTTTCTCCTCACATTATTCTTTTTTTTTTTTCTCCAGTTCAGCAAACTTCCTGCAGACAACATTGTTCACGGTGTTCTTCAAAACCTTTCTGAGGGGGCCTTGAAAAATCCACCCAAATACTGGGCTTACATGAACAAGTGGGTATGTCTGGCAAGTAATTATTTTCATACACTAATGTGATTTTGCTAACTTGCTCCATTACATATCTTTTTAATACTTGACTCTATGTTCTAGTATTCATGAAAAGACACAGCGTACTTGCATGTTTTCTTTGTTTTAGATGTACCATGAAATCTTTGAAGGTTTTCCTGGGCAGCATACTGGTTTCTATACATCCCATTCAGAAGTGTCTTAATGCACTGTGCTGAAACTCACATAAATCTCAGAGTTGAAGCTGCAGCACAAAAATTGTCTAGGGAGTCTATGATTATACAAACAAGCCTACATCTTGGCTTATACAAAACAACCCTTAACTATCATCACCTCCTAGAAAGCCTCTGCTCTGTGCACTCTAGGGATTCCAGCCAGCCCTTCTCTTCATTCCTTTCAACTTAAAAAGATAAAATACCTTATTACTACCATTCCCAAAGCCTTTCCATCATTGTTTTACAATGACTTTCTTAGCAAGAAAAATCCTAAAGCTATTTTATTTGGAGAGATTTCTGGATTCCCCTGACACAAGTAGCTGCACTTGCAGTCTGACTTGGGGAATCACTGCCTGTCTGTCAAAATGCTATTCTGTTGCTTTACCATCCTTGGAATGTCAAAAGTGTGACATATTTTAATACAATTTCTAGTAAGACAGGAATTAATATTTACCAATATAAAGAATCTGATTGGATCTTGGTAACACTACACTGGTTTGACAAGTCATTGCAGTGCATAGCATGAGCTGTCAGCCACTAATCCCACTATGATGCGTTTCAGAGAGAAAATATGCTGTAAAATAACAAAATTGAGATAACGGCTTTTGTGTCATTTTAGTAGTAACATTTTTACAGATCCCAGAACTGTAAAAATTCCAGATTGGATGACAGCAGATACTGGAAGTTTTCACTTAATCCCACTATAAGACAAGGAAACTTAGCAAAGCTGGTGAAATATTAAACTACCAACTCTGCAAAGATCTTTTTGTATGGAAGGGATGGTAAAAGAACAGCTTCTTGGGTTTTTTTGACCAGTTAGAATGAAAATTAGGAGATCTGTTTGCCTTTCATTTGGGATAAACTAAGCCCTCTGACATTATATTAGTGTTTGATTACAAATGGAAAAGTTTCTTACCACTTAGGGCATGAAACTTGTAAATTTTGGAGTTAAAATCATTAAGAGCATGCCTTAAAATGAAACCCTGTGCTGTTCGTTAGAGATGGCTAAACTATTTGATGTTAGAAAACAAAGACTGCCTACTTTTCTATTTGCAAATTCTCTGCATGGTCTTATGAAATTTAACTCTATGTGACTGCCTTACTTATTTCTTGCTTGACAACCATGGATCACGTCCTTTTCACTCCCTGAAGTGCTGAGTTCCGTTGCCCTTTGAGAGTCAAAGGGGTCCAGTCTAATATCATTTCTTTACTGCGACTTTTTGGTCTTTCTGTGCCTCCTGTGTTCACTGTATGACTCCCCTACTGGGTATCATCTATGGGTAGTGGTAAGTCTTGTTCCTAAAAGTACTTCTCATCCTATTCCATGTTGTTCTTTTGTAATACAGTCTCTTTCACCTCAACTGACATTCCCAAGGACCGATTTCTAAATTCCAAAAGCAGGGACAGGGAAAACTTTGAAGAGCGTTTTAATTTCATTCAGCCGAGTTAAGAAAACGGCTCAAGTTTGGCTGCCTGAAATACTATTTGCAGTATGAATTCCTATAGCATTGCAGACTATGAGTATTTCTGATGCTTTATTAGGATTTATCTTCTTTTCCTTGAGATACTTCTTCCATGCTTTTAGGAGGGAGGGTTCATGTGTTTCAAAAGGGCAGTTTAGTCAAGCTGACACTGACAAGGCGCTCTGGGTGGCTCTGACACAGAGATGCTTTTGTTCCTTACACTAAACCAGAGAATGTCAGAGAACTGTTTGAGCACAAGGCAACAGACATTTTTTCCTCACAGTTGCTGAAGCCTGTGACAAAAGGCACACATACACAACATTCCCCCCAGATACCTTAAACTGGGGTCTTTCATTGCATTGATACAAATGCATTCAGCCTGAAAGCTGAGGGCTTCTTGCTGTGCTTGTAAAATCCAAGTAGAGAAGCAATGAGATTTTATTGCCGTCTTTGCCTGGCTTTCCTCTGGTGTCTCTCTTTCTCCAGAAATATTTTGCAATGACAGATTGGGCTTTGCAGGCAGTGTATACTGCATACCATGAAAGATTTTATATTGCTAGAGCAGGAAGGAAAAAAAAAAAAAAAATCTTTGTAAGAAGCCTACTTTTGTTTCTGATGCTTTTAACAAAGCAAGAAATTAAAAATGTTTCCATTATAATCCTGAAATTTTCTACTAGGAATAAAGAGATCTGCGGTTTATATTCTCAGATCTCCATTCTATTTCTGCTCATTAATTCACTGTAAATTACTTACTTCCATGCCACAATTTGTACCTGTATGAAATAAATTTTGTATTTCTCTTTGAACTCTTATTACAGAAAGGTGAAAAATACTACATTCAAGATAAATACCTTGTATTATTACAGCTTTGGCACAGATTTTGGTGAAAAACCTTTATCAAGATTAAGGAAGTAACACCTAGGTTGGTGATCTGGAACTATGAATTTCTGACTGTTAAATCTTGTCCTAAATCCTTTCAGACATGCTGAAAAACCTTCAGTACAACTTTGCCCGTATGAAGTATCCACATTTTACATGCAGTGCACGTCTACGTCTTCATCTACAAACAGTAACAAACTGCAGTCAATAAATAACACAACAGGAGCTGTTCAAACCCCAAAGGGCAAGGGCTAAAGATCATACTTTATGTTGGCCTTAAAAATCCTGAGAGTTTAGCTGTGGAGCTACCTCTTAGCACGAGGGACTTGTGAATAACGAGAAAAATATGATAGTGAATATGGAAATACTGCACACAAGTGGAAACTAGGAAAAACAGTTGGGGTAGTAAGGGAAGCCATAACTAACCTTGCACATTTACTGTGCCAGAGAGAGGAATGGATTCTCTGAAGCATATGCAGTAAATGAACATGAACACATAACCTCTTCCTTCCCACCTACTTTTCCTCTTTCAGAGCCATTGCAGAGATTGCCATATAGAGACTTCAGAAAAAAAGGATTTTAGTCTAACACCTACTAAATTGAAGTAATTAGAAATAGCTAACAGTTAATGATGCTTTCCTCATGAACGGATGCTAAGAGTTATGAAACCTTGCCTGACAGATAAATGGTACCTTTCTCAGCCATCTGTCTTATAAATGATCCTATATGTACAGCTGTTATTTCAGCCAGACACCGGCAGCTCTGCAATTGTTTGTGGCCTCAGTGAAGAATAGTATCTGTCATGAGGCTTGAGTGCTCCGACTTTTTACAGACCTGTTCTCATCTTGTCTGAAATGCTGAACCACTGCACGAAGGGAAGCAACAGAAAAGGACAGGTAAGATAAGAACCAAGGGTAGTCACATTTCTCTATAGGTAGGTTTAAAATCCCTCAGGACTGTCCTGAAGTTTTTCTAGAACTCGCTGCTAAAATTGCAGATGGTTCTCTACCCACTTGTGAGAAAACACTAATGGCAAGCCCTCTGCTGTCCTCTTCCTGGGGAGCTGCATCGTCACAGGGCTCACTTGGCAGTTACTTCATCACCTCTTCTGACTCCCTCATGTGGTGACCCAGGAGTCTCCAATCCTTCCCTCCTCTTGCCCAGCCTCACCTCAGAATTTAGCCACTGCTGATTCATAGCACAAACAGTGATTACACTTCCTTATTCCTAAAGAGCAGTATCAGGATGCTTCTGATTGAGCTGAACTGTCCTACGAGCCTCAAACAAACAAATGTAGTAATCTATTTAGTAACGTTAAATGCCTTTTATCAGAGCGCCAACCACACTTACAACACTAAGGATCTCACAGCTGTCATAAACGTCTCCAGACCCTGGGTTTAATAAAACTGGTAAAGGTTTTGGAAAGAAGGATTCTCATTAAAATCTTATTACTTTCCACAAGTAAACGTGCTTTGTATAGAAAACCTTATTTTCTGATCATGCTAATCCAAAGAAAGCTTTACTGTGTCTCTTCTTTCTGAAATTGCAAAAAGCCCCGACTCACTGATTTGGCTGAAAAACAGCATGTTGATTAACGTTAGTTGCATATGTTAAAGATTACTTTTTGATATAGTATGAAACACTGTCAAAATTTTCTGGTTTACTTTTATCACAAATCCTTTCTGTTCTGTCCAGAACAGAACACTTAAACCAGAAGAAAACTCTTTGTCCTCCCATCTTTAGCAGCAACAGAATTTCAACAAAATACAGGCTTGAACTCCAGCTTCTCTGCAAAAGTTATCACCATTTTAACTATTAGAGACCTGTGAAATTGTTTGAAGTATCAATTAGAATTTTGTTAGGTACCTATTCTCTACACTTATAAAGCCACCCAACTGCCCTAGCTAACAAGCTTACTTTTATACCCTTTTATAATCTGAATACTTGGTCTTAACACCAAAGATCTGCCATACTAATATGCCTCCATATAACAGCACCTTTACACTCAGTTTAGAGTTGCTCAGTCATTGTGAAAATAAATAGTAAATTACTTTTTGTGTCTCTAATCCCTAGTCACCCCCTGCCAAAGCTAGTCACCAACCCATTAATTATCTATTTAAAAATCAACTCAAATAATTAAAAAAATATAATTGAAACATATATACAAAATACCATAGAAGGCTTCCAGATGATGCACAAAACAAGCTGAAATGATGTGCTATGAAGTGGATCCTGAAGTTTTAGAATAATGGGAAAAATTAAGTGTTTATGTAAATTCATGTCATTACCCCACTGACCACTTCCATGAGAGACTAATTTTGAAAAAAATTAAAGCAATTTTTAATCTGATGCACTGCAATCCTTAGCGAGTACTGAACAGGTGTACTGATCTGCTCACTACTTGGAGTAGTGCGTACTGTCACAGATACTGTGACTTGCAGCTGAAGGTCACTGGCTTGTTTTTCTCCGTAAAGTATTATGCCTTCAGGAACGTGGCAGCAACAATATCCTCCAACATACTCAAAACAGTAGCTTATCTTTTACTTCAAAATCCAAATATATTGGATCAGTGAACATTCACGCTTGAGCCTCTTCTATGACTCAAAGATAACAAACAAAACCCCATCATCTTTCTCATAAACAACAGCAGATTAGGCTAATGATTTATGAAAATTATAAGATCAAGAAAAAACTGCCAATATGGTGAAAATGAGCTAAAAAAGTGCTCAAAAAATGAACCATTTTCTTTTCTATTCTTACAGGATAAATTTACAATGATGTAAAAGAACTGCCAAACTGTTATGTATAAACTACAACAAAATACTGTTGCATCGTTCACTTCTGATCCACCAGAGATCTATTTGTTTTAAAGTTTCATATAGTTTGAGCATTGGGCATGTATGGCATTCAACACCTGATGGACGACTTGCATTCTAGCTGAATTTACCTAGTAATGAAAGTAATTTAACTAGTTGACAATATTTGTTAACACGACATTTTTGAGACCAGGATCCTAGGGACCATGTTTAAGCCTGAAAAAAAAGAGATGGCAGCAGTCAGTTCGTATTCAACATGATTCTTCTGCAATTAGCCCTTAATTGAATATATGGGATTGCTTCTCTGTGTGTAGAAAATTCTACCTTTATAGTTTTATTCCCACAGGGCAATTACAATTGCTTTTGTTTTGATAAAAATTTATCAATAAAATTAGAAGGCCCAAAGAAAACAATAGCAATTTCAGAACAAGCTTTTCATAGCAATTTGAAAGCAAATTAACACTGATATTTTTTTTTTTAGCTTTGCAGCCTTTAGGTAGGATGCTAACTTAAACCTGTGTTAACTGTTGTCTGGAATCTGCTTGGACATGAAATCCTTCAACCTTGTTCCCACCACTTCTTTTTTCAACTACAGGATTCTTTCTAGAGAAAGTTTTCATCATTGCAGTGGGAATTAATTTTTATTCAGTTTTTCTAGAGTAAAATATAATTCTGCTAGAGAAAAATATAAAAATGTCACCTACAAATAATTTATATTTTGAATAGACAACTCAAATAATTCAAGGACAGTTTTCTTTTCATCACAGTTAAAGTATTTAATGACAAAATCAGGGTTTCCAGTAATGACTCAAGAGAGCAGGTCCCACTTTTTTCCCCAGAATGGCACAAAATAATTTCTACATCTTTGAGAACTTTCAAGAAATTGGTTACAATAGATACCAGCAAGTATGACACAATTCTGGCATATCATAGCAAAACCTACCTACCTTTAAGATCACTTTGTAGAGAGCATGTTTTTGTTAATATTTCACATAAAGCACAACTTTTGCTAGACACAAAAGTAGCCTTTTAAGACAGTTTGCAGTACAGTAGTCAAGTCTAACAATACATTATTTTTATTCTTTGCAGAACTTTAAAAAGATAAAGAAACTATTGATGTTGTTACAATTTACAAATACATTCATTCATATGAAACATTAACCTGAATTATAGTATATGTTCTGTACATGACTACCTAATAATACTAGGTTGTATACACTACAAGCTAAGTTCCAGAAGGAAATTGCAATGCTCTAAGATTTACCTTTGGATAGACATTTATACATCTCTGATTTTTTCCTAAAAACTACCAAATCTTGTAGTTTAACAAACAGCAAGAACAAAGTAAACACAGACAATCTGCTTTTCCTTCATTCAATAACAGCAGGTTACTTACAATTTTCATAATAAATGGCTTTCGATGGTTGGATAAAAGTCCTGAGTTATGATACATAACACAATATACTTAACTGGAGAATATAAAAAAAAATAATTTGAAAAACTGTCAGTGGGGCTAAAGTAATGCTTTAGAAAGTTCAACTCACAAAAGGTCTGGAACTTAGCAGTGCAACTCTGACCTTGTCCTGTTCAGCTGATATTTATGTAAACACCTGAAAATCTATGCCTTTTTATCTGAATTTAGACAACTAATTCTTTTCAGGTTTATCTGATCTGGGTTTTAGACATTTCTTCTAAATTATTGACAAGCTTAGAAGACCAGCTAGATGGCAGCAGTTCAAAACCTATTCCTTCTTTCTTTCAAGAGAAAGACTTGTGAGGTTAGCAGCAGAATATACTTAAAGTAACAGTGAAAAAGATGATGGCAGAAGACAGCTACGTGGTCAAAAATGTACCCCCTGACTGATTTCTATAGCATCTATTTTTAAAAAATAGCCCACAATTTTATCTCTATCATTAATTTCTAATGAGGGTCTGTTTTCCTGGTTAATTTGCAGAAATACCCATAGTCATTACAATAGCACTCAGAAAGCTACTGACATTTCCAGGGCAAGCATGAATTGTACACAGCTCAACAGTGTGTTCAGAACCTGGGTTGTTAATAAGCCAGTTGTGATTTATAACAGATGTGGCCAAATTCCTTTTCAGTTGATGGTGCTGGATGTAGTAACTCTTAGAGCTGATGCTAAATATATCTAAATGATCGTATGGTACTACACAGATGAAAAATCTACCCCTTCTCTCAATTCCCAGTGTGAAATTAAATGAAGAGCTTCACACAAAGCAGTTTAAATTACAGGAAAAAAACAGATGTAAAGTTTGAATGCAATCAGTTAACTAGACAGTGTCCTTAGTTCAAATCAAATGTTTTCGTAAAGCCAAGCAACTTTTTACAAAATGGGTATTTCCAAGAGATTTTCAGTTACTTCAGCTTGCAGTAACTAAAATATTCTCAATTACTACAGAAGCTTTTATCTCTCTTACAAGCACTGCTCCGAGGATTTTAAACTGCTTAAAGTGTCATTAATAATGCAAAAAATCTTATTCTACGCTGAAAATGAAAACTACAGTACATTCATAGAATGCCAGCTTTCTGGCTCTCTGGTAAGATGAGGCAAAAAAAAAAAAAAAAAAAGAGCAGGCATCTTCAGAAGATGAAGGCTGAAACTTTGGCTAGGATTTCTGTTTCTAGCTGACCAGTTAAACAAAAAAGTGCATCTTTTCTTTTCTTCATTTAGAAGCATATTAGAACATTTAAAAAGTGTTAAGAAAACAGCTGTGAAGAGTAACCTACTTATTTTTGTAAGAGGATACAGTGCACATATTGCATACAGTGAATAAAGAATGAAGTAGGGAGTCACCCTTCCAGTGATAATATATATTGAAAATTGAGACCCAAACTAGAACTTATGATTCTAATGTACCAAGACATGCTTTTTGAAAGCCTCTATTTTTAAAAATCAGACAACTAGCTAACACAGAAGTCATTCTAATTAGACAATTTTGCAAGTGTTCCCAAAAATTCCTACTGTAGACTTTATAAAAAACAGATGACTTGGAAAACAGTGCATTCTCATATTCCCAGGCCTTTGCATTCTAATTTACACAGGCATTTAGCCACAGAATCACAGGTAAAAGGAAAATGAAATGTTATTTTATACCAGACTGCTAAGTTCTAGATTGTGTTTGAGGGACAGCCATGTGTGTATAGATGTAAAAATTACTGTATTTCCTCAATTTTGAAACCTCAAGCATACATTCCGTAGGTTTCACTATACTATTCAAATAATCAATCCAGAAGGGAAAATAGGAACATTCAAAATGCAGCACTGGTAACAGATTCCCCTATGAAATTCAGATATGCACTTCTGAATGCTGGTGACGGTACATGCAAAACTTCCTACACTGGGCAGAAGAAACAAGGTTTTCTGTTTCCCAGGACAAAACAGTCTGTTCTCCACTATAGTTACAACCCCAGGTGTTTAATTCCAACATTCACACTCTGCTGATGCTACATAAGAAAAGTATACCCCTTCTTTGGATTTTATTTCCACACATATGTCCACAACCAGTTAAATAATTTTCTGTACAACTGGGGAAGAATATTACTATTTTAATCCTGATCAGCTGATCATTTGGTCCAGTTCCCCTGTTTGCTTTCACTCCTGTAACAACTGAAATACAGGTAGAAAGTACTGCAGGACTGTGTAGCAATATTACAAAAGAGGAACAAAAGTAAGTCAAAAAGGTAGAAATGCAACACTTTTTCCTGCACAGGAACTGAAAGAATGCATCTCCACTGAACTGGAAGAAAAAAAGCACACAGAAGTCTGGATCTCCTGTAAAAGTTGCTGAAAGTAGCCTTTTCAGTTTCTCTCGGGAAGATTTCAACTTTGGGCAGTATCTCAGCATTTGTGCTTCATGGCAAGCTGAAAAAGAAAAAAAAAAACCAAACAATTAAAGAGATACTATACATAGTGATAACTGTATCAAGCTAATGTGACTAGTCTCGATCAGAAAAGTTTGTACACGGAATTCTCCAAAAATGCCTGAAATCTGTAACTTCTTCGCACACAGGTAGGCAGTCGTTCCCTTTGTTGTGACAGATGGCCGAAGTCTCCCTTGGCTATGCTGAGGAGGCAGGATTTATCTGCTTTCATAGCCGTGTTTCCCAATGTGCCGTTATTTTGCTATCTTTTAGGAGGTCTAGAGCAAGATGCTAGAAACAAAAGACATGCTTAAAGGAGAAACAAAGTCATGCTTAAAAGAATGGTCATTTGGACCAAATGACTTGGATTGGTAAATACAATCAGAAATTCCAGACAAGTAATTTAAAACACCTGTTCAGCAGCTCTGCCACTACATAATGATGAAAAATTAAGGACTGATTGCCTTTTTACCTCTGTGATTATGGATTACTTCCACCTCAAATAATTAAAAAATGGACTTAAAAATGGAAATGAGAGGGAGAAGAAAGAGCATGAGTTAAAGTGAGTTAAAGTGAGAGTGAGTTAAATCCTGTATAAAAATGTTGACAAACCAAGCAGAGAACTTAGTTTTAGGCTCTGTATAATAAAAAAAAAATGGTATCTGTAGACAATAGCATGCTAACAAAGCTGAGATGAGTGAACCCTCTAGGAAGTTACCTAGAAAACATAACTGGTAGGGGCAGTTAAAATTTCATCCTTTGCTACCAGTGAAATGCTGATCAATAAACGATTCAAACTTAATTGACATAAGCCTTTGATACTCAAGGACCTGGTCGCTAATATGCCATTTTAAAAAATTATTATTTGTAGAGATGTACTAGAAACACATTTCATCAGGAAACAACCCCAACACTCTTCTTTCTACCCTCAACAATATTATTTTTTTTTTTTCCGAAAAATGTGTCTTTAGCAGGCAAGTCTGACAAAAAGTTTTTATTATACAGAATCTGTAAGCTTGAACTCTTGTGCAGTCACCAACAAGGGGAAGGAATTTTTCTGGAGCTAAACAAAGAAGGTTAAGAAGGTGTGATAACATGGACTTGATAGATAACCTGAACTAAGTTCCAGCCTTTACACAGCTGAAAACAAACTCTGATAGCCAAAACAGAAGCACCCTGTGAGTGTTATTGTTTCTGCTGTAAACTAAGTGGGTTTTTTAAACATTATTTACTTTTTTATAGGTGACTAAGATCTTATTTAAAAATGCTGAAGAGAGCATTCCTGTGCCATGCATCTTCCACTGTCTCCGCTACATGTTTTATATCTTAAAATAACCTGACATGTAGCTGATGGAGAATCACAGAATCATTTAGGTTGGAAAAGACCATTAAGATCAAGTCCAACTATTAACCTAACACTGCCAAGTGCACCACTAAACCATGTCTCTAAGCACCACATCTACACATCTTCCTAATACCTCCAGGTATGGTGACTCGACCACTTCCCTGGACAGCTTGTTCCAATGCCTGACAATCCTTTTGGCGATGAAACTTTTTCTAAAATCCAATCTAAACCTCCCATGGCACAACTTGAGGCCATTTCCTCATGTCCTAACACTTGTTACTTGGGAGAAGAGACCAAACGCCACCTTGCTACAACCTCCTTTCACGTAGTTGTAGAGACCAATAAGGTCTTCCCTGAGCCTTCTTTTCTCCTGACTAAACAACCCCAACTCCCTCAGCCTCTCCTCATAAGACTTGTTCTCCAGACCCCTCACTTGTTCTCCAGACCCCTCACTAGCTTCGTTGCCCTTCTCTAGACATGCTCCAGCACCTCAATGTCTTTCTTATAGTGAGGGGCCCAAAACTGAACACAGTATTCAAGGTGGGGCCTCACCAGTGCTAAATACAGGGAGACAATCACTTCCCTAGTCCTGCTGACCACACTTTCTGACACAAGCCAGGATGCTGTTGGTGTTCTTGGCCACCCGGGCACACTGCCAGCTCATATTCAGGCAGCTGTTGACCAACACCCTCACAACCTCCTTGTAGTCCTCCTGAATTGCCTGTCCCTTCTTCCAAAGTTTAAACTCTCTTTTATTTCATGAGTTCCAGCCAAACCTCTCTGTTGAGCCAGGTAGGTGGTCTTCCACACCAGCTCATTTTTTGGCACATGGGGATGGCCTGCTCCTGTGCCTTTAAGATTTCATTCTTGAAGAATGGCCAGCCTTCCTCAACTCCTTTGCCCTACACCACTGCCTCCCAAGGGACTGCCAACCAGTTCCCTAAAAAGATGAAAGTCTGCGCTCTGGAAGACCAAGGTCGCAGTTCTGCTGACCACCTCCTTACTTCTCCAAGAATCAAAAATTCATAGTATTTCATGATCAGTATGCCCAAGACACCCTCCAACCTTCACATCATCCACAAGTCCTTCTCTGTTCGCGAAGAACAGGTCTAGCAGGTGCCTTCCCTAGTTGGCTCACTCACCAGCTGTGTTGGGAAGTTACCTTCCACACACCCCAGGAAACTCCTAGACAGCTTCCTCTCTCCTGTATTGTATTTCCAGCAGATGTCTGGTAAGTTGAAGTCCAAGAGAACAAGGGCTAGTGATGGCGAGACTTCTCCCAGGTGCTCACGGAATATTTAATTTACCTTTTTATTCTAGTTAGGTGGTCTGTAACAGACTCCCACTATGATATCTGCCTTGTTGGCCTTTCCTCTGATTCTTACCCATAAACACTCAATCCTATCATTACCATTGTCAAGCTTTAGACAGTCAAAACACTCCTTAACATACAGCTCAGCACCATTATGCACATGCAGAAGCAACAGGCATAGTGCTGTCAATACCTTCCACCAAGAACAGGGAATGTCCATACATTCCTGAGATGCAACAATTTCTCAAAATCCCCATAAATAACATTCCCAGACATAAAAAGATAGGTCTTCAGAAACAGTCACAGACCTATGACTGCTTATCAAAGGGGATGAACAACAATTTCACTGTGCTACTGCACAAAGTATGAAGAATAGTACCGAAAAGCAGTGGGAAGATGTATTCGAAATATGCTTCAGGAAAGTGAAGATACCTAGTTTCAATTCAAGTGGAAATACAGCAAACCTCAGATTTACACAGAAAAAGTTATAAACCAGAAATCTGCCAAGTAAGGAATGGTATCAAGAAAAACAGCAAGCTGTTTGTAAACAGGGACTAACTGCAATTCTTTCTAGAACTTCCTCCTTTCAAAATAAAGCAATATGTGACTTGAACCTACTAAGAGCCTTAGCCCACCAAAATCCTACCTTGTGTGCAGTTTCTGCGAACTGCTGAGCACTGTTCTTCAGCTCCTCTGTCTTTTCTTCTGCTCGACCTAGCCTTTCACCACGCTCATTCAAAGCTTGACTTGCCTTCTGTACTGCACTTGTCACACTGTCTGCTGCTGAATGGAGTATGCTGTTCCCTGCAATATCAAAAGAAAATATTAGAACACCCAAATATATGCATGCTTTGTAATAAGTACAATTATTTTCATTTAGTGTTCTAGAGCTGATGTGTTATCTGTTAGTTTACCATCTAGTTGCATTTTGGATAATGGAATAAGTTATTGTTTTCTCACTCAAACCGTATTATTAGTAAATTAAACATGCACCATATGGCAACATAATACTTGGGCAATATAAGGAAGCAGTGGACATAGCTATGTATTTTTTTTTTTTTTTTAAGACATGCTTATACATAATTTCAGGAAGCTACTCTACTAAATCAGTGAAACCATTCACAAGTGCACACAGCTTCTTCACAACACTCTCATGTTAATACAGATTAACTTTCTTTGGAATTTACACTATTTCCCTAGAGAATAAATGATTGACACTGCAGGGCACCTCTGTATGAATTCACCATATTTTTCCATATTGTAATTATCATAATATTTCATTTCCAAGTGCACCCCAAACAGTATTACTATGGTTATTTTATGCTGCTCTGATCTATCTACCTCTGACCCTTCTCCATGTGAAGCACCAGCCATATTTCATGTGACAACATACTTCATTTAAACCTTAGTATCTGAAATCCCAGCAAGGCTCAGTGTCTTCTAAGCCTTTAGCTTTATGATCCAAATCAACTTATCAGTGTCTCCGTTTCTTTTCTGGCACACAATGTAGTAATTTCTTCAAGTATTCAACAGAACCAAATTTCTCCTCTACGTTTATCCTTTTTAAATGCTCATTCTTTTCAGTACTCCTTTTTATACTGCTTCTCAACAGGAGGGATTATCCTCTTTCCAGAATGAACTGCTGATGAACATTTATAATAGGAACCACAGTACAAACTGAAAACTCTGGACAAAGTTACACGTTATTTATCACTATAAACTGGTACGTGTTAAAACACATGAAGAACCAAAAAAAAAAATTGTCCTATCATTGGACCTTTTCAGCAAAAGAACTAGTAAAAATTCAGCTTTTTTGCAATACAGTAGGTAGTCCCTTGCTGTCTTCCACAAGCTTTAAAACTTCATCTACCTCACAGGGAATTTGTTATCTAGATATAAACAAAAGAACTGTGAGAGCCAGAAAGCCAATACAGATAGAGTATTAACCACTAGGCATGCCATCACTGCCAGTTTTCTAAACTGCCCCAAATATTGTAATTGCACAGAGCCTTTTTTCACAGTGTTAAAGCCAAATATGTAACATTTTAAAATGAATTATGCTGGTAAAGGTACAAAAGACAAGAAGCTGAACCAAGCACTACAGCAAATCTGCTGTTAGAAAAAAGTCTGCTGTTCTTATGGACATACAAACCAAGTGAAAATAAAGAGAAACCTAATGCTTTTATCATTAATCTGGAAAGTGTGTCTACTTCAAAAATATTGCCAGGTTAAAAATAAACCCCAAACATTAATTCAAAGGGTTATTAGTTTCATTAAAGAAAAAGAAGAACAAAAGACCCATTCAGACTCATTTTACAGGTAATACTCCGTTCCTTAGAAAAAGCAAACAAACAGTAAGACTGAAACTGAAGGTTGGCCCAAGTAGCCTGTGGAACAACAGTACAAACTGCACATGCAGGAACTCTTGAGATAAAAAATTGCCTTAAAATTTTATTCAACTAAAACGCAACTAGTATCAAACTATGGAGGTGGGGGAGGGACCCAAGAATCTACACAAAATGACTCACATCTGATGAGTCAACATAAGAAATGCCAAACAAAGAGCACCTTGGCCTCCTGTATACCAACATTGTTACATTTTCCACATCAGTAATTAAAAATAATGGATGTCTAGGATATGGAACAGCTACAAGTTTGATTTTTTTTCTATTTTTGCATGGAACAAAGAGAGTGCATTTAGAAAAGGAAAATAACAATCGGTATTAATGCTGAAGAGATGAGTATCTGAGAATACTGTAAGTTGGAATTTGGAGAGACAGAAATGAAACTTTATCTTTTCAAGTGATCTCTCTGCAGTCATTGGGAGTCTGATAATAAAACTGAACAGCTTTAAATACTGTACACATTTTTAATTCAAGATTTTCCAGTCAAGTGTTATTTTGTTCATAATTTGCTAGTTTTAAGCCAGCTCCTAGGAGACTGTTTTGGCTTCTGTTCAGGTAGCCTTTCCAATAAACACATGTACTGGGCAACACCACAATGGAAATAGTTTCCCTTTTTTGGTGGTGTGATCTAAAGGCTTTAGCCTCTTGTATAAATCAGTGCTAGTTTTCTAGGATAAGAGTTTTGAAAGGTCTCGACAACTCTGTTGTTACTTTACAAGAACACAGATCTTCTGCTGAATTCAAGGGAAGCAGGGTACATGGAGAGTTTTATAAAACTAAGCATCTTCTGAAGTCTTAAAGTGTACTGGGAAGTAAAAGTTAACACATTGCTGACCTTCCGTCAACGTCAATAGGAAACTGCAGAAGGAATATACTCTGTATTTTCTATATTGCTGAAAATATCAGGATTTGTGACAAAGATTGGTATCTATTACTCTACATTGTTTTCAGCAGAGAGGAACAAACTTGAAAGTTTGATACAATGATAGTAATTGTTTTTCTCTATAGCTAATACAATATTGTGTTCTCTCCAGGTAAGATCTCCTGTATTCTTCTATGGCCAGTGACTTGCAGAAGTTGCAATTCTGAGACTGTTCTGGAATAACTACTTTTAGATAATCTTTTCCAATGGAATGTCAGTAAGCCTGACATTCCAAAATCCACTCTAATCTATGAGCAACACAGAAACTCATGTCAGCAGCCTATTGAATTTCATCAGTGTATTTCTAGAGCCTGTGTAGGTGGTTGCTGGTATGACTGACTATGCCTCGTCCTTATATTAGTATCACTGCAAGAATAGCAACACTTGTACTGGATGTATTGGAGAATCATTTCTATGAACAAATCACCTACAACCTGCAAATTTTTTAAGACATTCTTCAGGAGGTAACTACTGTGATTCAAGATCTCCAGAGAAGTTTGTTCCATGACTGAGCAACAAGTATGTACAGTTCAGCCAGTTTTAAGTGTAAACTTGTGCCAGCCAGCTGCACTGAGCCACTGAAGAAAAACCTAAAAAAATGTGACAGTCAACATCTCTTTTCTAAAGTCTAGAAAGACTGTTTTCCATCTTCGGTTACACAACTGCTGTTAACTACTTCCCTCCATACACTCCCCACCTCACTCCCTGAGTCTGAAGATTTCAGGTCTTCTCATCTACCGGGTTAGAGACACAAGTTCCTCCATGGAAGACTTTCAACAGCTTTTCACATACATCTGCTCAGGAAAGAGATTTTGTAACACCTGCAAGATGAGATAACCACAACCAAAATACAGGTATAGGTCAGCTGATGTTCTGAGTTGGTTTTAGTAAGAAAGAACTTGCATTGTTCCCAAGGTGTTCAACTCCAAGGGCCTGCAATCTCAAACTTCACAGAGCTACAGTCTCCACTATAAGCAGAAAGGGTCATGCGCTTGTGTTACTGCTTTTTCTAAAGTATATGGAGATTCTCCCATTTTTGGAGCATATGTATCTTTCTATAGCTCTCTAGATCAGATCCCAGAAGTTGAGACTATAGATTTTTCTCTTTCAAATAAACATGAAAGGAAAATAGGAAAGTTTTCATGTTTGGTGATTTTATTAAACAGCTTTTTTTGAAGTCTCTATTAAGGGCAAGCACACAGCTTTTCGCTATCTAAGAGTATTTGCAGACTCACTGAATAAGTAGAGCAAATATTGCCAGATAACATGGAGAAAATTTGTATTTATACTGAGTTTAATATAAAGTATTGGGTTAATATTAATTTCTAGTATCAACAAAATGTGTGTTTAGGCCAACTTCAGTTTGAAACTACACAAACCAAACTTAGCGAGATTCTTCAGTTTCATTTTTCTATTATATAAAAATATATACATAAAAGCACAGCACCATACTGCTAATTTATTTTCAATTAGTCAATCAAGTGGCTTAATAAGGTTGCTTCTAATACAGCTTTGCTTTTATAATACTTTTTGTCTTATTATCTGAAGTTTTCTACCCAGAGGAAAGGAGCATGCAGATTTCCAAATCAAACAATAGCTACACAGCTTGTTAATCTAATTTGCTAAGCAAATTATACATTTTATTTTGAAGTTGCTGTAGTGAAATATAAACTACTGGAATTAAACTCCCCTCTCCCCTTAGAAAATTCAGTTAGTGACCTGTATAATAATACTTAAAGTTATTGTTGCCCAAAGGTGTAGAAACAGCAGAAGGGCAGCAGCACTCAGGTGAGTGGTTTAGACCAGTGATCCTACCACTGTTACTTGCTTATGGACATAAAAACTAAAGAAAAGAGAGACCCCAAAGGGTCTCTCAGCCCATAAAACCAGGTGGCATTGCTTTAGGCCTTCTAGCATGTACAAGAGAAAAGTACATCCTTAACCCACCATACCCAGTACCTGAAAGATATAGAGATACTATCATCAATCAGCATGGGAACTGTCTATTTGTTGAAGAAACTAATTAGTCTCTAGAGATAAAACAAATCATGCAAACTAAATAATTGTATCCTACATTAATGAAAGGTTCATCGCATTCTCTATTAGCCATATCAAATGTATTCCAGTTTAATGCAGAGATTTATCTTATATTAGTGACAATACTCTACAGTGACTGATTTGCAAATGCAAGCAGTTTTTAATTGTACATGCATTAATACAGCATTTAGCAATTACCTTACTCTGAGAAGGAAATAAATGCAATTAGCTATGAAAATTAAGAAGTTCTGTCTATCCCATGAAAACTTACTTTTTATTTAAAGAAAACAGGTATTTATGGTTCGCATTGAACTGCATAAAACTGGACCTATGTCACTGAATAAAGCTTAAAAGCATAATGACAATCAGTTCAAGTTCATTAACAAGACTACCTCTATCACAACATAATTATTCTATATGCCTATACATACTATTTACACTCAGATATACTGGTGCCACTAAAACTTCAACAGAAGTTTGGAAACATTGATTGTA
The DNA here is from genome assembly GCA_002844005.1 of Limosa lapponica baueri. Classification (NCBI taxonomy): domain Eukaryota; kingdom Metazoa; phylum Chordata; class Aves; order Charadriiformes; family Scolopacidae; genus Limosa; species Limosa lapponica. The sequence goes on from KZ505637.1 coordinate 1,766,432, forward strand.
AATACACAGAATGGCTTTTTTCTCCCTCACAATTTTGTGTTTTGTTAACTGCCTGTGCTTTCATCACTTAAGAACCAAAAGCACCAAACAATTAAAATATCAGTATAAAACTAAAGGACATTAGGGAGAACACAAAGGTGCTTAACAATTAAGAATGAACATACCCTCATGAAAGAAGGAAGCATCATAGTGATGCCTTTTGTAATCAGGAAAGTGGTCTAAAGAAGGGAAGAGGTTATAGTATAGCATTATTTCTCCTCCCAAGTTACACCTCTGCTGTTTAACTCTGCTATTTCAACATATCCTAACCGGAACCACACAAATTAAAGAAAATCAAGTAGCATGAAAAACAGCAGACCGTTACTTGACCAAAACCTGAAAGGAGCACATAATCAGAATGACTTCTGCAGAGCACAGGGATTAAGATTTACTCAAGTGGAGAAGATGAGGTCTTAAAATAAAAAATTACCATAATTACCTTAAAGGTTCAACAGTTCAGTATTTTTATTGCTAACAAGCAAGGTGTATTCAAATTTCTCAATGTGGTTTGCAAGATCTTAGATTTACAAAGAGTTTATCACAAAAAACCCAACCCTTTTTATGGTTCTGCAAGGGACTATTAAAAGCCCTTTCCACAGACAGCTGAATAGGATAACCTTTCTTGCCACAATTGGAAGAAAATGGAGGCATTATCTCTGATGCTAGTGCCCTTTTATTTTAAATAGTGACATTAAACAACATAAGGGCATTAGAGTAAAAAAAAAAAAAATAAAAAAAAAATCTATATTTTTCATTGATGATATCTCTTGATAATATCTCCTGAGCAACTGAGATTCTCTCCTTTTTCATTCAGTACTCCAGAGCAATTGCATCAAGTAAATTATTTATACTTTTGAACAGTTAAAGCAATATAAATGCTTTATACACACAGAGTATTTGCGTTGACTGAAAAGATAAATGTTCTTACAAATTAAAAGAAAGCCATGTTGCATAGATGGTATGTGAAATAATGTTATCTAAAGCTTTACAAGTATTACTCTATTGGGACACCTAAGTAAGACCAGATTCAGAGGTGGAGAAAAAGGATTAAAAAAGATTTTCTCCATAGAAAGTCTGACAAAGACCAAGAAAAGGAAGGAAAAACCCTGCATATGAGAAGTATTTCTTAAGAGTCCCTGCACTTGGCATGAAAAGACTGATCTTATCAAATTACTGATTCAAATGTCAAACAGTAAAATTAGAAAAATTCATTTAATGTATCTTTGCTTCAACTTACTGTAGGAATTTGTCCCATAATCTTTATTTTGCTTAAAATGTTGTTAATCCTTGGGGGAGGAGGTGGCAAATTATTTTACTACATTTTAAGCAAATATCTTCTTATAGATAAATCCTGACAAATTAAAATCAGTATTAAATAATATTTAATGGTGATAGTTAATATCAGTGCTCGTGTTAATGATAAATAGTTATAGTCAAGATTATTATACCCAGTATATCAAAAACAGGCCAAATACACAGAAATTCATGCCTTTGGGAAAACCTTCCTATCTAAAGATCCAAGCTGGAAAAGACTTTGGATGTAATAACTTCAACAGCTTGCAGGAAGACAGCCCAATTTGTTCTCTAAATAAGGTAAATTTTCTTAGGGATTATAAACCCAATAAAGTCTAAAAAAATCTTACTGAGCAGTGATATTTGCCCATTAATTCATAATTGTTGTAAAGGGGCTTACTCGGGCAAAGTTCTGGAATTCTACAGGATCTCAAGCAATGCCACTGTTACAGCTGACGTGTCAAGGAGCAGAATGCGCAACTGAAACAACGGCAGCTCTGCACCATGGCAAGCTCCTTTTGGAGACTAAGATGCCAAATTTAAATACTTATCTTAAATCCAGTTCCACTGGGGCCACGAGTGGAGAGCTGTGAATACTAAAAAGGTTTGCAAGCTTTGATGCTTTTGATTAGCTGACTGGTAAAATCACTGGAAATGGGTTAACTTCCATGTGCATTTATATTGACACTGATGTCATCCTACGAAGAAAAAGTATGGGTTTTTTGGTTGAAAGCTTACAGCTGTTTCTGCCAGTAGGTGAAATCCTGTATTTCCTACATTTCTTCATGACCACAAGCTGAAATAGCCATCAAATTCCATTCAAAATCAGAATATTTTTCTGTAAGGAATATTCAGAAAGAGGAAACAGATTACATATAGGATAGGAAGACGGTGACTACTATAAAGAGTTATATCTAATGTGAAAAATTACCCACTTTGAATGAAAGCCTGTGGTGGATTGACCCTGGTTGGCAGGTAAGCTCCCACTCAGCTGCTGGCTTACTCCCACCCAGTGGGGTGGATGAAGAGAATCAGAAGGTCAAAAGTGAGAAAACTTGAAGGTTGAGATAAAAACAGTTTAGTAAGTGAAGGGGTGGGGGTGGGAGAAAAAGCAACAAAAACCACATGATGCAAAAATAATCACTCACCACTAGCTGCCCAATGCCCAGCCAGTCCCAGAGCAATGGCTACCTTGGAAAAAGGTATCCCCCCCAGTTCTTATTGCTGAGCATGCCATTACGTGGTGTGGTGTATAACCTTGGTCAGTCTGGGTCAGCTTCCCCAGCTGTGTCCCCTCCCAGCCTACTTGCTGGGGGCAGGCAGAATGAGAAACAGAGAAGGCCTTGACACTGCATAAGCACTGCTCACCTAAAACACTGGTGTGTCATCAACACAGTTTTGGTCACAAATCTAAAATACAGCACTATACTGGTTGCTATGAAGAAAATGAGCTCCATCCCAGAGAAAACCAACAAAGCCTAATTCACCTTTTCCCTGTCAAGGTAATCCAAAAGATTTACACATTTCCAGGTGCACTTTTTTGTTGTTTTGTTTTGTTTCAAATTCAATTCACTAAAGTATTGACATTTATTTAGGATGGGTGGGAAAAATCAGGTAGCAACATGCACTAAAGATAAAACACAGGATTTTTCAAAACAAAGGAACTGCTTACAGTCACTGTGTCAATACTATTGATTGAGCTTCTGACTAAGTAGTGTTAATTATTATTGAGAAACAAAATGCACTAGCCTGCTACAATGGAGACAGGGAACACTGTGCATTTGTCAATAGATTCACACTTCTAAACCAGGTAGGTGACTTCGAAAATTCTGTGTTCGCTACAAACTCAATCTGTGTATTTACAAAAAGATTATTTAAGTGGCATATTCAAAACCACCAACTTCTGTTACCACACAGGCTGAAATAAAGTTGTAGCTAATGAGTAAGAATGAAGAAGACTGAGTGAGAACTACCAATGTCAGGACAGAGTCAGTCAAGAGCAATGGTTTGAATGCATCAAATGAAAAATGCAGTGCCTGGCCCAAGACTGACTGGCTGTACTACAGCAGCTGCCCTCAGGGAGAATGTGATCTGGTAACCTTGGAGCTATACATTTAAGGGCAATCTTTTTGCAAAATCCCAGTTTATGTCTGAATGTTTTCTCTGCTTACTGTATACATTACTCCCATTTGTTTCCATCAGTTACTGTCAATAATAAAAACCAGTTTGAATCTAGCTTGTATCTGATTAGTTACTCTTTTAAAGAGCACTTTGTAAAAGCCACCTCCTCCTCCACCCTCCAAACTCTACTTAACTACTGAAAACAACACTACAGAAGGAAGAGAGTGACCACAGGAATTTCAAATTCTTTACCTGGCATTTGTTCAGATGGCAATTCAACTGCCTAGAAAGGGATTTTTTTCCCCAAGGAAAAAGGGAAAGAGGAAGTTACAAGCTTCTCTAGTCTGAAAGTTTCCCCCTAGGCTGTCAAGGCTCAGGTGACTCCCACATATTACCCTGATTCTGCAATCAAACCAATAAGTTTTGTTAGGAGAAAGAATTATGCCATTAAAAAAATTAAAAATTAACAATTGCTCACTACTGCAAGACAGCACTGAAGACATGAAGGCAAATCTCTTCCTCCACTAAAATTATCAAGGAAACTGTTCACAACAAGGAACAGCTGTGTCCTGAATGACCCACCAGAAACACTACAGCAGTAATAAAGGACTAAGTGTACTCTAGGTTTCTAACTCAGGAAGCTCAGGCATTTCAAAATCAAAATATGTAGACCCATGAATTTCCAACTGACGGTGGCACTTCACAATTCCATAAGCTGCGTCTCCTTACTGAGAATACTTGCTTTATTGAAGTCATAATTAGCAAAGAGTTACAGTTGCTAGACTACCATTAGCCCAAGGCCTTCCTCCCTACTGTAACGTAACAGCTGATCATAAAGGCTGACAGAACAAACATGTTCTTCCCCTTCTTTTTCATCCCTCTCACATCCCTGCCAAGTGACTATTACACTTCCTTTCATGTGCATTGGCCCCAACAGCCTTGTTTAGGAGCTTTGAATAAAAAACTGAAAATGCTGCTAAGAAGAACCAAACAGATAAAAGGTTTCTGAACTCTCTTAAATAGCCATGCAAAAGCCTTATTACATAGCTTGAGTTATTAAGTAGACGATTACAGAAATAGTATTTCTGTGATTGTAATCCTATTAGATAATTCCCTCTCACAACTTAATGAATTCCCGTATCACATGAATAGAATGTTCTCTAGATAATTTCAATATTTAAATTATCAGCCAGAAAGGATGACTAAATGTTCTGAAAGACAGATCATTCATAGAAAGTAGTATCTTTACTGGATTTATTAATTTAATTATAACTTTGAAATACTTGAAGCTGCAGATTTAAATCTGAAAATCAATTTCTCAATTTATCTTTCAAGGATAATGTCCTTCCCAACTTCAATTTGAGCCTTAAAATCTAGAAGTCTCGTAGCTCAGCCTGAACAGGAGGATTTCCATGGACTTCCCCCCTCCTTGCCCACCCTGCCTTCCCAGGTGCCTCTGTACAGCAGGTACAGTCTCTGGATGTGGAAGGCCAGTCAACGAATGATGATGTGGATGACAGTACACCTTCACCAGAGATGCTGCCAGGGTCAGAAAGGCCTACCCCTGGTATCACGATCACCTCCACAAAGAAGAAAGATCATAGTTGTAGGCAACTCCCTTCTGAGGTGAAGAGGGTTCAATATGACAGGCAGAAGCTTCTCTTAGAGAAGTCTGCTACCTCCCTGGGGCCTGGGTTAAGGACATCACTAGCCTGGTATGTCCCTCAGACTATTACCCATTGCTGCTCTTCCTTGTGGGTGGTGATGAAGCTGCAATGCACAGTCCAAGGGTAATCAAAAGACTTCAGGGCTTTCGGATGGTTGGTAAGGGAATCTGAAGCACAGGTTATTTTTTCCTCTCTTCTCCCAGTTGTGGGAAGTGGCACTGGAAGAAACAGATGACCCCAGTCTACTAACACGTGACTCCAAAGCTGGTGGTCACTGCCACAATTTGGGGTTTTTTCATAGTGGGATGGCCTACACAGCACCAGGCTTGCTGGTGTCAGATAGAGTTCACCTTTCTGAAAGGGGCAAGAGGGTCTCTGCTCACAAGCTAGTGGGGCTCACTGACAGAGCTTTAAACTAGGCTTTAAGGGGGAGGGGGGCAATATCAGGCTTGCCTGTGACAAGCTGTGGGACAACAGGCAATGGTTAGAGGGACAGGGTGCTAGTGAGATCCTGTTGCTCTGAGATGTGCTGGCTACCCTAGAGCACGCAAAGTCTTACAGAGAGAAGATGGACTGCTGAGGTAATAGGAGCCAACAAGGAAACACTGGTGAAGTACCTCAAAGGAATTAAGGGTCTTGTCACCTAAGGTGGTGACACAGCCAACAGCCCAGCTGAAGTGCCTTTACACTAATGCACGCAGCATGGACAACTAACAGGAGGAGCTGGAAGCCACTGTGCTGCTAGAAAACTATGACCTAATTGCCATTACTGAAACTTGGGGTGAACAAACCCCATGACTGGAGTGTGGCTATCGATGGCTACGGACTCTTCAGATGGAATGGGCAAGGAAGGAGGGGTGGAGGTATTGCCTTCTATGTCAACAGTAGGGTAGAGTGTGAAGAACTGCCTCTGAAGAATAGTCATGAGCAGCTTGAGAGCCTATGGATAAGAATAAGAGACCAAGGCAAAAAAGGGAACCTTGTAGTTGGTGGCTACTACAGGCCACCTGACCAAAGGGAGCCTATTGACGAAGCCTTCTTACTCCAGCTACAGGAGGCATTGCACTCGTAGGCTCTCATCTTGCTGGGGTACTTCAACCACCCCAACATCTGCTGGAACAGCAGCACAGCGAGCTTTAGGCAATTCAAGAGACTCCTGGAGTGCATGGAGCATAACTTCTTAAGCCAGGTAACAGACAGCCCCACAGGAGGGGATGCAATACTGGACCTGTTGGTCACCAATGCAAATGAGCTAATTGGTGATGTCAAGATTGGAGGCAGCCTGGGCTGCAACAATCATGCACTGGTGGAGTTTGCAGAACTGAGGGATATAGGTCGAAGGAAGAGTAAAGTGGATTTTACGAAAGCAGATTTCCAGCTCTTCAAGGAGTTAGGCAATAAGACCCCCTGGGAAACTGCCCTCAGGGACAAGGGAGCAGAACAGAGCTGGCAGATCTTTGACACTTTCCTTAGAGCACAAGAGCTCTCGATGTCCACGTGGAAGAAATCAGGAAAGGAAGGCAAGAGACCAACATGGATGAGTCAAGGCACACTGGTCAAACCAAAGGGCAAGAAGGAAATGCACAGGCAGTGGAAGCAGGCACAGGTATCCTGGGAAGAGTACAGGGATGCTGCCCAGTTGTGTAGGGAAGGGGTTAGAAAGGTCAAGGTGCAGCTGAAGCTGTACTTGACATGGGATGCAAATAATAATAATAAGGGATTCTACAGGTACATCAGTAACGCAGGTTTCAGAATAAGAAGCAATCTCAAATTAAGACTGATTACACTACTTTGCCCTGTGTTGATGCGGGGTAGCAATTTCTTCTAACAAATCTTTTAATACCAATAGTGGCCAAAACCAACTGTGAATAGAAAAACGCAGGCAAATATTGCACTTTATTTTGAAATGGAGAGACTTTCATATTAAAAATCTATCTAATTTGGTATTTTGTCCAAAGCACATAAGTCAAAGAAAAATAAAAAACAAACAGTGGATTACAAGCACTTTTAAAACATCTATAAACCTCTTAAAATAAATTTATTTAAACTTGAAAACTATAATCTAATACATTTATAAATATAAATACCAACCTAAGTAATACTTGCAATATTAACTAATAGCTGTAGTAAATGAAAGTTTAAATGACCAGGAACTTTCAGAATCAGTAATTACTACAAAAGCACAGAAAGAACTCCATTCTAGCTCTGTAAACACTCAAATCTGATAATTTGACACAAAAAAATATTCCCATTTCTATGCCAAACAGTAATATTCTGCATCTTGAAGATAACACCTCACATAAATCCTCATTCTTCAGAAAAGGCAAGAAAATATATTGCTTAATGTTTTCTATATGATCTCATCTCAGTTATACAGATCAAAAAGGAACCAACCTTTAAAATGATAAATGTCCTTTCTCATTTTATGTACCCCTACAGATTTTACAAGAACATAATGTACTTTTTTGCCCAAGATACCCATTTTAGAAAGTTAATTTAGAACTCTGATTACATGCAATATTTCTATGGAACAAGCACTCAACTGTTCTTATCCATTCTGATCTCAACACATGGCTTTTATGCTTAAGATAACGAAAATCGATCCAGTTAAATAAAAAATGGTAAAGCAGAATTAATCTTGACATGAACATGCAAAGCATAAAAGCAAGCACCTGAAATGGTCTTTGGCAGATGAAAATTTATTTCTACTATTTCAATCTCTAGACTGACAGCAACCTTTATTTTCTCTAAGGCAAACAACTGAGCATTTGGTATACCATGGCACGAAATATCTTAATCAAATGCAAAAAAAAAATTATTTGTTGTTCCTGTGCAGAAACATTGCTAAGATTCATCTGATTGGAAATTTCAAAATTGCAAAACTATCAAAATAACATGGTAGGTACTTCATCCTTTTATTATTTTTTTTTTTTTGTCAAATTCATTTGCATCAGAATTAGTTTGTAAGTGAAAGTTTGTAAGAATAATAGGTTCAATTGCACACTTTTCTCAGTGTCTATCATGTCAGAGTTGATACCAGTAAGTACCAGGTATTTGACAGGAGGGAGGGGCGCAATCTTGTTTCCCCATCCTAATTCTTAAGGGCAAGTTTTCATTCATCTCCTTTAGTCAGTCATTAATCTTGCACAGCATGGTAAACACCACTATATGCTTACCAGGTCTCAAATGTGGTAAGCTGAGTCAATAGCTCATGAAAAAAGAAACACTCATTACCACTCTCACATTGGCAATATATTCTTGGAGGAGAAAAAGAATGGTCCATTAATAACTCCTGCCAGCTGTCACAGAGAAAAGGTTACAGAGACAAAGATGATATTACTCTGGGCTTCTAAGAATATTTTAGTTAATTCAGCAGAATGGCTGTTAAAAGCAAAACACACAGGTAGGACAAAACTTAAAACAAAACCAAACAAAATCACAAGATCATCACCTTCCTTCAACCTGAGGTCTTGCTCCTTTCCAAGGATTATGCATTTCTAATACCTATCTAAAGGTGGCAGCAACTGTTTATTCTTATAGGCCCAGAATTAATCTTTGAAGAGCTTCGAATGCTGTTATCACAGGGCTCTATCCAGAAATGACAGTCAAATTCACTCTCAGTGTCAGCCTAATGTTGTGTCAAGAATTAAGTTGTTTTTAACAAACACAACCTGTAGATGACAATTTCTGCACACCACCCATCTCCAGCTTTGTTTCTTACATTACTGATGTAAAAGCAATACAATCTTGATTACCTTGGACACTGAATAACAATTAACATAACACAAAGATACTCCAAATTAGACATGTTCCAGTATGAGAATCTGCATGTTAGAAAGACACAAAAGTGGAAAGTATATTCTACTTCAGTCAAAACAACGCCTCTACCCCCAAATGCCTGCCTTTCCTCTCCCATAATAACATCCAGAATGCATGTAAGCTATGGAGAGAGCTCTACTAAACAAAAGACAAACTTGTAATATTTAGTACAAGACACTAGTGGGAAGAATCTTGTTACAGTCTTCCCAAATTTGAATTTGCTCTTTGTTCTCAGAATTAGCACCCACACCTTTAATCTGTTCTCATTATCGCTGTAATTACTAATGTCATGAATCAAGTTACAAAAAACAGTCTAGCCTATTTAACTCTACAGACTATATCCTTACATGATAGTCAAATGAAAATAAAGCAAAAAATGGTTCTAGAGAAGAAGAATCAGGGCTCTGGCCTGCAGGGGGAAGTGTGTGTGTGTGAGGAAGGCAATGAAGATGGTCTGCAGTTCCCCAGGGACACCCAGATTTACTGACAGCTATGGGCTCTCAAGCACTTCCTGCAGAAACAGACACAGTGGGAATTTCACTTTCTTCACTCCTATCCTTTAGGAAGGAATAAGTCTTAATAAGATAAGCAACCTTGTAAACAAGCCCTTCACCTTCTTTCATCTTCAGTTCCACTTGGGAGGAACTGTTCTTTTGTAGCTTTTTTTTGTTGTTTTTGAAAATATGCATTACTTAAAAGATACATATTACATATACAATGTGCGTATCTATATCATTACATACATAAGCATATATATGCTTATGTAATTGTAATAGTTTATTTAAAAAAATAGTTGTAGGGTATTAGAAGTTAAACTGACTAACCATTCAAAAATAATATTACATTGCACAACCCCAAAAAAGTTCTAAAGGATATAACCTAAACCCCAAAGGCTACCTTGGTAGAGGGGATGAAGTGACATGCTTCATCCACAGTCTGACTGCACTAAGGTTTAAGAATTATTTTAATACATTCCTTTGGCTAATTTACAAAAAAATAGTCCAAAACCAACAACAAAAGAATCCCAAGTTGCAAATTCTAAACTGAATTTAATGAATTTCAAGAGATATGCTCAGCTATTTGTTCTTTGGTTTGCTTGGCTACATTTGGACCTCACTTTTTCCAGTCAGGATGAATCTGAAATCGACAACGATTTCACTGTATTTTGCATAAAAAACTTCTGATACTGTTGGTTTCAGACTAAGTGGGTTTTGATACGCAGTTGGCCCACCCCTGGGCTTCAAATGAGGACTGCAGGTATTTCCCCAGCATCTGAGCCAGTCAACTATCAACTCACAGAAAAGCTTCTAAAGTCAATGAATGGTGCTGCTTCTGGTCACTTCGCAATTACTCCATTTGTCTCAGAGTAACAGACCAACTAACATAACCCAGTGATTGAACTAACTCACAGTATTATGTATTACTAAGGAGGCCTGCCTTTAATTGAGAGATACATCAAAGTTACTATGATAACTTTTTGGGGTTTTTTTCGATCAGTGGAGGAAGCATGTCTTCACGAAATAAATACGTCGTAATACATTTAAATATAAAGTAAAGTAAAAACTTTGAAGATGATGAAAAGAAGTGAAATATATTCCTCAGGTATACTAGAACATTAGTAAAAATGCTGAACCATGTAGCAAACCTAAGAACTTTTCCACACCTTAAAAAAAAAAAAAGTTTGAAAAGCTAAGTTTATCTATTTTTTCAAATAATTATATTTTCAAGAAGTATCTGCATGGGTGCTAGAATGATACTTTTGTAACTGAATAAAAATTTATCTGTATGCATGAACACACCAATAAAGTTTGTAATTATAGTATACATACAGTAAAACGGTAGAAAACCTAGCATCATACTAAGAATATAAATCTGAATATTTAAAGGAACATCAGATGTTTAAATGGACTATTTCATCTTACGTATTACAAGACAATTACTAATTATATGATTGCATAGCCTTTTATAATAATTGATACAGCTTATTTGCTAATGAGGACTTCACCTCCCCCTCGATTTTTGGCAGACATCCTGTCCATTCCACATCAATGAAGTGGATACACAGGTTACTGGAATTTAGGGTCAACTATTACTTGGTTTACAGTTATTATAGTTTCTGTCAAATTTAACACTTATTCACAGGGAGACTGTAACCTACTGTGAGAAAAAAAGTTGACAGCATGAAGAACAACAGAACCACTGCATCCAAGAGGAGATTTAGTACTCCTTGGTCCTGCACTGCTTCCACAGTCTGTACTGTGTGCGTACACACACACACAGAGCCTGTCTGTGCACAGTCAGAATGGCAGGCAAAGAAAATGGAAACAGTCACCATCTGGTATGAGAAGATGGCTGAAAAAGCCCATTTTAGCTACGAAGTTGTAATAGAGAGAACGTAGGTATGTTCATGGGACACAGTGGAGTCTAGTGCGTGTTAAAAAGTAAAAGTCAAACAGAACTTTATGAATCTCAGTGGCAACTCTTTTTTCCTGCATTGTGATGACACTTAAGATAAAGTTTAATATTTGGGTCAGTTGAAGCAAGAACTCAGACAGCTCAAGCTTATGAGAATAAAATAATATGTGTAATGTGTGGTGGTTTATTAACACAGATTTATCAGCAGGAAGGACGGAAGTGAGCATCATTACCAAACAGATAACAAAGAAAGGCTTGATAGGAGACTTCTTCCATATGAGATGGAAAAATTGTAGAGGATATCTTCTACCATCAATGCAGAAACTGCTCCTCCCTCCTCCCCACCACACCAAAAAGAAAACAAAGGAAATCCTATTAATGTCAAAGGGGAAAAAACAAGAGAGGAAGTTTACAAGAAAGTTTTGTGCCTTTTTTCTTAGATTGAGAAGATACTAGAAGAAAAGGATGATTGACAGAATAATTGTGACTTATGACAGCAAAATTAGTGGTAACCCCAGTGTCAGTAGCTAAAACGTAAACACCAAACTGGAGATGACGTCCCTTTTCCTCAAGTTTACCGTTGGTGCTTTAGAGAAAAGAGATGCAAGACAAAGTAACAGCCAGAAAAAAAGAGCACATAAAGGTGGCTGCACAAAAATTAGTTCTGATAGTAGCGTACAGGAACATATTCTAGATTTATGAGCGGAGAATTACCAGAGAGAACTGAGTAAGGCTCTCCATATTTATAATTGATGTCTACTGAGGGGAAGAAACAGCAACTAAACAAAACCCCAAGCCAGCCCACACTTCTCTTTTACAGTTTGGAAACATGAACCGTTAGGAGACTTGTTGAGAAAGAGAAAAAACACTTATTTATTTGAGCTGTGCAGAAACATGGGAGATGTAAGAGCTTTTAAAAGTGTTCTGTTTTAGAGCAGACAAAAATTATTTTCAGAAATTTCAGTCTAAGGGAACAACTAAACTGGTTTATTTTCCTAAAGAATACTTTGTGAAACACGTGAAAACTCTCCCCCCAAAATAGCTTTTGTTGCTTCGGATGTGGATGGTAAATACCAATTTCACATATTGACCAGATTTTTTTTATCTAACCAGATGTTTTTTAGTCTAATCCTGGAAATTCACCTTAAGATTCATGATTTATGAAATGCAACAAAACTCTAACTGATTTCTGTCAAGATCAAAGTAAATTCCAAAAGATACATGAGAAGTTTAGTAATAACCACTTTCTGACAAACTTGTGAGGAAATGGCAATGCAGAACAGGCTTTTAGTGGGAAATGTTTCAGGCCACCCAGAAATGTTTCTGGATTAACAGAAGCAGAGAGAAAAATCGAAATCAAGGTTGCTAAAAAGAGGGAGGAGAATGACCTCTCACAAGGTGCGCAGGGGATGTTGCCTCTAGAACTGAAGACTAGGGAAGCAAAGACAGCAGAAGAATGTGAAGTGGTGCTTGATGGAGAAATGCTGAAGTCTAGCAGTCTACTACTGTGAAGTTAGCATATTCAGACCCATGATTTCCATATGTTATTAGGCTGCAAGTTCATTTGAACACAGAATAACTCATGTGCAAATCATTTCATGTCCAACTGCACAAAGTACTCCAGCTGCAACTGACTTACCTCCCATGATTTTAGACTGGCAGTTGATAAATTCTGGCTTCTTGTCTGTAAGATATCGCTGACAAGTGTGATGTAGAACCTGAAAGAAGGTGCATTTTTCTGAAGCTGTACTTGCTACCCATTGGTCAAAAGCGTTTTCAAATAGTAAATCAAATTCTGGAGAATCCTAGAAGACAAAAAACACACTACTATTATTCCAGTTTTGTAAATTATTTGGAGAAAGATACAGAGCTATTATTTTTTAAAGGCATTATGTTGGAAAAAGGAGAAAGGTCATGCAAATCAATATTATTCCACCCCTTGCATTTCATAGGGCAGTGGTCAAAGGTCTTCTTTTTTGTACAAAAGACTGTACCGGGTAATAACAGAAGTTGGTGCACCATTGCTAAGGTGCTCAGGTGGCTGATCAGAGCACAGCTTTGAACAGAACAAGGGGGTTAGTCACAAACATGCTTTGCTGTGCAATGAACAGAGTAAGTCATGTTGTGATCCCATAGTATGAGGCACATTCCTAACTTCCAGTTCTGCTCTTTTACTACCGAAGATTTGTATTCATAAACATAATACACGTTAGTACAACTTTGTCTTGAGACAGCTAGTAGGCTGTATATTCCACATTAAAGGAATTCCAGAACTATTTCATGGGAGGTTTCTTTGGTTTTGGTTTAAAATCACTGTTCATGTACCATTGGCAACTGAACCATACCACCATTCTTTGTAGGAAAACGTAAGAAATGCAGAAGGATCTGAGAAAAAAAAACCACAAGTTTCACAATATTTCACAAACTTGAACGTCAGTAACCTCTCCTGTCCTTGCTTCTACTTACTGCCTTATCTTACAGCACAGCTGCATGCCAAAATGGACCCCAAGAGGCTTATAGCTGAAGACAAGGCAAACAACACTTATTTTTCCTCTTCACAAAGCAGAGAGGGGAAAAAAGGTAAGGAAAGACAGGAAGAAAAAACACCGTATGATTATGAGCTTTGGATTCCTCCCATCTTTCCCATTAAAATCTATTTCATGTATTCCATTGAGTTTTCTCTTTTTGTGAGGATTTGCACTTAAACCTGCATCTTATTTTTCCAGATACCCTTTGAATAATGAAAGGATGCCCAATCCACAAATTATTTATAAAATAGCTCAATTATCATTTTTCAGAACTGTTCAAACTCACCCGATTAGGGTCTATCCCATTGACCTGTCGAAGCTGCTCAAGCATCCATTGCGTTCTCCTGACAAAAGACGTAGAGCCTTCAAATTGCTTCACCTTTGTAATAGATGCTTGAGCTGGTTTCTTGTTAGTCACTGAAAAGAAAAAAAGAAAAATCGTATAACTGAAGTGGGCTTAATGTTTCAGGAATGCGTCATTTAGTTCACTGCATCAGTAGCTGATTTGCTGGTGTATTTTCTACAGTGTCCCACAAAGTAAATACATGTCACTGATTCTGACAGTAGAATACATTCCTTTTACTGGATAACATACTGAAAAGCACATTCCTTATTGTCAGAATGATGGTACGATGCCAAACAAACATTATACTACTCAAAACTGGAAATATTTTAGCCACTATCAGCTTAAAGTTGCCAACACCCTGTAAAAAGCAGAACTAAACTGAAGGTCTTTCCATCTGCATTCTTACAACGACCTTACTGTTCTCTTTTCATGTTAATTAGCAGAGGTTTCTCGTACGCAGCCTCTTACTAATTTCTTTCTCTTGTCATTTTAGACAGGGGAACACAAATGAAAAAAAAAAAAAGAAACATTTCCATATAAGTCCATTTATATACCTTTTTTAAAAAACACATGGTACTTTAACTTTCGTGTTGGTGATTGATGAAAAAAACCACAGGTTTCTACAGTCTTTTCACAACATGTCACATGTAGGTCATGCTCGTATAACACCAACATCTATGATATTCAATTCTCAATTTCCAGTTTCCAGTCAACAGACATAAGTATATGCATTTACCGCATTAAGAAAGTAAACCCACCAAATCAGACAATAGTCTGTGAAAAATATAGGTATAAAAATTAAGGAATTAAAGACTGCTTGACCTCCCCAAAACTATTAGGTACCACAAAGATAGAATAAGTAAGAATGATCTTATCAGTTATAAACAAAATATATGTTAAAAACCACAGTCAGTCATGCAAGGCAGGTCTGCAACATGAAACACTCCAATTAGTACCCTTAACTCAGCATCAGGTTTTTCGAAGAGTTCATTAGAGCTAACTTTTAAATCACATCCAAACACATCTCCACTTCCTGTGAAGAAATAACTTGCAGAATCACTATACTGCACAATTTTCTAAAGGTGGTGTGTCATTTATTTTTCTCCTTAGACTCTTTGTTTCCAAAAAATCCTTTAATCCATATGGTCCTCAAAAAGGAGTGTTATTGGAAAAGTCACTTTTCTCTGCTTTTAGGTCCTGGCAGTTAAAAAAGGCTTTTAAAAGAATCAAGACTTGAATACTACAATTGCTTATTTTTGTGATCCCCTTCACCAAAACAATCAGGAAAATGGGCTTCCCACTCTGCAGATGCATGCTGCATACACTTCTGCACACAGGGGCACAATTATACAGTAAGTAAACACTGATGTAATACCTCATCATTCTGCAAAGTTAAAAAGTTAATATTGTTTCTTAGGCTGAAAATTTACCAATGCATAAATCACTGTATTGTTGTTAAATGTACTTTGGAATAGATTAGCAAATTCAGGTTAATATGGGAAGTTCTTTTCAGTATCTCAGATTTACAAATTTTCAGTTCAGTGTGTGTCTCATGCACAGACGCAAAGTCCAAGCATCCTTATGAGAACTTAATTTGATAAACATAAAATTCATTTCCAAGTAAATTTTAGTAGGTAAAAAAATTCCACATGGGGAATAATTGTTTTTAAGAAGTTACTTTGGAATAGAAAGTGTAGTTGGCCTCAATATATTGACCAGACTATTGATAAGAATGTAATAAACTGATTGCCAGAAGTCGTTTAATGAGCAGTTGAAGCACTAAGAACCAAATTAGCTCAGTATGCAATTCAGAATCACACGTCAAATGATACAGAACAGAGAAAAATCAATTTATCAGAAAGGTAGCAGCAAAATTAGATCAGAACAACTACTGAAATGCAAAGATGAGATTTTACTAAGAAGTGAGATTAATATTAAAGATTCATCAATGGCCTATGCACACAAACCTAACAATATCAATAAAGCAGAGGTGACAGGCATCCCATCTATACTGACACAGCATACACAGGTTCTGTTTTTATTGCAAGTTTACACACCACTGAGGGGGAAATAAGCAGACCACAAACTTATGTCCCTACCTCCCCTGAATTCACTCTAATATTTACTCATGTCTTTTTTGCCAACACCAGTGATCACTCTGGCAGACTCTGTAGCACCCCACTGGAATGAGTTTCACATATTTCTACAACGCAGTACTAGAGAAGGCTATCTAACAGTGGCTCAAGTTTTATGGTCTCTTGATTATTCCCTTTCCACACAAAACAGGGAATAATCTACTGCTGAACGAGCCATGTATTAAAAACAAGACATTGTGCATACTATACATAAGCCACATATAGAATTAACACTACTAGCAATGCAAAACAAAGCCCTCAAAACCAGGAAGCACTAGACAGAACAATGATGTGATCAAATGCTATTTTTCACCCCATCAGAATCTCATGGATAATCAATTATGGTATATATAGCCTTAAAATTTAATACACCGAACTTCTCACTGCTCTGGAGACTTCTACATGGCATACGCTCTAGTGCTCTTCAAAACAGGGGTCGTTTCAAGTGAAAATATCAAATTTATAAATACTAAATGTCTTGTCTCAACATCTCCATAAATTGTTTGGCTGGTTTTACATATCCAAACTTTACATTCTCCAAACTTCCCTGCATAGCACTTTTACTAATCAACAAACAGCAGCTTTGTCATCATCTGGAGCTGTTAGTGATCTGTCCTTCGGCAAAAGAAGATCGCATTAAGTGCATAAACTTCATAAATTCTTCAAAATGTCTATGAGTGATCAACTATAAAAACATTTGATTAGATGACTCTATATCATCCACCACACAGTAAGTCTAGGAGAGGCTGAGAGGGCTCTTCTTCTACAGAAGAGCTTCTAAGCGTCTGGGGTATCTCAGTCATCTTAGGTAGAAATTCAGTCTCAAGGTTGCGGATGTGATCCTCTTGGGAAAACGGCAGTTCTCCCTTTAGGTCTCACACATGTAATTCCTGCACACAGTCAGAGATCTAGTTGCACTTCACCTTTTGTGCCTTAGTATTTTAAGAAAAAGCTAGCATTTCTAGAACATTCAAAAAACCAGCTACCCGCAAACCCACCAAGTATAATTTAAAACCTTCATTTAGTCTGTGACAGCTTGACAGTAGTATGGCAGTCATTACAACTCTGTGAAACCCTTTGGCAGCTGGGAAAACCATCCTCACTAGCTGCTCATTATGTTGCTTTGCAAACTAGAGCACTTCCACACAAGCCACTGAGTGGGTGTTACCTTGCAAACATGTAAAAAGTCTTTTCTTAAATCTGAGAAAAATTGGAAGCAATTACATGCTCCAAGCCACATTCCCTCTCTGACAAGTCATTCAGATGTGTTTGCTAAAATCTTCCACAATTGTTATCTGCCCTAATAAAAAAAAAGACAATATTTAAGTTATGCTGTTGGTTGTTTTTTTTTGTTTTGCTTTGCTTGATGGTTGTTTTTTTTTTTTTGTAACAGAACTTAACATTATGCCTTCAAAATATCAAGCTGCAGTAGTGTGGACATTGCACGTTTATTTGAAACCCATCAATAGATGGTAGGTCCATACGGTATTTCTGTGTGTCATCAGATGTGAATAAAATAGCTTTTAATTTATTTTTTTTTATTTATTTTTTAAAGGAACATACAGTTATTGGCAAAGTAAGAAAGAATGTGTGAGGAGTCAGGTACCACAATTTATGATGGAAGACATTGTGGTTTAGTGGTGTTTTGTTTTTGTTTTGTTTTGTTTTTTTTTAAATACTAGATTAGTATCTAGTAAAAGTCATACTAGATTAGTATTTAGTAAAAGTCATACTAGATTAGTATTTAGTAAAAGTCACTAAGTCAGAAACAGGGGCTCAAGACATTATTAACCATTTTGCATCGTAAATAAACATAAGTCACAGTATTAAGTTTCAAAGACGTTGCTAAAGTTTGAGAGGCATGCATTTATGTGATATACTCTGTTTCAAAAGCAGATCAGAGAATACGAGGCAGAAATAGTCAGATCAGAATTAGCTTTACAGAATGCTGTGACAGAGCCTGTAAAGTCACTGTTCTCATCACTGGGAACACATGGAATCAAATGTATTTGAATTCCAGGCCTCAGCTGGAATCTGGTACCACGTGTATGTCTAGCATCTTAAGCAGCAAATCAATGCAGCTCTTCACACAGAAAGCTAAGGGAGACTAAAGTCACAGTCCAACTTCACCTCCTCTGCAGCCCAGAAAGTATTTTCTTTAGTTTTTCAGTCTTCTAAAGTACCTTTACTTGAATGGAATAAATAGAATAACGAAAAAATGGTTAATTCCTTAAATACTTACCCCAAAATACCTGGCCTTGAGAAACAGTTTGAACACTCTAAACCACTGCACTATCAACTTCTATTTATTTTATCAGATTTGAAATGCATGTTTAAAAGGTAGTGTCTGTCCTTGAGGATTTGACTCTGGATATCCATGTTTGCTTTGGATGTTCTTTACATTTGGATCTGTGTATTTAGTAACTCAAACTCTAGGTAATTAGGAATCTTAGGACAAATGGCTTGATTGCCTCACAAAATCTGTAGTCATATTGCAGTGCATTTCTAAAGTGCTGAATGACTGAAATAACTACTGAAGGGAGAAATTAAAAGTACAAAGTCTTCAAAGCAGGCAGTGACTGCTGCAACTGTTCATATTATAATGAGATTTTTTTTTTATCTGGACACTTCACAGATTAATAAATTAAGCAGCCTTAACTTTTGTTGCTGTTGTGTCACTAGCTCTTGAAGAAAAAAAAAAAAAAAATAGTGCAAATGAGGTAAGATCACTCAAAAAAATTACCTTCATCTATGAAATTATTTAATTTATGAGAGTGACAGACTGAGACTCACTCCTAAGCAGGCCTGCAGAAGTCTACTAAAGGTACTGGCTGTGTAGTTCAACCCAAAGCTATTTATCAATTTAATGTTAGATAAGCATAATCTACCTGTATGTCAAATCCTGTAAAGGGGATACTCATCCATCAGCTCACAAATAACTAATGATGCAATGTTCGTCAAACTGGCTGTCAATAATGATGGAAAAAAAAAAATCTTTAGAACGCATTCAAGACAGTCTAAAGCCTTTCAAAAAAAAAAAAAAAAAACAAAAAAGAAGAAAAGTTGACTGAATACCATGGAAGTGTGATGTGATTTCATGGTCACTGTATCGAGAATTTAATCATTCCTACCTTCTTGTAGAAAAGTTGCCCTAACGCAAAACTTTTCACAGTAAGACTAAGTCTAAAAACAGCCAGGAGTTTCCTAAAAAAGCTTTTGATTCAGTCAGAATAAAAAGAGCAAATTTAAAAGCAGCAGCACATTTTAATTAAAAAATATTAAATAATATCTGATACAGATTTTATTATGAAATAGATAAAATTATGTATTTGTATTTGTGGTAGAAATGCACTTTTTTTTAAACCAGTTCTTAAGGGAAAAAAGTAGGTTATGAACAGACTGTGACAGAGATAATTACTCCTCTATGCTTCCCAGTTCTCCAGAGTTACATATTGAAAAGCTGTCTTCTCCCTCCAGACTTCTGTTTGTGCAATTACATCTAATTCTCATTCTGCAAGTCCCTTCACTCCCAGCCACCAAGGAAACAACTATTTCTTAAACTTGCAAAGCACTCAAATTCTGGCAGTCCTGTACACAATCCTATGGTAGCTATGGCTACCAATTCAGCTGATGATCTGCAGTTTCTGACCACTGAAAAAAATAGTGACTGTTTTGTTTCTTTGTCCAATTGCTACTCAATTCTGCAACATGTTTGAGGTTTTGTATTCAGAATATGAAGCATAAGTAACTTCTGGAAATGCCTCAGAAGTTTAAGGAAACCCAAGCCATTTTTTTTCTCAAAGAAAAGACAACATCAACAAGGACTAACCCTTATTTGCTACTCTTACCTACATCATTCCAAAGCAAAAGTCAAGAAAAGAAGATTTATCTCTATTCCTCTAAGATGAGAAGCTCTTCCTTCTGTCACAACAACCACCTTACAATTGTTTTCCCCCATATTTCAAAAATCTTACTCTCCCTGTTTTCTTCCATGGTGAGGAAATGGGGACTAGGCAGAAGAAGGACACTAAATAACACATCCCACAACCCTCATGATAGTAGAAACTTGTATGATTGCTGTTCCGCAATCCACCAAGGTAGTTTGAACTACTACTGCTCAGGCCATGTGGTCCTATAACCAGCAACCAACTTCCACAATTTCCCAAAGCAACTTTCCAACAATCAGAAAAATGAAGCTGAGGATTAAGTAAGATGGAGCAAATGGGTACGCTCTGACTTAGTTATTAAAGAATAAGGACTAGATACATGAAACTGTCTTAGCATACCATGTGGATTTCAGGAAAACTATTTCCAGTCTGCTTCACGTGATGGTTGTAAGCTTTGCTGTCTCTATCAACCCCAGCTTTGAGTTTGAACACCAAAACTTGTATTATTTCATGTTTTCTCAGGGCAGTTTCAACTAAAAACTGATCTAACGTGGTGCACAAATTAATTCTAGAACTTTGAGCCTTCCCACTGTGATTTCCAACTGCTATGTCCCTCAAACTTCATACCTGCTATGGCTCTTAGACCTCAACTATCTATAATACAGAAAGAGTCTCTGAGAACAGTGCTAATAAGACTTACATTGCCACCTCTAGGACCTAAAGGTACAGAAAAAAAAAAGGCCATGTTTGCAGTAGAAGACAGATAGCATCACTGAAAATAAACAAAAGCAGCTAAAATGGGGCAGGTTTAAATTCCCACTTGGTGGTCAAGGCTTACCACGTGTCAAAATGTCTGGTAAGTTAAGGCTAGACTTCTCAGAATTGCATTTCCTATTTTGCCCATATTTCCTCTTTCCTTCCATTGCCAATGCCTTCTCACCATCTAGGACATCCAAGGAGCTGAAAGCAGGGAGAAGCTGCCCAGTTCCCACCTTCTCCACTTGCCAAATAGGACAAGGGGATGTCAGTAGACCTAATACACAGCAATTTAACCAAAAATTAATTCCTTCTGTTCCTTTAAGCATAGCATAACGTTTTGACACGAAGAAGAGAGAAGCTTTCAGATACAAGAAGCAAAGTACTCATAAATTTAAACACATACTGGTTTTCCCCAGAGCACTTCCCAACAGTTGAAGTAACAAACAATTTACATCGCCTTTCTGCTTAAATCAGCGTCTGCTGCATTACTGTCCATACCAAGTTGCCAGCCTCATTGCTTTCTAGATAAAAATGTATGAAATATAGATCTCAATTAAGGTTTATTCATACATTGTTCAAAATACAGTTTTGTTTAAGTCATATTTATTCCTTCTACATACAAGTTATCTTCATTTGCTGAAAAGTAAACCAAAAATCAAACACCAAAAAAAATCAGTTACCCTGGAAATTCAGATTAAGGTATGTGGTGTCTTCCCAAGATGAAAGCCTAGACAAAACAGCTTTCTGATGCCTTCAAATAAATTTTTTTGAATTTTTTTTTTTTCACGTGAAAGACACCATAAAGTCCTATAAGCCTCTAGTGAGAGCCTGTATGTTTTCGAAACATAACACTCAGTGCATTAATAACCAAATCTGCTTATAAGCAGAGTGCCTTGACCTTTAGTTGCACCTAGTTTACCATTATATTTACTTTTTACAGAACCATATAAATACATGTACTTATAGTTTTTATGCCTATTCAAACATTTTAAGTCCCCATCATACCATATATTACAGCCCTTACAGTTTCTTCACAGACCGATTTTTCATTCCTAACAAATTTTTAAGGCTAGAAAGATAGAAGTATTGCAGTTATAAATTAATAGCTTGCTTAAAGTATTCTTCATATACTACAGCAATATAGTTCAAGGTATTGATACCAACGCAACTACTTTTCACATTGGCACGGTTATATAGACAGATACAGTTAACAGTGGAAAGAATGGCAGACTTCATTTTATAACCAGAGAGAAAGCTTCTGCTTAACTGCAAATATTTGGAAAGGATTCTTATTAAACACATATTCACTTCCAGAATGATGACTGAACTTCCAGGTTTTGTTGGAATTGCCTCTTACTATTCCATATTGCAAAACAGCCAACTTTCAAACTTTTCCCACCTCCTTTTTCCTGCATAAGGATAGTCAGTTGCATTTGAAGACTTGAGATATTTCTAGTCACACATAGCAAATTTGAGTTGTGTATGTTTTTAGTTAAAACCTGTTGAGAGGACAGGATGGTGCTCTGACAGATCTACCAAGGCGCAAGTTGCTGCAGGGGAAGACATTCCAGGCAGGTCTCAGGGAAGAGGGGTGACTTCCTCACAACCCAGGAACCAAAGTCTTCATCAGAGACCTCTCAACCAGTGCAGAGCTCCTGCTGATCCTGGCCTACAGCATTTCACCTTGTCCTGCGACGGTAGAGCCTCACTTCTTAACTGGAAGGTATTTGGTGACTGGGAATTTAAGTCCACTACAGCACGCGCCCTTCTGTATTAGTCCGAATCATCTACACCTTCAAACTTCTTAGCTCGATTTTCCTTAGAAGGAAGGCAGCTTCCTACACAGACTTTAGTGAACAGGATACTTTAAATAGCCTCGTGAGCATTTACACACACTTCAGAAAACCTCTCTTCAATTTAGCTTAGAAATCAAGGCTCAAGATACAGACCACAGTGAATACCTGTGTGGGTGGCTCAAGATATTCCTTTTATCACATTCTCGTCACTTCAGCATCTGCAGCTATGGAGAACAGTTAAAGTCAATACCACGAAAGTACTTCAACTCTTAAGTGGAATTTGGCATAATTCCCGTACACTAGGAATTACCTCACCAGCCTGAAAACAATGTTTGAACATCACAGCAAGTGTCCTGAGGGGCAGGAAGAGGCTCTGGAAAATTAAAGTTCCAATTCATTACTCAGTAACTCACACAAGAAGTATGGTATTAAGAAGTAGTTCTCCATTTATAATTTTGCTAATCTAATTTGACAGGCTTCAGTTTCTGGAAGAAATTGGCCAGTGATTTTTATGATCCTTCAGCGCAAGAGGACCCTGTTGTAACACGGTAGAGTGTTTACTGGAGCTTTTAAATAACTGACTTACAAATCTGTGCTCCTTTCTTGATTTTGCAATGAATCAATGGCCTAAAATATAGAAGACCAGACTACTACTAAAGAAAATACTTTGCACACAGCAGATGCAAGAAAGGACGCTATCACTTCTGTTCAATGCATAGCTTTTGCTTTACATCAGACCAAGTTAGAACAGCAGTGAGCAAATTATTCAATATGACTCAAATTTTCAGATGGACACAATTCTATAAAAACCTTCACATTCACATGTTGAGTGATAATATCTAAGTCTCAATATAAGCAACTGAAGAAGGCTGGCAGACTTTGATGACTTCAGATTATGAAGAAATTAAAAACCAAACACACACAGAGACCAAACCAACAAAACCCCCAGAAACACAGCTGTAGGGAAGTACAGGGGGTGAATAAAGGTGAGGCCAAGCAGGAAGAAAAACAAGTGGGCCAATGGCTGCAATTTCAAGTTATCATCATACATTATTTTAAATGAAGCCAGTTCCATTCCATTCCAATTCTGTCCATTCAAAGCCAACAAAACCCAGTATCTCAACCTATGAAGTGCTCTACCCACAGTATATAACCCACACCACATTTTTTCAGCAGGAGCCAGATATCCAGCCTTTCTTGCATCTTATCAAGGAAGCACAATAATTACTGTGAAGGGATGTTTTTACATATGCACTTTTTTTTTTTCTGTCTGAATTACTTTCTGCAGGCAACAAAAATGAAATACATCAAGCAACATATACATTTCATGTAGCATTTAGCATGACATGTAGAAACGGAAAAATTAATAATCTCTAAAGTATGGATATTCTGAATATTTTGAGCTTCTATGTTCAAAAAAAATAAGACTACCAGTACTACTGTTGTTAGGTCTGGGAGAATGCTCACATTAGATGCCTCTTAGACAGATCCAAAGGAAATTTACATATCACCAGGTCTCATCTCTATCCTATGTATTCAGCAGTAGTCCAGAGAGTAATTTATATGTGTGTGTATATATATGTACATATGAATGAACAGACTTTTGAAATGCAATCTTACCCCATCCCCAGTCCCTACCCATAATTTTTAACTTTTTTAAAAAGTGTGAATGGAAAAAATTAACTTTAGGCACCAATCTTCACAGATTTACATATTAAACTATCACGGCAGTTTAGAGGTATGACCAGAAACCTCCACGGTACAGAATGAATCCTCTACGGTGTTTTATAGACAGGTCAGCAGACTGCATCTTTGTCACACTTCCAATGCCTGTCATGCTTCCAGAAAACAGTTCTCTGCCCATCTGCAACCAAGGGTGTTCAGCGGTTGCTCTTACACACTGGCTGCGGTGGTTAAGTCCTCTTTTTCAGTGACATCAACCAACAAGTACTCTTGACATAACCCACAAAATAAACAGAGAATTTCTTAAACCTTCATAATTATTCCCTACAGCTTCAATTATCTGAAAGACACAATATGGTCTCTTGCCAAGATGTTCACTACTATCTCCATGTGCTGTTCAGCATGTCAGGGTTGGAAGTCACCTCCGCTTATTTTATGCCAATTGGGTTTGCAAAGCACTTTGAGACCAAGAGATAGAAGGCAACGCGCGAGTATAAAATTTTGACATCTTTAAGGATGCAGATAGCAATCTTAAAACCAAGTGAAATTGAGACCCTAATAAGACTAACTTAACAGTGCTAAAAAAAGTAATAATCCAGTTTTCAGAAAGTGTCTTGCTGAACTCGGACCCAACACAAGTTGTGTATTTACCCTTCATCCTTCTCATATGCTTTATTCTCCTGCTCCATTTTAAATTTGTACAGTGATGCCATGTCTCAAACTGCTTTTTTTTCTTCCAACTACTGATTTATTGCAGCTACCCACTGAGCTTGTTTCACTTTGAGAACAAGATGCAGAGAATTAAAGTGTCTAAAAACTAAAGTACCTGTATACTTTGGTATTTTTACTATACCAATGCTTAGTTACAGACTGACACATCAAAAGGCCCTACCACAATAAACCAAGAGCAAACAAATAGCTACAGGCAACACCAGAAGAATGAGTGACAAACACTGTACAATTGGTTACTATCCTAAAAAACATGGTAAAATAAACATGAAGAAAAACCACATTAGCTCATTTAAAGCAATAAATAACTATATTTGGTTCCCTTTCTCTTTAGACCACAAAAAACAAGGAAAAAAAAAAAGTCTAATTGAATTTCCCTCTCCCTGTCTCCCTGGCTACACACTTCAAAACAATCAACACAATTCTTATCTCACTGATGGAACACGCATTAAGGCGGAGGGATTTTGGGGGAGGGGGGGTTAATAAAAATCATTAGCTGCTCAAAACCTACAAGAGTAGGTCAGCGAATCACATGATGTACATATCTTCCCTTGTCACACTAAAAGGTTATAAAGAAAGACTGAAAGGAAAATTTGCATGGTACGAACTGAGGAAAAGCAGCCTTCTGTTACTGCTATGGAAACAAAAAAAAGCCCCCACAAATAACTTTGGAATTCTTGTGTATTTGTTATTTGTGTATTTGTTAATACACAATATATATTCAAAATATATTCAAGACTAATTTGAAATGGCTACTTCATATCATTTGCTGAAATGAATAGCAAAGCAAATGTGCATTTCACGTTATGAGAAATACTTTTCAGAACTGCAGGGTTACAGCACACCACCACTGCACCTGAATGCATTTCAGAGGACCATTTGAATGGCTTTTTTTTGTTTTTTTTTTTTTTTTTTTTTTTTTTTTTAAACCACAGTAAGTATCAATTGCTGATTAATTGGCTCAGTATCTTCAGAAAAGCAAAACCAGTGCAGAAAGACCTTTGGCAATATAATTCAACTGCGTAAAGATACATAATTTCTCAAACTTTGAACAGACACTCGAGTCTGAGTATCTCAGCTTCACAGATTTTACCCATTTTATAAACACATACTCATTTTTCTTAATACGTGGATCCTAAGTACGTTCACAGATCAAACATATCCAGTAGGAATATAACCCTCATTAGACTCTGTAGAAAGACATTTGAACTGCAAGAAAAGTTTTGATTCTATATTCTACATTGCAAGTTTCACACCTGCGGTGGACTAGATTTTATTTGAAGGTGCTATGCGCCGGCAGCATTCAGTTACTGTATATAGTTTTTCTCACCAGCTCTTTTTTCAGTTTGCATTCTTTTCCATTTGAAGGAGGCCCATTGATCTGTGTACCTTAAAATGCATAGCTGCTTATGCTATGGGGTTAATTACTGCTATTTCATAAATACAGGGTTAAATAATGCAATTCATAGGCATACTTCTTACAGGAATATACTCCAGGTAGTTCTTACAGGCCCCAAGTTTTCTCCCCAGTAATATGGAAGACTACGTTCTCCTCCTTATTCATAACTCAAATTAAATCTGGCTCCAGGTCTGATCTCTCAGCTGTGAGACTACGGAAACCTAAATTGAATGTGCCCCTGGTTATTACTTAACACATGAAATTTCAAAAAGAAAAACCTGGAAATAGGTTTAAGATACAACTGATGATTCATGCTTAAGGAGAAAAATAGATACCCTACAGACATAGAAACGTCTCAAAAAATAAAAGAATCTAGAAATAACTCTTACACATTTAAATAGAAAATAGTATCTTAAAAACCTTTTAATGACTTACTATGTTAATGTAGCATTAATTTTTAATTTGCAGTAACATTTTACTGCTTATAGTAGCTTTTCCTTTGTGAAATTTTTTCCTCTGAAAATAACTCAAAAAAATCTATACTGCCAGTGTTACAAATTAGTTTTCTTCATTAATTTATTTTAAAGCACAAAAACCGAGCAACTCAACCTTATTTCTTTGCACATTATAAATCCTCACAACAGCTAACGGGCTGTTCACTGACCTTATTTTTCTACTGTACATATTGTACTGCACTATTATGAGGGACAACATCCTTTTCATTACATTTCATAAAACCAAACAAAAACTGCTAATCTTCCACACAACCTCCCCCACCAAAAAAAAGAAACTCATTACCACTTAAGAGACATGTTATTAGTTACAAATGAAAAAAACAGCTTCTAGTAATTGCAATGGTTACCAGCAAAGACTTTACTAGCCATTAAGATCATAATTTCCTTCACATTTTTATCAAACAGGATTGTTAAAAATCATGTAATGTGAGTACGTTTCACAGCAATATTTTCACATTTGACATCTGAGAGGATTCACTGTTTGCCCCTCAGTATATTAACAGTTTGCCAGTTGGGATGTGTCTATGTTTGACCCTCCTGAGGGGACAACTGTTTCCAAAGAAAAACAGAACACAGGAAATACTCCACTGGCAAAAGTACTAAAACCACCTAAACAGATAAAAAAAAGGTATCTTGTACTTTTGTTATTTTTCATACTACTGTTGCTATGTTGCTCCTCTTTGTACTTCTGAAAACCAACATCAAACCACAAAAAAACATGCCACCAAAACAAAGAACCAACAACAAAAAAACCCCCACAAATAAACCAAGAAAACCCTAATCAAAACAACAACCCACAATTACTTTCTCCTCTTTAGCTTGGCTTGTAATGAAAGTACTTCTCAGGTTAACAGACACTCACTAAAGCCTTCTAAGCACTGTGGTCCTACCTAAAGGGATACAGAACACAGAAGGAAAACCAACACACCTAAAGGCCATGAAATAATTTTTGACATATTAAGTGATAGATTAAGAGGCCAGCCCTGAAGTCATAGCTGAAATCTAAAGTGAAGCCAAAAGAGAAAAGATATTTCAGTTTGGAAATACTTTCAAGTTTCATTTTGGGTCCCAGGTGAATACTGAAGTGTTCTTTAACAAGTCTATATAGATTGCACTAATTTTGTCCATCATCTGTAAATGCCAACAACAGAAACTACCACAGAGACACATTCCAATTTCCCTTGACCAAGTACATTTATCAAGTCACAAAGTCCCTAAAAAAAGAAAACCAAAGAAAAAAAGAACATTAAAATATATGGACAGAAGTAAAAATCCCATTGACACAGTAAATAAGTTAAATACAAATGCAAAGAAGTCAGAACTTTAAAAATTATTTTTACACTATATGTTAGTGATCACAATTTGATTTAAGATAAATAGGAGGCATTCAGTAGTGTAGCACTCAAGTGTTACAGCACGCACCTCTTTCAACTGCCTGAGACAATTTTGATACTGTATAGCGCATTTTACTTATAAGTCATTTTTTCTGAAAGATTAAAAACAGTGACTTGCTCCCACCTCCAATAAGATGCAACCACAGAAGTCCTTCTCCTCCTTCACAAGACAATATATTAGCCACTATTTTGAACACTTCCAATATACAGACTAAAATACAAAACCTTGGGTTTTTTAGAGGTTGAATGACGGAATCAGGGGATAATTAATGAAGTGTACACCTCAAGAGCTGCAAAAGAAGACATCAAAATCCGTGTTTTATGAACTGAGTTGACCTTTTGAAGGGTTATTAATCATCCCTACACAGGGCCAATTGAGCTAATGACTCAGGTTCTCTCAGTTAAGCTCTATGGACAGGGAATGCATACTAATGCCTGGTTTGAAATAGAGCAGCAGATTAGTGTTTGAACACTATCCCATCTAATCTTGGTCTGCTGTCACACACTTCACAGAAAAAGACAGAACCTTTTCCTCAGAAAAATATAAACTGCAGAAAATCTGTTACACACAAATTACCCACAAATCTAGCCCATCCAGCTGTGCTTTGCAAAACAACATAACGATAAAATCCCAACCCAAATAAAACACAAAAAACCACCAAACCAGAAATAAAACTATGTCTGCAAAAAGCACTACTGCTTGCTTTGTTTTTAAACCATCTGAACAATACGATTCTATCTACTCGAGTAGATAACTATGAATTATTTGACGGAAGTGTGTGTTTTGTATGACTGAATTGGATCAATTTCCTACCAGAAAAGAGCCAGTGAAGGTATAAATGAATTGACAGTACACAAAGGATAAGGTAAAGGTAACTCACACACAGAGGAAAGGGTATTTTCTTTAAAGAAATATCCATAGCATTCCTGGACACAGTACACTAGTATCAGTCTTTGAGAGGAGAAAACTAATTATTTTCGTTTGCAAATTGTGTGTGTGAGTAACACATTTATATCTAAATCAAATAAAACCCGGGGGGGGTGGGGGTGGGGGGAGAGGGGTGCGGAGAGGGAGGAGGGGAGTTCTTCTGATCTTCATTTCCTCTACCTTCAAAGGTTAAAACTAAAGAACTTTGAAGCAGATAAACGTAACAGTTTGAAAGATCTTGAAAGGAAAAACAAAATACAAAGAAAAAGAACAGGCATGAAACATGAAGAAAGTACAGATCACAGAAATCATGGATCTTAAATATTTAAAATAACTTCACTACCTAGCAAAAGTTACACAACTAGGACACTCAATAATTCGAACTTGTGCCAGCAGGTGTGCCCCCTCAGCTTGCAGTCAAGCTGTGACTGCTGGTATGAGAACTATAATGCAGTGGAGCTACCTGCTGTCTTGGTGGGCGGCTGTACAGAGGACATTAGCACTACTGCAATCAAATTAAAAGAGAGTTATACCCACAGTGACATACAAGGAGAGGAAAAATACAATGCTACAATAGTGCAAAAAAAAGCCCTAATCCATGGTAGTGTCTAAAGGACAAATAATTCCTCAAACCAGGAGAAATCTGGGTATGAAGAAATGCTGCAACCCCCCCCCAACCTTCATTTCACTGAATGTCTCATTACACAAAAACAGTGTCTGATCAAGAAGAGAACTGACTATAATCACTACAAGCACCACTGTAACACCTTGCAGATTTGTTCCTCCTGTTGTCACTATGTATTCATTGCGCAATGCAATGAGAGGACTTCATTTTAAAATAGATGAACTGCTCATTACATCTACCTGTACTTAATTCTTCTGACTGATTTATAGCTTCTCCATGGTAAGAAATGAGGTGCAGAACAGCATAGAGTCAGGCAAATTTAGTACTTGAGAAGACTGTTAAAATATGGAAAACCACAACAAATTCCAGCAGGTTTTCTAAAAGCGTGTATTTGAAGTTATGATCTCTAAAAACTCAACCACCTCTAAAAAGATGCACAACCTGCAAACCAAAATCTGACAGTATAGCTTTCTCGTCTCATGACTTTTATTGTCTCATGAGAAATTTTTTTCAGTTCTTTGCAGTGCGTGGGAGGTAACAGTGTGGATAACCTATACCACGCCAGATAATTTATAAGAAACTCCCTGGAAACATGCTTTGATACAGCAAATGCACTTGGTTTCTTCCAGGCAGATTCTAGAATTAAAGAAAGACCAGATGAAAATAATTATCCTACTTTCTTTAGAATGGGAGTCCCTAAATGACACTACTTACTTTTTGTGTCTACAATAACCTAGCAAGAAGACTTAGCATTCTTGCTGTAAAAGTCATGAGAAAATGGGTAATTTGTGTTCACTTTCATACACTTGTTGCAACGCAACCTAAAGCAAAACACATTGGGTCCACCCATTCTTCACCAAGATACAGAAACATGTCAAATAGAACCATGTCCAACCAATAGTTACAGAATGAATACATAACAGCCATCATTGAAAAGTAAAGTAAGCGTCAAATATCAACTTGAATAAATAAGAATTTGCTGTGGAATTTCCTCATGAGAGAGTTTAATCTGGGAAGGTTAAAATCAAATGCAATTTCCCTCACAGCATGATACTGTTACAATCTTGCCACACTTCACTGCTAAATTTTGTGAAAGAGAATCAACAAACTTCTGGCTGAGCAGTGGTACTTTTCGCAGCACTTATCAGGAGCAAGAATAAAATTAGTTTATTTTTATATTGATAGAAGCTTCCCTCTCACTAAATGCCTTGCATTTACCAGCATCCTAGGTCTTTGTAACGTACATGCCATTAAAAGCAAAGGTAATTTAGGACTAAGAGATATCTCCAAACTCATCTTCAGGGAAAAAAAAAAAAAAAAAGCCCCTGATACCAGTAACAGCCTCGGGAAGCACCCAGCACGTTCATAAAGAGATTTAACCTACATTTAATAGTCCCCTCTTCCTCCAGAAACATATTTTTTTTTGTTTGTTTCAATTCCATTATTAAGTTTTGAAGAAGCTCCTGTTGCACATAGCACTCAGATTCCCAAGATGTTTGTGATTTCATGACAGACTGGAATGACTTTGTTTAAACATGCTGGAATTCCTCCACTAACGCCCGCTCATTTATACAATTCAGTCACAGAACTGGAACAGACCTCTCAAGGTCCTCTCATCAGACTCCTGCTCAAAGCACAGCAAACATTATCATTCAGTGACTTTGCTTAATGGCAAACATAGTAAAACTAAGCCCATAACTTCACTTTCCTGTAGTGATTTTAATATTTTTTTCTTTTCTTTTCTCTTTTAAATGATTGGTATTTTGCCGGCTGTGACTTGTCACCTTTGCCTCCTAGTTTTCTACTGTACACCTCTCAGAAGAATCTAGTTCTACCTTCTCTACAACCATGAAACATTTAGGGAGTGGAAGGCTGCAATTACTTCCCCCCCGGGCCTTGTCTTCTCTTTTGATCTTTTCTAAAAAAAAAAAAGTTTCCTTAGTCTCTCTTCCTATCATATCCTACAGCTGCCTGACTACCCCAGCTGACTTGTGCTAGACTCTGAACAGCACACACCTTACACCAGGAGGCTGAAACTGGGTTTCCAGATGCGGCCCCATATGCCCAACAGAGGAGAATAATGACTTCTGCTGATCTGCAGGCTACGCTCCTGCTAATGGAGCTCGACTTTCAGTTCATCTTCACTGCTGCAAGGGTGGTCCACTGACCCCTCTCCAGCCTGTCTTTCCCAGGAGACCAGTGCCAACTCAACCAGCCAGCCCCTAGCCAGAGCAGTGGGTTATTCAACAAAGGTACAGGACTTCACATTTGTCTTAGTTGATCGTCATGAAGTTCTTGTCGTCCCATGCCCCCATCTGAAGTCAGGTCGTAGTAGATAGAAGTTTTAATAAGCTATTGACTACGCTCCTCCAAATTTGGTATCACCTGCAAACTTGAGGGAAGCTCAGCACATCCCATTGTCCTGGTCAGAGAAGGACACATGAACCAGAATCAGCTCCAGTGTCAGCCTTTGCACCATGCCACTGGCAGCTGGCCGGTTGGACTCCAAACCACCGAGGAGACACAGAATCACACCTTTGAGCCCTGCAGTCCTCCCAGCTCTTTCCCTCACCTTGCAGTCCACCTCTCAAATCCAAATTACCTCATCTGGCTGCAGGAACAGAAAGGCAGAGCACCGAAAGCTGCCCTACACTTCTGCACGTGTCTACGTTCCTGTATGACAACTCAGTGATCTTAGATTTACTTGAGGATTTATAAATTCCACTACAACCATCAATACATCCGTTTACTGTTGTAATGCAAAGCAGTGAGCTAGAGATCTTCTGTCTTTTGATGTCAGTTTTATATAATAGGTAATTTTTACTCTCACCAATATTCTACTTCAGCATTATTTAATTATTGAAGGCACAGGGCCTAACACTTAAGATCAGGCCAACTATATAATGCCACATCTACTGCCTAAGGGCCTAGCACTACACAGATTTGCAAATTTCAACTTAGGTAACGTTTACATAAGCTTATAGGGAAAGCTTGAATGGACTCTAAAGATACACAGAAATGTATATATGTACCTATCACTCAAATAATTCTATTATTCAACTTAACTGTCCCCCTAATTAGTGTTAGCATTTTCTTCTGATCAAATTTTCTACTCTTAACATTTATGTCCCAGCTATTTTTAGTGTGCTGACTACTCTGTAAAAACTGCAAATATTTGAAGTGAGGGAATTAAGTAAAAGAAAAAACACACTAAATTTCTACCAAATTACCCATTCCTGTACTCCTCCCCATTCAAATTTAAATTCATAGCAAGAATCAAAAGAATCTCCAAACACCAGGACTAACAAATCGAATTTCAACATATAATCATAAACAATTCCTGTTTTTCTTGTAGGAAATTTATTACTGTGCAAGTTAAGTGCATTTGTGTATTTTATTTGCCTTTTTAAATATTTTTGCTTGGCTGTGACTTTTTGGGGTTTCTTTCTTATTCTCTGCTTTACATACCCCTAACCCACACAATTCCCACCCTTAAAGGAAAGCTCCTATGTCTAACCTGATATTGTATGTATAGTAGAGCATTTGCTTGATTTTCCTGTTTTCTAACACACAGTATTAATATATTCTATTATTCTAAGCCTCATCGCTTATAAATTTGCTGTTAATAGCCTCTTCCCACTGCACAGTTTGGAGCCAAAAAAATCACTGTGAGTGCTGGCTTATCTGCTGCCTCGTTTATGAAGGCTATCCTGCAATTACCCTGTTAGAGTCATCCATAAATACTCATTGATAAAACCAGTTAAATGGTTCAGGAAAGGGGAAAATATATCTGCAGTCCTTACTGTAAATTGCCTGGTTTAAACGTATCAACGTCTTTTTCAAGGGCTCGAAACTACATTGAAATTTGTTATTTAAGATGAGAACAGAATGGCCTTAAACATGAACTACAGGAGTGGCAGCAATAACTCCATAGCTTTTTTCATTTCCTTAAGCCTTTACTCTGTGTGAAATAATTTTATTTCAAAGCTTGCTGAAGTCTTAAACATTTTAAACCCTTTTAGTAGAAGCTACAGAAACCAATAATTGGCCATGCTCTCCTCAGAAGATAATAGTTTGCCTTTTTAAAATAAAAAAGCCCAAAATAAAATTATTTTATAAAAATGCAGTTGCATTGGTTAAATTATTAATAGCTGCAGACAAACCAAAAGAGTGCGACTGTGTCCGAGTGATGCATTCACAAAACAAATCAGTATCTCTTAAACACGTGCACTTGAATTCAGCTCTGGCATTCAGAAAGTAAATTCTGAACACTGATCAAAGGTTACATCAAAGTACCTCACTAAGATATTCCCTGAAGTATTTCTGCTTATGCTACATAAATTAAGAAATCGCATTTTATGCTTCTTTGTTGTGAATCTCTATATTTGAGACATACTTGCAAGTATACAAATATATGAAGTTAATTATTGTCTCTACCAGTTTTTTAGACTCTTCCAGTCTAAAAATAGTCTTTCCAACAGACAGCATCATAAAGTAAATTGTCATTACTTCCTTCACCTCATATGACTAACACTACATGTTATCATTGCAGATGAGAAAAGATTTCCTGATAAATCTATTAATGATACAGATTTTAAGTTTATGTAAAATAAACAAAGTTACTGGACAGCATTCTTTAATGTTGTCATTTACCATGGGATATCAAGATGAATCAAGTACTTAAGTCATAAAATTCAGATCGTCATTTACAGATACTGACGTATTAGTTTAAAAGCATTAAGAAAGAAAGCGGCACACGTACAGATCGATGACAGGCAAGGCCACATTTTCAATATAACATTCAGAAATATGATGAGAGCTGACCAAGAAAACGAGGGTCAACACTTTCTAAAGAACATAATCCTCCTTAAAAGTGCCGGCTTTTGTCACCAAACTCAAAGCTTTGTCTGGTGCCTTAAAATTATTTATGTTATCAAAATGACTCTTCAAAAGAATTAGTTTTAGTGAATAAAGCTTTTATAATTCCACAAAACCAATATGGCAGTCTTAACTCAGATTTAAAGAACTAAAATACTGTGAAATTATAAGCTCTTGGTATATCGCTATCCATCCATTAAAAGCAAAAGTCACTTACCAGAAGACACCCTGTTTTACTGAGAACTTTATCACCTATTGAAGACAAAGAGACAATGAAGTCCTTCTCTGTGGACTGTGGTATATTATGCAGTCTGTCCAGCTGGTCAACAGACTATCAAGGGGGCTTAAGTCCCAGTCCAACCTCAATTTAAGCACATGGCCTTTACATCCACTCATCAGCTGATGCAAATCAATACAAATCCTTTGATGATGGGTCATACAGAGGAATTAAGATCAGAGGTTTACAGATTTAATAAGACGACAACAAAGTTCTGCCAAAGCAAGAAGAGAAGCAACTTCATTATCCCTATCAGTTCAGGCTGGTGGTTTCTTATATTTACTACGAATCCCCATATTTAAAAAAAAATAAAAAGTAGTCCTGGAGAACCCTGGACACATTAGTAAATAAACATAAGCATTACAAGCAGAAAACATTTTCTGTAATAATCTATACCTAGAGTTTTTTTAATGCCTAAATGCCACTTAAAAGAGCAGGACCAGGACTTATTTCAGAGAACAGCTACTTCATATGAAAGCCACAGAACAGTAACTTCTAATAAACAGATTTTAGATTGTTCTCCCCCTTACCTCAATACATTGAAATTATGCCAAGAGTTAGGCAAAACGCATGTTCTATCTTCTTGAAACACATCATCTTCTGTATCCTCAGTATAAGATTCATTTAAGTTCTTTCTGGATATCCAGATTTTAAGATTTATGTATTTGTACTCCCCCTCCATGGTTAAAGGCTGTTGAACCTCAATCAGAGCTTTCTTTTCTCTGTGTGACTTTATTAAGACCATATGTAGATGAGAATACCTACATTAAAAAAAAAAACCCTCACCTTTGTCTCAACTAATATTCTTATATAATAACTTTTTCTCATGCAGAGACAATTTTACAGACTCAAGAGTGATTTTTCTAGCTTGGACACAAGCCATCCTGCTGGATCTCTTCTGGATAAGACATTATTAGTACCACAGCAATGAATCAATATAAGGCCACTCAAAAAGTTCAAGTTTAGAAGCAACAGAAATACTGAACACAATAAATGAAACAAAAGGTTTGTAAAGACTGTGCTATCATCGATTTTAAAAGGAATTGATGACCATTTCAATGAACTATAATACTATCTGATAGGAAAAAGAGAAGAGAAATACAAAATGGAGAAAAGACTAAATAATCATCATGTGGCAGAGACTTTATCTTAAATTAAATAGATCATTATTATAACAAGATTAACTTCCAACTCACAAGAGTGAGTATTATTAATACTGCTTTCCTAATTACACATCTTTTATTGTAACACAGTACATGTTTATGTATTCCACATTATACAATTTGATTTAAATATATTTTACTTATTTACAACATAATTAAGATATCCATGTAAGCATTCAGTAGTACTGCACTGTAGGTGTACTGCCATCTCGTACAAGATAAAGCAATAGAGAGTAACACAAGAACAATCAAAGATTATGCAGGGAAATTTTGCAATGAGAAAATAAAAATATTTTTCAATCTAGAAAGAGAGCTAAACACTGGGAAGGGTGAAGACGGAAGGAGCATAACGTAAGTCCCAACTTCATGCATGGCATGATAACTACTGAGTTTTCCTCACAATTTCTCACAGTTACTACAAGGCATTAAATTAAGTTAATCAAAAAAGTGAACACATGCAATTCAAAATTAAACCATGTAACAATTGTCATAAAACACTAAAAAACCTAGATGAGTTGAAACATTGATTAGACAAGCTTGCATAAAAGGATCCTCAAATAATTAATTATAAAGTACAAGATTTAGGAAGGAGATAAAAAATACACTAGTGAGTATATTGACATGTGTTCACCCTTTCCTGATCTTCAATCTCCAAGTACTCATTATTAGCCAGTATCAAAGAAAATCGGGCTACTTGGATAATTCTCAGTATCACTGTTACAGACTAACCCGTCATAGACAAACTAACTCTTCCTTATAGACAAGCACTAAGCTATTCAATCAAAACCCACTATAGAATAAAATTCAAACTTGTTGAATCATACGTGTCTTTGCAAGTTACCAAATGCTTAGTTGACTTTGGGGGGGGAAATAAATATTGGGAGAATTCTCAGCTGCTTTCCGTGAAGTCCTTAAAGGACTCAAAATAGCTAAAGCAATATGCTGAGCAGTGAAAAGAATACTGTAAAAGTCTAAAGCATATATATAAGCAAGTGAAAGTCCCTTTCATTTCAAATCAAAGGTTATTTACTTTAATGGGCTCAGCTATACACAGTTTCAGGAAGTGGGGCTGGGAAATTCAGGATTGCAGCCCATATATCACCGTTTCTCAATGCTTAACTGAACTGCACATTTATATTACACACCACTCCTGTCTGCAGTGTTCAGACTTGTAACACTTCCCTTTCCTATCAGAGCCCTGCGACAACAGCATGACAACTTTCTTACGTCAAGATAAAAGGAGAACACAACAAGAAGCTTTGGCACAATCTATTTTCCCTTAACAATTCTCTTCCACACCACTGCACAGCCAGCCGTCCCCAGCCATCAAGAGATAACTATATCGGAGATCCACGTCTTTGGCTGATGTTTCAGGAGGAAAACAGTTCCAAGCTACTGTCTTATACACGTGGCCCAAGGCTAATATTTTTCGGTTGGCTGTATAAATTGAGGAAGATTTCAACCATGCAGTGTCAAAACTGTAATCTGCTTCAGTAATAAATAACTGCTTTGATTTGCTCAGCCTGGAAGAACTCACTGCACTGGTTTACTATTGTGGTTTAAAATTTGTGGTTGGTTCTCTAACGCTAGGAATCAATTTTTCTACAGAAAAGCTCTAACCAATGAAACACATAAATGTTTTGTTTCCTTCAGATAAGTACATATTCTGAGGAGAAAGAAGTAGTTCAAAGCAAGTTAAGCATGGTGCATATATAGCTGGCTTTTATCTCTGTCCCCATCCACCAAGTAGGTACAGGGTGCTTCCACGCCTTTTCCTTCTAGAAAAGTCAGACACAGTATTTATTAAATTCCTTTGAAATGAAAAAAGTTAGACAGAATTGTTGCTAATGAATTTCCATTACAGGGGGGTGGAAGGTAAAAATTCACTATTTTTCCACAGAAGCAGTAAAAAAAAAAAAAAAAAAAAAAGAATTTTCACAGATCAGTCCCTGCAAACACAAACCCTATTCAACAAACCTTTATTTTACATAGTATCACCTCGTTGAATAAATTAATTTAAATTTCAGAATAGTGTTATAGCTGGAAACAGAACTGAAATGTAAAAACTGTTTGAAACGAAAATGCAAAATCCTGGGTACTTTAAGAAGTTCTCCGGGCATTTAAGTTCAGTTTTTGGTTTCATATTAAAAAAAAAAAACAAAACACACAGGGTTTGCTTCATATCATAAAGATTCATTTTCACAACTTTGAAGAATTTACTATAACAGCATATTGTCAACAGCTACTGTACTTCCTGCAGGTCTGACCCTGCCTCCCACTGAAACCAAGTTGCAAAATCAGTTGGAAATTTCCAAGTCCCAAGCTTTTATAAAAAACAAAAATGGAAAAGAAAAAAGTAATAATAAAGCCATTACATTATTTAAGCTGCTTCAGAGTGAAATTTAAGAGAAAATAACACCACAGAAACCTCCTAGAAACACAAGTTTTAAAAATTTACTAGCATTCATTAGCTTAATTATTTAAGTACACATTAATAGTAGCAGTTAGGCACAGCAACTTAAAAGGGAAAAAAAAAAAAAGGAGGGAGGGAGGAAACACCCCACTCTACAGGCTAATTCTTTTAATGAGAAATGTTTCATTGTGTCACAGATGTCTATTTCCATTACCTTTTCCATCTAGTAATTATTCCTAGTTAGTGACATGTTGCAAACACTACCATTTCAGTTCATGTTCGCTCAGAACAGCATCCTGCTGCTAGGTAAGATGCTTTACTAAAACCCCTGAAATAAATAAAGATCGAGAAATAGGAGTCATTGCTTTAAGGGGTTCAATTACTCCCCCTTTCATCTTTTCACATGACCATCTAAGAAATCAAAAGAGTTCATATCAAAATTATGCATTAAGAGCCTTTGCAGCATTCCTGTTTGAGTTCTCCCCCGCCTAGCACTTTTTCTGCCACTGGCTTTTCCAAGAAACAGCACCTTTTCTATCAGAACTCAGTCCCTGTTGATTAAGCAATAAATGGGACATCAAAATATCTGGGATTCACTGAGATGCAGTAATTAGTACCCGTCATCTGACCTGCCTAACTACCACAACCGCTGTTTATAACATTTGCTGGCAAAATCTCCCATGGCATTGGCGACAGACAACCTTTGAACCCTTCTGTCCTTTTCCCAAGCCCGAGAATACTGAATGGTTTGTTCTTACATGAACTGTAATCTTAAATCCACGAGATTACCTATGAGCCTGAAAGAGTTTTTGCTAGCTAGAGCGAGCAATGTATAAGCAGTAAATTGCTGCATCAGTTGGTTTAACAGTTCTTAAGCAAATACATCTGCATCCCAGTTCCAGGTTTCCACAGACCTATTCTATCACAGCTGTGAAGAATATGCTATTTGCAACTAAAAAAACCTCAAGCACTATCCTAGAAAATTTATACTGCACAGGGACAGGTATTCAACCACTTTTTTTGGCACTGCTAGAAGTGCAGGGATGTGTCCATATTAGCATGTCAGGACAGAACTGATGCTAATGAGGCCTTCAAAAGGCTCTTCAGAAGTCAATTTAGCCTTGTCAGAGATTTACTGAATGTGGTATAATTGCAAAGGCTGCCAACACAAGAAGTTTAATGTGATCCAGAATAGCTAGAGAAACTACAACATCAGGGAAAGAAAGCAAAGGCATTTGGATTGAAAGGATGCAAGGACTAAAATTACAGGGGAAGTGAGCAGAACAGCCTTATCCCATTCGAAGTGTTTTATCTTAACAACTCACTCTCCCTAGTCAAACTCAAAAGCACGAAGCATAACAGCAAGTACAGCACTGGTGAACAGACCGGTTGAGAGCAATCTGAAACAAATGCTCAAAGATTACTTGACAATACCATGGGAACAGTAAGGCTTCTTGGTTTTAATTATATTTTAAAGGGATATCTGATTCAGTTGTATTTTATGTGCTGAGTTAGGCTGGACCATTCTCAGAATAACAGGCATCGAATACGACCAGCAAGGTTGTAAGATTAAAGCCAGTAATTCAACTGAATCAGTTTCTCTTAAGGAGCGCTGAAATGCATCATCAGCCAAGTGGTGTTTCACATCTACATCACCCACGCACATCAGACATTTAAAGAGTGATCTAAAAAAAGAGGAAGAAACTTTTCCACCCTTCTGTGTTTGTCAAATTATCCAGACATAAGAGCTATTAATTTCATTTTAAACAGACCTTGCAGAAAGGTCATCTGTGCACTAATGAAAGACCTTCAAGCCACATTGCTTTCTTCCCTACCCATGGAGCACACACACAGGAGCATCATACTTGCATAAAAAACCAGGAAAGGGATGATACCTGATTCAATACTTTTGCTTAAGAAGGAAGCAGTTCTTTTCTTATATCTTTATGTGAAATACTCACAAGGATCGGAACGTGACAGAAGAAAAAACACCACATGCTCTCCCCACCTTACTTGATATTGCCAATCAGAAACAACATTTCTCCTGAGAAAGATGAGGATGGAGATATTATACAGCTACTTCTGCAATGAATATAATATTAAGTCTGTTAATTCATTGCAATAAATATAAAAACAAAGATTTGAGACCAGCTGCAATGTGGATACTTACTAGGTCTTCAGTCAGTGGCAAATAAAGAACAATAGTCTGAGGAAAAAAATCATGCATTTCACATAAATCTGGTAAGGATAAATGCCTATAAGACAGATATCACCTTTACAATGGGACACAAGCGCCCACCTTTGAGAGGCTTGAGTGACTGAGCTGGAACGCTTATTTGGTTTGTGAGCTGCCATTCTGTGGCTGAGAACGCTGACCAGCTCAATAACATGTTCTTTATGAGGCTGTTGTGACCATTAGCTTCCTCTGAATGTATATCCTAGTATACATGCCTCGGGGAGAAGCTATGCAAACTACTATTCTAGTCTTTGGACAAAAAGCACATTTGAAATAAGTATTCAGGTAACAGTAATAGCTACTGCTTAGGAAAATCCTTACATAATACCTCAGCCTTGCACATTTCACTTGCAAAAGTGAAATATGCAAGGCTGTTTGGTTATTTTCACACAGAACTTTTATTTTCCTTTTAACAAATGCACAACTTGTTTATGAAAACTTCGGCTTGATCTCAACTAAGCTCAAATACAGCTCTGCACAAATGCATGGAATCAGTTTGTTCAGGATTTGTACCAGCACCAAACAAGAGCTGCAGTGCAGAGACAGCACAGACTTTGGTTAGAAGCTTCCTACCTCTACGGCTTAAATGAGGTACTGCTGCCAGCTACCTCCTCCCATTGCTTTGGCTTTCACTGTGTCCCATGCTGTGGGTTTCATAGTCACAGAAAGAACCAGACTGCAGAGTGAGCAGGCTGAAAAGGAACACAGGAAAAGAAAAATATTTTTCAGTTGAATCAGTTCCTGACCTGGGTCAGTACACAACCACACAAACTGCAGTGCCATCGGAGAGGGAGAGAATGGCAACTCCCTAAACTGCCACCAAAATGTTAAGAGTGAAGACTTACGCTGAAGGACTTGCTTTGCAGACTCCTTTCAGACCTGTGGGTTTCAGTCTTAGTTGTGTGGATTTTGTTGGGGTTTTGTGGTGTGTTGGGGTTTTTTTCTGGTGGGAGTTAATTTTGTTGGCTTTTGGGGGTTGTGGTTTTTTCTTTCTTTTTTTTTTTTTTTTATTCTAAAACATTTACCAGTACGTTATTGAGCTAATTCCTTGTCTTCCATGACCTGGACTGTTCAGATACAACATCTAATCTACCTTTT
>KZ505637.1:1808584-1848238 GCA_002844005.1 Limosa lapponica baueri
CACATCTACCAGTACGTTATTGAGCTAATTCCTTGTCTTCCATGACCTGGACTGTTCAGATACAACATCTAATCTACCTTTTACTACTAGATTAGCCAGAAACTACTCTCCTTAGCAAAAGCACTAACAACAGAGCACTAAAATACATATTCCCATGGCAGCACTGCTAGTTAGGACCTGGCTGTAACTGTTACAAACAATTCCAAAATGAAACAGATAATTAAAGCCTTATAAACCATCAGAACAATAAGCCCCACTGGATATATTACTAAACTCACCCAAATCATTACAGCTAAACAGCTAAAAAAAATTATAAATAGTTCAGTACTTATCTATATCAATGCTGTGGCAAGTTCTCTGGGTCATTGCTAGGGATATTCCTGTTCAGATAGGAATGGGAAAACATGGGCTTTATGAAGCTGCTTAAGGACCTGTGTTTCACATACGCAGAAAGAGAATCCAGTACATGTATTTGATTACAAATTAGGGTAAGACAAGATAAAGTGTTCTAATCTGGAAAATCCAATTAAAAAACAATAATCCAGCTTGATTCACACTAAAACACAAAATCCTAAACCACAATATACAATAAGCTTTTAAAAAATTCTACATAAGTTTCTGTCATCTATTGCAGATCAATTCTTTTAACATTATCAAACAAGGCTATTATTTCAACATTTTGTTTATAAAGCAAGGCAACATCCAGAAAGCTGAAAATAAAACAAACCGAAGAAACACACCTGCCCTGTTCAGATTTCCTCAAGCTGAAGACTGAATACTTGCATGAGGTTTCCCCACAGAATTTGTTGTTCACGTGAGACTACGAGACTGAACAACATACCAGGACCCTGAGAAACACCTGTATGCTGTGTGCACTGATTGCAAACCTGCAGTTAGTCTAACACTGCAGATCTTGCAAGACATGTACTTTCATACAGATTTTTCTGGAAATTCCATGTATAAACACAGGAATTCTGCTTAAGGTTGCCTGGAGTCCTCCTCAATACCACAAAAATCTTATTCAAGTACTTCTTCACTGAGAAAGACAAAGAGCTATCAGAGTTGCACATACTTCTCTCAATGGAACAAATAAACGTGGATTCAAAAGCCCATGGCCTGGAATGGCATTAGCTGGTTCAAGTACCTGGAGCAGAAATAAACTAATACTTGGCTGAGTTACTTTTTCTCCCCTTGCTTGTAGCTGTTGCAGAAAGACCAACCACGTCAATAACTACTTAAAGTTCTTGTAATTCCTTAGCCTTCTACATATGCAGTGCAGACTAATTTTTGTGATGAACAATTCTCAGAAACCGTCATATCTTGAGGGATCAAAAAAATGCATGGTATTATAGGTACTGTTTTGCAGGGGGGTGGCTCTTTGTTTAGAAGACTTTCCATGAACAAATAATAAATACTAATACTCAGATATTTATATTTTTTAATTGTTGATTTTTAAATCAGAATTTCATACCATACCTACCATCACTGTCCTCAGATTAATATCGCTATGAGGGCTTTCTTTGCCAATATAGTATACTAATCAGTTAAGCTTTAATAGGAATCCCAGCCTTTTACTATTTCATTCTACCACACTATGAAGGTCAGCCTTAAATTTAATTTTTAGAAATTACACAGCAAAATCATAGTGGAGTATTTGTATATTAATGATGTTGAACTTTAAAACTGAACATAGCATACTGCACAATACTACACAAATTGTGGTTGTATAGCCCCAGACTGCAGTAAATTCTCTACCCTTCTATCAAGGATACGTAATGAAAAGGATTTAATAACATAAGAAACAGCTGCATATTGGAAGCTTACACAAATATTACCAGCAGAGATCCTGCGGAGCACATAATACAGACAAGACACAGCCAAGAATTATTATCATGTGGATGATCCATGTTGCGTTAAAAAATATAGCAATGACGAGTAGGAAATTTTAAGTTTTATTACTGCATTATGATAAACAAAGCTAATCTGTAGACTGAGGTTACAGATTACATAAGAGATCTTGCTGATGAATGATTTAACATTATGAGACCACAGACACAGTATTTTTTGTTATCACAGATGGAGGTTCTGGATAACAGGATTTAGGGCTCAGGGTTTGGTTTTTTAGTTTTTATATATAATCCATGACGGAAAGTAAACAGTTCTGAAATTATAGTCATATAGGAATCAGAATAGCAGGACCTTACAGGATAACCACCCTTCAGTCTTCAAAGGATGTCAGAGAACAATGAATAACCAAGTATTTTGGTGCAGTAGTGGTCCAGTATTCCTGGGACTAGGAATTACTGCTGGGAAAATGTAAACTTCTGTTCTCCTGCAGTGCATCAAAACATTTATATGAATAAGAGGTCAAAGTTTCCTAGAACAATAAATACAAATGTCTTATCTAAAAAAACTCACCTCATACGTGTGTGATTATCACTGTTAGCACCAAGTTCAAACACAATCCAACAACAGGTCACGCACAACAGACACCTAACCAACTGTGTAATAACTTTTAATGATGTTCTGAACAAATGCAGACAATGTATTCAGATAGAAAATAAAATAAGACTTGGTTGAATTAGATATGGTAGTATCCATCTCACT
The DNA here is from genome assembly GCA_002844005.1 of Limosa lapponica baueri. Lineage (NCBI taxonomy): Eukaryota > Metazoa > Chordata > Aves > Charadriiformes > Scolopacidae > Limosa > Limosa lapponica. The sequence continues at coordinate 1,811,192 of KZ505637.1, forward strand.
TCATAGGTCAGCTGTACTGTGAGCAGGATGCACTGGCTGCAGATAGAACTATAGCTCTTTTCTCTATCCCCACCCCCCTTGCCTGCCCTTATGCTTCCTGACAGCTCACCAACTTCCTTGGACAGTACATCTCAAACAACCAACATACCGAACCCAGAAGAAAACATTAAATTCTTTAGAAGTTATCGATACTGTTATCAACTGCACATCAAACACCTACTGGTACAACACAAAAGATAGGGGGAAGATGACAAAGTTATTTTGGAACATTCTCTGCATTTCAGAGCAACTAAACAATCCCAAAGGTGCAGAAATGGAGAGGGATAAACACACATTATATCACTCAGCATTTGCTTTCAAATGCTCAATCTTTAGAGATGTCCATAAGAATCACCTTCTACTGCTCAAATATTATGACCCCTTCCAGATAGTAGATCCTATCAACACAGGGTTTGCATGTATTGACATGCATCAGTTTAGTAAACCAGTCTCCTTTTACCTGCCTCAAGTCCGCTTGTTCAATTCATTATGGTCAACACCAAAGGGAATGCAAGCTAATCCATTACTTTTATTGTTTATTCTTTTCATACTGTATTATAGTAGTGAAGAAAATCTTGCAGACCCTCATGTTATTTGAAATGTCCGGAAATAGTATCTTGACGCCTGCCTTAACCACATTTTGGATGTTCCACAGCCATCATTGTTCCCAGTGAATGATTTTCTTTGTGGCGTATTTTAATTTACGTCTGCTACTCCCTTAATCCAGATTCAATTTCAATACAATAACCATGAATACCATTAGCTAAAACACCAAATCTATGAAAACATGCCCCACAGGTTCTGAGCCTCATTCTCCTGTGGCTGGTGATACCACACTTAAAGACCTGGCCGCACAGTGGATGTGAGCAGAGCAACTGCAGGGCTGCACCCTTCTCATGATGTAGCCGCAGACCGTACTGTGCATAGCTTGCACAGTATGGCATCAGCTGTCCCCTGAGACTCCCTGTCATCTGTGCCTCAAAGATTCTGCTTCCAGTTGCTTTAAAAAAAACAAAACAAAGCACTAACCAGTGTTTTGGGTAATAAGGAAATAGCATTTTTTGGAGAAAGGATCCCACAGTCAGCTACGTTATGATTCAAGGGTTCTTCTAATGTATCTTTTGGTACTCGCTATCCAGTAAGACAAAACTAATTTCTAATTGCTGCCACATCACTGTGAAAGAATAAACCTCAGAATTCAGACAAGAATTCTTAGTTTTATACTCGAAACATTAGAAGTGGGCAGTCTACCACTTTTCCTTACAGTACTAACCCTTATGCAAGCTTACAGTCACTTAGCAACTTGGTGGTAACTGCCTTTGTTTCAAGAATATCGATAACTAGATTATGAAACTACTGGTTCAGTAAAAATAACATCTTAAAATAAAGGACATGTCAGTCAAGCTATTCCTATTCTAGAAAATTCTATGTGTCCTCTGAGTCAGATTGCTTTGACAGATAAAAGCACACAGTCAAGACACAGCTTGACAAAGTTGCATATATATATATTATATTAAGTTTCCAGACTTTATTGGATATCAATGCCATCTGATTCTTGAGATATTTGTATTATGCTCAAAATGAAACAAAATCCATCCTTTCAAAATCATTTCTGCACTTAGGAAAAATAATTAAGATCTGCCCTCAAATTCATGCATTCATGTTATGATTTAAGAGAAATTTTCTACTTAGGCAGCACTTCAAGGCCCAAAGGATTTGCATTTCTTTTATTTTATATTCTGTATACATACAGATGTTTAACAAACTGTTATTAACATGTCACACTATCAGAGATAAAGCATTTTATGAAAAGTAAGTCACCATATTACTCAATTTTTATCTGCCCTCTTTTGCAAGAAATGCTGAGTCAATTTAAATAGACGAACTAGGTCTAAAGCTAATTTTAAAACACGAGAATGGATGTGTTGAAAGGTATCAATTTGTATTCCTCTCTCTTCTGTTGTTCACTGAAGCTTCAACACATGGAAAATGTAATATACTATTTTTATATACATATACATGAATAGTATTTATGGAGAAAACTGTGTAAAAAAAAGGGGAAGAAGCTGTAAAATATCTTTCTGTTGAGATTAATATGCAAAAGAGAACGAAGCATGAACAATAGTGAAGCCAACAAGTTATTCTAGAGGGAAGGTGTAATAAGCTTTAACAGGGGAAAAAGAAGCCAGAGCACAACTAGCTAAACCATTAGTTTAAAGCCAAATCCCAAACACCTAAGAGAATGCAACACAGATGTTTCCAATGATCCATCCCCACAAACATGTCCTAATGACCACCCATTCACAGCTAAAAATATAGGTCTACAAGACTGCTCTAATACTCACTGTTTCTTTGCTATTTTGTGCACTTAATTTTCCAAATGGTTTTAAAATCTCTTGGCTCTGCGGCCAAAAAAGACCCTGAAACCATTTTTCAGGAACAATTTCTCTGCCCTTCTGCTATGTGACCCCCTGTACAGAGCAGACAAGCAAGTGCTAGGACTGCATTAATCAAATTTTTACACAAATCAGCTGGATGATACATTTTGATCTCCCAGTAGACATTCACTAACAGAGCACAGAGTTCACAAAACCCAATAGAAACAGCAAACAACCCATTCAGCTGAAGGCAAAGAGTAATAGTAGAATACGAAATAAAGATTCTGCAAACCAAATGATTCTTCCTGAGTAGGGCACAGAGCCAAGTTGATAGGATATCAAATTTTCACAGAAATGGCATAGCGGAAGCCTGCGTTTACAGCTGTTGCAGGATTCTAGAAACAAAAGGAAAGAGAAAAACAAAGCAAAGCAAACCAAAATATGATCCAACAGAGCAGATGATGTATTGAAAATTAAAGAGCTTGACTGTAAGATGGAAAAGTCAGAAGAGCAGACTGCTTAAAAAGAGCAAGAAAGTAAGAGGGGATGGAATAATCACATGAGGTTAAAAGACTATCAGCAACATTCCTAGTCGGTGTTAAGAATGAAAGAGGTTGGCATAAGCAGTGGTTGACAGAGGAAGAATACTGTTGTTTTGTTTTTTTTTTTTTAACAAATAAAACAGAGTATATTGTTGTGGAGAGCTGGACAGCTGGAAATTGAATTAAGCAGAAATAGCGGCAAGATGACAATGGCTTGTTAGTAGTGAATATTGAAAGAGGTTGGCATAAGCAGTGGTTGACAGAGGAAGAATACTGTTGTTTTGTTTTTTTTTTTTAACAAATAAAACAGAGTATATTGTTGTGGAGAGCTGGACAGCTGGAAATTGAATTAAGCAGAAATAGCGGCAAGATGACAATGGCTTGTTAGTAGTGAATATTCACATTCAGGAAGGAAGTGCGCAAAATTAAGACGTGAATTAACTTGAAGTGAAGGAACTATGTTTAGTGACAGAAATTTCTCCAAGAAGCTGTTGCAGCGTAAGAGAATCACAATCAGCTGTGTCGTGGTTTTGTCCCAAACCAGGACAGCTGACAGAAAGCAGTTGAGGTAGAAGGCGGCAATATAAATGGCTGCAGAAAGAATCCAATTAAGCATAAAGAAAAAAAAAAAAGTACTGTAGAAGTAATAAATAGAAACCTTGCTAAAGTCTTCCACAAATAAGACTAAAAGAAGCTGTCCTTAATAGGCTGGCTGGTTTGAAAATAGGAGCTACTTATCGAAAAAGGGCATTTCAAACATTTTTCCAGCCTTCCAAGACATTTTAGATATGCAAAAAAGGGAAAGACATCATGAAACCAAGTTGATTCCCCTATATCATCTAAGATTTTTTTTTAAAAATAGAAAAGAACAAATGGAAAGAATTAATGTGTCAATGGGTCCACAGTAAGCAGAGGTAAGAACATTCTTTATGAAATCCATTTATGAAATCCAAATCTTTATGAAGTGACCAAGACTGAGCTGAAACAGCCTGAAAACATAGGTTATACTTAAAATATATATTACAGTATGCTTACAATAGGAAGCAGAGCTGTAGAAAGTCACAAATACAAATAACTTCTGAGATTTTTCTCTACTTCATTAAATTTTGAGTCCAAAGTTATACAAGAGTACACCTGTGATTACTCAACTCTTTGAGACTGTGCTATCTTCTAAATTAATGTTTACTATAATTCTTGACAATAATCCTACTGTTTAGACTGCTGCTCTGGACAATTCAAACAGATTGCCGGAATGAGACCACTGTCCCACTACACACCCTTTTTTTTTTTTTTAATACACTCTTTTATGAGTAAAGGTTGGATCAGATGGTCTTTCAAGGTCCCTTCCAACCTGGGTTATTCTCGTATTCTATGATTACTGTAACATAAGGACTGAAACATGACTAAACAAAAAGACATTTCTGTCATATTTAAAAGGCAATTAAAGCCTTTAATGAAATCTATGTTATTTCTCATCACCTTGATCGCAAAAAAACCCGCTACCACTGGAAGTTAATGATAAAGTGCTTCAGTCCTTACAGTATCTCAGGTATGGATTAAAAGACCCATCTTCCCAAATGGCAACATCATTCCCAATACATCAGTACGGTCAAGAGAAGTCTGTAGTTCTACAAGCTTGTGTAGTTGCACACATTGATTCTTTCCATTCTCCTCCTGACTCTTCCTCCTGGCTAAAAAAAAAAAAGCTATTTGACATTAGCACAAAAATGTTTTATTAGACTGCATCAGCTTCTGGGTAGAAAACAAACAAACCAACCTCACCTTTTGTTAATAATTATACTGCTTTATACAATCTGCTATGGACACAGATCAATACTTCAAGAAGTTGACACACCCAAAGGCAAGCTTAGGTACTTTTGAGGGGGGAAGGGGCACATGAGACACGACAAGGAGAGTTTTTTTAAAATTTAAATTTACAAAAAAAAATAATTAGAATTTATTTGGGAGTCCAAGTGAATAAAACATGAATACTTCATGGCTTTATCATTGAACACACACAGTGGTTTACCAGTTTAGAATCTTTCAAATGCCACAGTACAAGACACTCTGCTCTCCAATTCCTGACAAATTTCAAAGTATCCCTCCAAGTCTTTTCCAAATTTATATTCTCCATAGTTGAGCACAATTTTTGTTTGCTTCCCAACTACCTGCCATTACAGAATCAACATTGGGTAAACAACCAGCATTCCTCAGGAAGGTGGTACAGCTGAAGGATGGTTTGTGTGTATTTGTATACTAAATTGATGTAGGCTAAACGTAAGAAAGCTATTCTTAAAAGAAACTGTGATATCTGAACCCAAAAATAAAACAGAACACAAATTATTCCACAACTTTTACAGAAGTACTCCACATAGCTTTTGTTGTTTTCCTTTCAAGTAAATTTAACAAATTTCAGCTGCCAAAAATCTTATCAGATAGCGTTTTAGATAATTTTAGATATTCCCAGACACTTGAATAGCCAAGATTTTTTTAGGAACCTGTCATTAATGCAGGTGAACAAACATAATGACTGAGGGTTGAAGCTTTTGTTTATTTAAGCTCTCAATTTTCACCTCAATCAGGAAAAGCATACTTTGTGCAAATGCTTTGAATGCTTTGTGTAAATGCTTCCCTTGCTTCTAGCAAGGGAATATTCTTTTAACAGTTCTGTTCTCTTCCAAGTCATTGATCCAGTCACAAAAAACTGCTCTTGCCATTACTACTGCGTTCCACAAAGTGTGACAAGAGGCAGCGATTTAAGAAAACTAACACAGCAGGGGCTGATATCATATTATCCATGAAAAGCATTTACTAGTTATTTCATCCAGCAAGAAGTTTATGTTGCAGCTTCCCTTCCAGCTGAGCCTGTGCTCTGAAGACATGTCTGAGAAGACAATACGGAAGGACAATTAGATGCTTAAAGTAATTTTCCAATAGCCATCTGGATTTAGGGGATAAAATTGCCTAAGAAACTTCACTGTCTGATGCTTATGTTGCACAGTATTATAAAGCTATCTCAGACCCACGCTGTAAAAATTTCACCTAAATGAAGTTTTCTTCAAAACACTAAGATCAGAGAATTTGAGGTGCCACAGGGTTTTAACTCCATCATTCCCTATCACTACCAAAAGTTACTGTGTGCTGCTGAGCTCTAATGAACACAGCAAGAGAGCAGCTAACAGGGTGTGTCAGACTTTTTCTATGAAGTTGTTCCAGCTACACAGTTACTAGAGATTGTTTTAACTTGGACAAACGGGTAGGCTCCTCCCTGATACAAGGCCAACAAAACTTTGCATAGTTTATATTCTCTCAGCCTCCCCACCCTTCATATGTTGTTTTTTCCTTCTTGTTAGGATATGCATAATCAAACTACAAAAACCAAGTTACGTAAAATCTTAATGTAAGTAGGCTGGAGGAAAAACATTGCCTGCTGTAAACGCAGAGCAATTGTTTGTGGTGGCATATATACATGCATGCACAAGACCATAACCTTGTTTTTATTGCTGCAGCTAGAGATGTGTGTCTATTACATCATCAAGGAAGAATTGGACAGAATTAGTTCAAAATTCCCTCCCTACCGTATTTCATAAGTGGCACGCTACTTGATTAGTATACGAGTTCCTGTGGCAGCAATTTGGATAAACTAGGGGATACAGGCAAATCACAGCAGTAGATCAGGCATCAGTTCTGATCTGTTCTTTTTCTATTTAACTTGCTTTAAAAAGATTATTTATAGATTAAAATCACAAAATGAAAATATTTAGATATCAGGACAGCATTATTCATCTTTTTCTTTGAAAATACAACAATAAAACGTACCTTATGATAGAGAAGCTTGATGTAATATTCTAATCGGCTTAGCAATTCCTTTGTTAAGTACTTCTTAAGTGCTGCTTTGCACTGAAAATTATTTGATAGTACAGTCTTCAAAGGTCAGAAGTATGATGAAAACTTAAAGGATCTGAATCCTACAGCTTGTAGCAGTATAAAAGGATAAAATTTAAATCTGATGTTTATCTTATACTAAAAAAGTCTGTAATACACCAGCCACCAGTCAGGTAGAAAGAGAACTTCTGGTTCACTTGACAAACTTGATACAGCTCCTAACAGCAGAGCTACACAGCAACTGACAGAAACACTTTCTGAAGTACAACTGCAAGGGAACAATCCAGATGTCTTCTGCCCAGTATGATTCAAGTTCAACAATCCTTAACACAGTGAGTCAGGGTATTATAAATACCATGCACCATAAAAACTGAGAAAACTTTTCAAACTGAATTCTACCTCAAAGCAAAACTTGCCAGTTTTAACTATCTTGGTAAAACAAAAATGGTTTGCACCAAAGCTAGCAATTAGAAGATACTCACACAGGTCTTACGTGCATAATTGCTACACTTAAACTTGAAGGAATAGTTACTAGGAAATTTTGTTTATTACACACTTCTAGCTCTGAAATTTTATCACATATAAGATAGCACCAAGCCCTGCCAAAAGCCTCGCTTGGACAAAGAACAAACAAACTACTTTCAAAGACAGCACGACATTCAAACATTTTAACCTGGCATTAAACTTGATGCAAGCATCTGCCGTGTTCTGGCAAAACACTGCAGTGAAATATGCTGCACTCACTGAAGGAAGCTACTGCCAGCTCTTGAGCAACCCGAATCTACCCAGCACAAGTTAATTCCACCGAATGGATAAAGCACTGCACAGAGCCACAATCCTCTTCTGAACATGGAGACGGGAAAGGAAGTCTGCAACCTAACTGCTTTGTGTAAGTCTTCACAGTAATTTTCAGATGACCCTATGGAAAAGGCTACAAATTCCAACTAACTTCATCAAGCTTCCTTTATGATGAATGGGGCAACATAGAGCTTCTGGTGTACAGCTTCCAATGTAGAGCTTTGCAACCAACTTGTTTTATGCATAAAAAACTTATTGCATCAATAGAGGCTTCATATTTATGAATATTAAACCTATTATCTTCTGATTACTGCAAAATTGCATTTGACTAAATAAACATATCCCATCAAGTTTGCTGTGGTTCTGTTTTGCTTATGTTTTTTCTTTCCTTTCTTATTTGTCCAATGTGATCTCATTTGTAATTTTGGAAATCTTTCCAAGGAGTACACGTATGCATGAGTTGGAGGGAAAAGCAATTCCAAAAAATCAATTCTGAATAAAACTGAAGGCATCATTAGTAATACAAGTTCTGTGGACTAACACATAATTTCATAAAACCGAAAGTGATATGCAACGGTTAACTGTTAAGCTTTACCGATCTGTAACAATTTTATTCAAGGGGGGAGAAAAGAAAGAAAAAGGGGGGAAGCCTAAACAGCAGACACATAACTGCACGCCTTCAGCTTGCAATTTAGAAAATATTTCCTGCATGCAAAGTAGATCAAGTACTGTGTTGGGGGTGGTGGTGGGGAGAAGGTGTGCATGGCAGCACATATACCTTCTTTCTCCACTTTAAGAAGAGAAAAAAAACCCACCAAAACCCACTAATGTTAGACTAGATGCTTTCAAATGTGCAATTCTGTAGCTTTCACAAAATTCTTGTGAAAAAGTACTGCTTACATTAAGTTGAACAACCTAAGAATTAGGAGGGATTAGAGCATCAACATATATTAAGGGTTTTATTCTGAATACAATCAATAAATGTAGCCTACCCACCAAAGAAGTTCATTATTTCCCCTATTCTATTTTAAATAAATACAAAAAGATCAATAATGAAGAACAGAAGGTTAATCTGGCTCCCAACCAAAAACCACTAGTTTTTCACTAATGTAATTTGATCATTGGCAAAGTTTTTCAAAGATGCTTACATGACTTCAGGTTTTTAAGTTTTTTAATTCCTTATATAAAATGGAATTTGGCATTTATTATCATTAAGAGTAAGTTATATTTGGACTTCTAAAACTCCTTTTGAGAACTATGAGGTTAAAATATCAGAAATACCTAACAAAGACAAAACATATTCTGATAAAGAAGGGAAAAATAGGTTTGGTTAAGAACTGCATTCAGTATCACAATCACTTATAACTACTTTCATGGACTTACAATATTTTGACAGTTTAGTATGAGCACACTGCATCCAAAACATCAATATCAGTGGCAAATTCACTGAGCTGTGATGCACCAGGGAAACTTTTTGAGACAACCCTTGTCTGTGCTGCCAGTCTCCAAGACACAACAAGGGACACACCTGAGCACAGCTGGAAACAACTGCTTCCACAGTTTCTACAAGCCCTGAAGCTAGCAGATAGGAGTAGATCAAAATTACATACATATGTATACATTTAATATATGTTTATTTAGACACAATACATTACCTGAAAATAACTATGTTAAGAAACAATTAAAAAAATATCAATGCTCTCTTTTACCCAACTTGTCAGTCCACAGCAGTGAATACAGGTCATTGAGCACACAGCAAGAGGAGCTAGACATTCATTAGCCCTACAGGTACCTGAATAATTAATTCTTCATCTTAAAGAAGCCATTATCAAGATAAGACACTGATGGTTATGAATTTCAGCCTTGGTAGAACTGGAAGGAAGAGAAGCTTGTTTGTTTTCCCCTGTTCTGGCTTATGAAAAAAGGGATTTGCATTTTTGCCATGAAACACAGTACAAAACTTAAGCTACTATTGTTTAACATAAAACACCTAAAAAACCTAGCTAATACCTGAACCCAGAGCAGCACACATGCATGGTCAGAGACTCATGGTAGGGAAGACAAGGTCTGAAACATCTCTTGGACTTCATTTTTTTTTTTTTATTTCTTTTCCAACAGAAAACATCAAGGTTGTAAAGGGCCTTAGGTCACTCTACAGAAAAGCTAATGATAACATTATGCCTATGTATACAGAAACTTCTAATTCCTTATTTTCAGTAAAATTTAAATAACTTTAAAACTTGTAACCAAAAGCTTTTGATTATTTTTTTAGGTAGCTATTTCAAAAGGAGAAATAAAGGCAGAGTAAACATCAGAGAATTCCTCCAAACTCCTGTGGTGGTTAATCAAGGTTAAAAGAAACCCTAGTAAAGACAAAGTAGGGACGCTGAAGAGACCCATTTGCTTCAACCCTATCGCTTTTAGAAAGGATTAACTCCACTCAGACTGATTTCTGAAGCAAAGCTGATAAGGGGAAAAACGTAACTATTCACAAAAGGCCATAATCATTCTTGCATATTTGATGATGTAAACAAGTTTTCCAATTGAGAATTTACATGATACAGAAATTGCTTTAGAGTAATCTTTACAGGCAGTAAGCATGGGTGGGCCTTTTTCGCATAGCATTTAATGAAATTTTTTAATTTGCTATCATCACAGGAAATAACTTTACTAAGCAACAAATATAAGCACCAGCTTAAAACACGCCCAGTGGTAAAGAAAATATAGAGTAATCTGCTATGTACAGAATCCCAAGAAGGCATTATCTCACTCAGGAGTAGAATAGATAAGCATTGGAATGATCAAATCAATTTTTTTACTAAATTAATGAAGCAAAGCAAAGAAGAAAATGGAATGAGCCTATTCTACCCTCCAAACATTGAAAATTTCAAGGCAAAACCGTACTTTCTGAAAAGGACACAGTTCTTGACCCTTTTTAATGTTTGCCACAGCCTCCTGACTCACTTTAAGGCAGTCTCACACATGCCCTTAAATTTCACTGAAGAGCTTATGTATTTCAGCTTGTTTCCTTGGAAAGCTGCTGCAAGGAATGAAGTATTTTCCCAAATAAGGAAAGCTGATGTTTCCAAGATTGAACCATGGCTAGAAGGACTAAAACTAAGTATTCGAATGTCTCCTACAAGCTCCAATTATCAACGAAGTATTATACAGAAGTTGTGCTGCACACATCCAGGAAACTGTTTCCCAGATTTTCTAATCTGAAAATACAAACAAAAAAAAAATGGCAATGTGGAAACAAGATACAGCATATATAAAATGCCATATAAAGGCTGACAATGCTTCTGTTTATTTCCTTATTTTCTGGTGGTAAAACAATTACTGTATTAAGACTGAATAAAAATAGAAGGATTAAGTATGATTACATTTTACACAGGTGTATGCCAACACACTTACATCTAAGCATATCAAAAGGTATCCAGCAATTGAATAGGGAATAAAATAATCTGTCACTTAATCATCAGAAAATAGTAATATTATTGATCTTTTTCCTCTGTGCTGAAGCTACTCTTAACAAATTAATCTATGTAATAATGTAGTTTGAAAAAAATCATCTATCTAGAAATAAACCTAAGTGATCTCTCAGAGCATCTTCTTATCCTAAAGACAAAACTAGTCACCTTTTATACCATTGCTGACAATTCCACAGCTTCTTCCCAAAGGTCTCCAACGACATACTATATAACTTTTCAAAGCTAGCTACATCAGTGACTTGCTATTCTGTGAAGAAAAAAAGTTCTCCTCATAGCATCTTCATCACTGTACTTTATTTTTTTACAACTGTGATGTTACTCTTAATGATTTCCTATGAGCAAAAGTGAACTGCAGTTGCTCACGGTTCTCTTGGCCAGAAATTCTTGCTCACACATTTGCACCAGTTCAGCTGCATGAGCACTAGTAAAAAGCTTCAGCGAGCTTCTAGTCAGCTCACTATACAAACACATGAACATCAGCTTAGTCACCAGGAAGGCAGAGGCATCAGTCCATGGAAGTCCAGGCATATATGTGAAGAAGTTGCCATTAAACTAGACCCTAACTACATGTGTATGGAAACCACAGAATGTTGCACCAGTTTAATTCTACCCATACTAGCAAATTGTATCACTTTGACTTAGTCAACACGAATGCAGAATTCACACAAAATCTGTGTAAAGTAGATCTCTGAGCAACTGGAAGCAAAAGTAGCCACTGACTCTGCACAATTAGGTTTTAGATGGATCAGTAGCTAATTAAAGAAAGTCTTCAATATTTCTGTGCTTTGACATTAAAAAAGACAATAAAAAAGGAACAGTACATTGATTTTCTACATATTCTGCATTGCAGAGTCCTTTCCACTGAATTCTGGAATAGCTTCTCCATTGGCCATCAAAAAGTTATCAGGTATTTTCTAATTGCATAAACAATTAAACATTCAATGGAGAGTCTGACATCTAAATGAGTCAGACTGAAAGTGAATGCCCTATATCTGACCACGAACACTGAAGAACACTCCTTAACATTTAAACAGAGGGGAAATGCCCCTCTTCCCCACCCTCCCACATGCAATATTACCTTAATACACCCTATGGGGAAATGATTACAGCATTCTCCTGGAAAGTCAGTGGAAAATGAAGTTTACTTTCGTTTCTTATGTCCTGAGAAGGCACCATGAGAATCCTCTGCACTGTAAGCTCCTGAAAATGAGATGTTTCCTTCAACAAGAAAACGTAGAAAATAAACTGGGAGACTGCCACTTCAGGACGGTAGCAAAACTCAAATGGAAAATGTCAGCACATTAGGAGAAACCTGAATTCTTTTGATACGAAGCTCCTTCTCGCTACTTTCCAATTTTCAGTTCAGCTACTATGCTGAAACCTCAATGGCTCTTAACCTGCCCTTGAACTCCCCATGAAATTATGTCCAATTTCTGGCAGCCATGTCAAGTGACCTTCAAAGGAGCAAGAGATATAGGTCATTCCTGTGTAGTACTCTATTCAATGAGCAGCCAGGATGGGAGGAACAACAAATTCATATTTGGAAAAACAACTTCACAGCACCATTTGCCTTAGGGGCAAAAAACAGAATACAAAGCTTATGTTGGAAGCGTAACTGAGTGGTGTGGTTAGATACCTGCTAAAGGAAGCGTGCTGTAAGAACACAAAGCAGAATATTCACAGAACTGATTAATCTAATAAGGCAAGCCTCCGTCTCTCTGCATGCTTAGAAATAGAAGCAAAAAAAAAAAACCAAAACCTTCTAGGTTAACTGCAAATAGTTTTCTAAGCTATTTACTGTCTTTTGAAAAAGCCTGTGACATGGTCAATAAGGCTAAAAAATAAAGAGGCAAGAAAAACCCAACACACTCCCTCCCTGCACGTACATCTTATTTTTGTATATTATTTCTTTTCTTATGATTTCTTTGCTTCTTATGCTTTTCCAGCACCATTCTTGGTAGATTGTACTTTTGCGTAGAAGCCATCCAAAAAAACCCCTGAACTGACAGTATGTTAATAACACTATTAAACCGTAACCACAGGGGGAAAAAAGTTCCTCTCCCAGCTTTAAACAACTTTAGCTTTACTGTCAGATCTCAAGCTTTTTACCAGAAGCACTAGAAAGAGCGGTGCAGCTAAGCTGAGAGTGTTATGACACACAGGAATTCAGGTTCAAAAGGAACCATCTGGTTCATTCAGTTCACTGCAACTGCAACAGATTTTTAGTTCTGAAAGGTCAATGTCACATGCATATGTACAAACTGGAACACTTCCAATGCACTATAACAAAATAAAAACCTTTTTAAATCTTAGAAGTTAGTTAAAAAACGTAATGACAGGGTGTCAAAGGAAATAACACACACAGAACCGTACACAAGCAAGTAGGAGAGATCGCCAGTGTCCTATATTTCTGAAGTGACCTTTTAACTATTTTATATTTAATTCAGAATTCTAAATAAGGCTAAGAACTACTTTAAAAAATTGTTTCAATTACGTAAGACAATGATGACAAAATTAAAACTTAGATATGATCCAATAACTGTCACTAGGTCTGCTAGTGTGGAGGAGGTGATAAATATCCACTTTCAGTTCTGAATTTCTTTTTTTTTTTTCCTCTGTGCTAAGTCCTCTTCTAACATTAAAAAAAAAACCCAACCAAAAAAAACCCCCCGTTTTCATCTTCTGTTCTGCCTACAGCCACCCCACCTCTGTGTTTCCCATCTGTCTACTCCTTTCTTGCTGTTCTTCAGCTGAATAACTCCCAGAAGATCTCTCTTGGCTCTGCTTGCCAGTCTAACTTGGCCAGCCCCATCACACCAGAAGGCTAGAAGGTTGCAGGTAACCCAGCTGCTTAGTTTCCACCAGTCCGGCAAGCAGTCTTCCTACTGCTTCTTACCTTAACCTGTCTCCAGTTTCAGATGACAGGTACTAGGTACACCTTTTTGGAGCGTTAATGAGTATTTCCTTCTAACCAATTCAGTATTTAGTATTGTCAAATAAAAAAATCCAGCACGTAACTCAAACACAAATTTTAAGGAAGAATCCCCCTTACTCTTCCATCTTGCTCTGTTCAATATTTGATACTTCTAATGCTTCACTATCCCACCTCTTTGAGGCCTAAGCGTATTCTCCCTGATCAGCATCTCTATCCATGCTTACAAAAACGCAGACAGAGAACAATTATGATATAATGTATTTTCAATTCAACACTGAAAGGAAAACATTTAACTCTCATTATAGCAATTCATGCAATTTGTCAGTTACAGACTGAGCAGTAAACAAAAGTAGCTGTCACAATGGCTATGTTTAACTCTCTGTATCCTATCTTGAATGAAAATACAACTAGGCTAGATATTTTATATCCCCAAATATTTATCCCTTAACAAGTCTGTTTCTATGTGTATTCTTTCAACTGACAAATTCAGTTGTAAACAGTAAATTATCAAATTCCTTTTAGCAAAGGCCAAAGTAGTCCAAGGAAACTAAGAACACAAAGGTATGTTTACCTAATACATAGCAAACCTGGGGAAAATGGGACAAGAGTCAAAGGCCGATAAAGGTGTTTCCAAGATAGAAATTGGAACACTCAGCATTAAAGCATATGTTGCTTGAAATGGAAAGTAGAATCCAGAGGAAGCCACCATTGTGTCTTACTCATTGTATCAAATCACAGAAAAATGTAAGGTCACCAAGTATATTCTGTTATCCCAAGATAGAGTTCATCTTAGACCTTTTGGGGGGACAGGTAAAATGCCATCCCTGCATTAACTTACCCTTACTAAAGGAAAACTTTTTCTTTATTTGTAACACAACTTCTTGCTGCAAGTAAACCCGTTATTGCTTCACAGCCATCAGGAACAGCAAACCCCACATTTTATCCTTGCCACAATTTCCTTTAACCACAGTGGCAGAAACAGTTGTTCCCTACTCCTTAGTTTTGTGCCATTTATTATTCCTGACTAAATAACTAATTGCACTTGACCCTACTAAACTGCATCATTTTTCTGATCAGGCTGTTTGGAATTCTAATATTACCCTCAAACACAAACACAGCCAGGCAGTTCTCTCTCTGATCACTTTGTTGTCTATTGAAATTACCAATCACACCATACATTCCATAATATAAACTATAAACGCATATAAAACAACTGGTCTCAGATCCCTGCAAAGCCCAACTAATAGTAAGCCACGCATGAGGGCTCTCCCAATACAAATGTGCAGCTTCTTGGTGCCCACCATACAGTAATTTTATTTAGATCCTGAATGCTTATCCTTGTCATCAGTGAGAAATGTTGCTGAAGTCAGGACACCTAATGTTTCTTCCTTGCTTGTAATATGTTATCCTCTTGCAGAAAGACATTAGATGCAGCTAAGATCATTCAATCTCTTAAAATCCATGTTGGCTGCTACGCATCAACATGGGGGTGAGGGAGATGAAAGAGGACTTGGTTCCCCAGAAAGCAAATAAAAAAAAAAAAAAAACCCCAAAAAAATCCATCTACTGAATAGAGTTAGCCTCATGAACAGGATTGTTCTTTAAAATCAGATGACTTAGAAAAACGTATCTGACTGACACTTGGAAAATTTGACCGTCAAAGGAAGAACAGTTGAGCTTAACTTCAAAAGGTTAGTGATTTGAACATTTCTTTAAAAGATGGGAGGCCTAGATTCAGTTTCCTCTGCAACCTGTGAGGATTGAAACCTGCAATCCTTACATCCAAAAAGAGTATCCCCAACTACAAGTCTAGGGAACAGCCTCAGGAAATCAATTTTTAAATCCTTCCTTGAAGCTCTGTACATAGGGAGGACAAAAAGCAGAACACTCAGCTGAAAATAAGAAGTCTTCTGTTTTGCCTCACTGTCCTCAGTATATGTGTGCATATATACAATCTGTAGCTTTTATTTTAACATAAGCATTTGTATATATGCATACAAATATAATTTCATTCAATAACTTTCAATAAGTGTACATTTTGTGTGCATGTGTGTGATGTCTTACACCAGTAGTAGAGTCACTGCGTTCTACATCCTATCTTTTGAAAGTTTTAACACAGTGTTTAATGGGGAAAAAAACCCCACCAAAACAAACAGCAAGTCCACGAAACACTATCTTCTATTTAGCCCCAAAAAAAATTGTGGTCTTCTGAGATTCATAGAGCACTTACTGCTCTTCCATGTGGGTGGCAATGAAGCAGCAACATGTAGTCCAAGGGCAAGCAGAAGTGACTTCAGAGCTTTGGGACAGTTGGTAAGGGAACCCGGAGCACAACTTATTTTTTCCTATCTCTTCCCAGTTGAGAGCAGCAGCATTGGAAGAAACAGACAAGCACAGTTTATTAATACATGGCTCCATGGCCAGTGTCACCACCACAATTTCAGGTTTTTCGATAATGGGATAGTCTACAGAGGACCAGGCTTGCTGGCATCAGATCGGATTCACCTTTCTGAAAGGGGCAAGAGGGTCTTTGCTGACAAGCTAGTGGGGCTAATTGACAGAGCTTTAAACTAGGTTGAGGGGGAACAGGGGTAGTATCAGGCTTGCCCGTGACAAGCTGTGGGATGACAAACCAAAGTTAGATGCGGTCCCAGGAAAGACCCTCAGCCTGTTGTTCTGAGATGTGCTGGCTACACTGGAGCACACCTGAAATCTTAGAGAAAAAAAAGGGGCTCTTGAGATAATAGGAGCCAACAAGGAAACACTGGTGAAGTACCTCAAAGGAATTAAGGGGTATGCCTCTAAGAAGGTGACATAGCCAACAGCCCAGCTGAAGTGCCTCTACAGCAATGCACACATCATGGGCAACAAACAGGAGGAGCTGGAAGCCACTGTGCTGCTGGAAAGCTATGGCCTAGTTGCCATTACTGAAACTTGGGGGAAACAAATCCCATGACTGGAGTGTGGTTATCGATGGCTACGGGCTCTTCAGAAGGGA
The DNA here is from genome assembly GCA_002844005.1 of Limosa lapponica baueri. Lineage (NCBI taxonomy): Eukaryota > Metazoa > Chordata > Aves > Charadriiformes > Scolopacidae > Limosa > Limosa lapponica. The sequence continues at coordinate 1,828,258 of KZ505637.1, forward strand.
CAGGAAAGGAAGGAGGGGTGAAGCCATTGCCCTCTATGTGAAGTATAGGGCAGAGTGTGAAGACCTGTCTCTGAAGAATAACCACGAGCAGATTGACAGCCTATGGGTAAGAATAAGAGACCGAGGCAACACTCAAAGGGAGCAACTGATATGCCTAAAAACCTAAGTGACTAAATCACCCTAGAATACCAAAGATATTCATGCACACTCAGCTGGTAGACATAGAAACTAGAAGGGATTTCTGTCTTTCTAGAAAGCTACCCGGAGGAAGGGCAAGAAACCTAGAAGTGTACTGAATGCCTACTTCCAGGCAACTGAATTGCATTTTAAGTTTGAAAACAGGTATTAAGTACAAGCAAATCAGGATCACAAACTGCTTTCCAACTGCCTTGAGATGTTATCTTGATTAAGGTTAATTTCACCACAATAACCAGAAAGTATTCAAAGCATTAAAAAAAGCCAACCAAAAACCTACAATATCATAGTTAATCTCAAGTTACTGAATCTATACATGTTAAAAACCAAAGACATTAATTAGACTGTTACTTTTATTAGAAAAGGTAAAAATATAAAGCAAAACATTGTACAGCTACTGCCTACCCTGTTCCTGAAATCCAGACTCTCATGAGTGCTGGTTTGACCTTGGAGAAACTCAAATTAATTTCATCTGAACACATTAGCAACAAATAGTTCCTTTCTCCCTGTTCCCCATGGCCTCTCACAAAACATGTCTTTACACACACTTTTCTTCTTCATTCCAAATATTTCCATCTTCATTCCTCTTAAAGTCATGTGATTGACACGTAGCGCCTGTTCTGTTCAATGAACTGAAAATACTCCGGCTGACAGTTGCATATCTAAGTAACCAATGAGCTGGTAACACACAGAGGTAAATATGAAAAGAAGATGAAAGTGTATTTTTTGCTTCAAACAAAAAATTTCAGTGCATTAAAAGGAAATGCATTGTGAAGTTCATCCCTCCAAGAAAGATCTTAACCTCAACAGGCAAAGACTGTTACCAAATATTGTATTTGTTCATACTTTGCAGCTATGCTGTGAGAGAACACCTGATTTTTTTTAAAACAATGAAGCCACCTGTTCAATTTATTATATGAAATAAGAATTAATAGCCTTGAGCATGTGTTTTCTCAAGATCAAAGATAAAAGCATCATAATTCTCTGGTTACACTATTAAGATTCAAGTCACACAGCTCCTCATAGCTACAGATAACATCTAATCAGTTAATCAAAGATAAACCAAAACAGATAACTGGATGTCAAAATCATTAATCTTACCTGACAGGCAGATGTATGTTAAATATTCACCTTGACCCCCAGTAGCTAAGAAAGGAATCTTTTTTTTCGTTCTTCTTTTCACTTGGACGGCTCCCAGCATCCTTTCATCATGTGGGGCAAAAATTTCTTTACTGATTGCAGATTTGGCATTCATTGTAGATCACAGATATAGCAGACTGCTGCTCTCTAAAAATAAAACCATAAATAAATAAAAAATAATACTAGAAACTCCCAAGTTATACGAAAGTCCAGCTAACTTTCGTGGGTATTAACAGGTCTGACCTTCAAATAAAGTTTTTAATGATTCAAAGAATTTAGAAGATAATTTCACGCATTTAGAGGCAGAATTTTCCAAATATGTAAGAGTCTCCCTAAGTTGTTCTCCACGCTTCTTAAATTCTCTGAAACTACCTTAGCTTATTTTGGGCAGAAGCTGTCCAACAGTAGCTCTTCAGTATGATGCAAAATCTTCTCAGAGGGACACCCTGTAACTTCATGCTTCATAAAAGCTTCATTAATTCCCTCTCTGGTAACTTGAGGGAAGCTCATCTGTCCTACACAGACAGGGAAAGCTCTCCAAGGGCATAGGGAAGGAACATCGTGGTTGAGTTTATCAGTGTCCTCTCTGAGCTTGGTTGTGCTGGCAGACAACAAGTCATGTTTACAGAAGATACAGAAAGCTTCAGACTCAGTAAGACACTGCTTTCAGGAGCACTGCTCTTGGTGACAGTACTTGACTAAGCAGCTCCTGCACTTCTTCCAGCTTTAGCACCTCCTCATCCCCTCAACTCCTCTGTAATTATCAACTGGGCAACTCCACAGAAACAGTGAGTGTCAGAGAAGCCATTGGTGTTCACACAGACAAAACCATATCTCTTTTCTGCTAAGTAATTTTGACCCAGGTCAGTTCCTCATTGTGTTTCATAAGAAAACAGCAACCAACTTAGGAGAGACATTTGGGGGGGTGGGGAGAGTGGCAGATATAGAGAATGAGGAGGGATGAGGGAAGCTGTTTATTCAAGCTTGTCCAGCAAAAGAAAGGTTGATCTGACCACAGCTTACAGAGGCACCTAACCGAATGAAAGAGAACTCAGTTACAGAGGGTGTATTATCTAGCAGCACTACAGTTATAACTCCATCTAGTTCTGCACTGAAATCTGTTAATAAGTATATAGGTTTCACTGACAGAGACTGACAAATGCCCCTTTTAATTGCTCAAATACAATGACACTCCAATACATATATGTTAAATGCCACATCTCCATATCATTAAGACTCTCAAGCCCACAGATCTTTGACACCCTTAGCTTTCTTAGCATGAGCAAGATCACCTTCAGGTCTCAACTACTGAAGCCAGAAATTCTGCCTGTGGGATCATTTGATATTTGCCACAATTTAACTATTAAAAAACATAGATAAATTCCAGTCAAATTACATTATGAAGCCAAAAGAGTCATGAATCCATTATTTTTAGTGTGCATACTATCAGCAGAGTAACTGTCTTAACACTTTCAGCCTCAACATTTTGTTGGCACTTATGACAATCCCTTATCTAAAAAAACCCAAAGCTAAATAAAAACAAACAAAAAACCCCTGTATTCATGGAGGTATGAGAGAGCACAAATTAGTCCAAATCAAATTCAACACCTATTTATTTTGGTATGCGAATAGAATCCTTTGCCAAAGTAATCTGTACTAGTATACTTCAGTTAACCATATAGAGGTATGCAAACTCTGACAAGTCTTAGCATTAAGTTATTTGACACGCACCTTTATAAAAATCAATTGTATTAAAAAAAATGGAGCCAAAGGAAAAACCCAGACCAATTTCAAGGGAAAAAAGAAATGTGCAGCTACTGAAAAGATGTGATTTCATAACTCCTGCCATGTAAGTTACCTACCTTTACCAACAAATATATCAACTTGAAAAAAGAATAAATTTACCTGCTAGTTACTTAGAAAAGGTTGTTTTCACATTCATGTTCATTGTACCACAATTTTCCCCTCTTCTGTGTTATGAAAATATTTGTAGTATATCGTATACCAGCATGCAAGCTGCTGGAAGTTTATGACTAGGGTTTCAGGTTAGGTTTTGGGTTTGGTTTTTTTTGTGTTACTTTGTTTTTTGGTTTGGGGTTTTTTGGATTTTTTTTTTGTTTGCTTTCTTTTTAAGTTCAAGGCCACTGTCAATGACTACAGGTTTAATAACACAAACCTTCTTCTGGCTGAGATAAAGATTAATAATCTTTGCAAAAATAACTGCAGTCTCAGGCCGTCACATGCTTAAAGAATTTTCAATAAATAGCCTATTGGGAAAACACACACAAACACTGTCAGATAAAAACATACTCGAGTCACAGCCAATGGAAAAAGTGTTCTCCAGCTTGCAATGATCTGATGCTGTTAATTCTGCAACTGAGATGCTGAATAGGTGTTCTCAGACCTTTCTTTAAGGTTCACATACTGCAAAATAAAGTGTAATTTCAGAGACATACTCAGTGTTGTAGAGGTTTCCTGGATTAAGAAAGGATGTAAGTTTTCCCTACCTACAGTTGGTTGTAGTAGTAAATGTTACTGGTTTAGAGCTTCAAAACTTTCACGTATACTTTAACGATATTACAAGCAATAGATCTCACTGTATATGGCTGCATTTGGTAAGACTCTGCTGAACAGGAGGCAAGCCAAACAAACAAGAGACACTATTCAAATCCCATTTTATAGATTTCCCAAATAATTTTGCTTCATACGTGCACTGCAACTTACAGCATGAAACCAGAGTGACTGCCACATAGACAATAACCCAAAATAAAGGAGATTTAATTAATGTACCTCTCCATGTATATACACATCTGTGTCTTAATGCAAGTGCTATTACACACATACAACATACAAATCCACCTTTAAATAAAGCCTAGCTCAACACAATATTCCAAGACAGATTCAAACTCCTGTTTCAGTAGAGACAGAGAAGACATGACTAGAACAAGCAAACATTGCAGTTTATTGCTGCATACTGTTAATTTGCTTTGTGATTAAGCTGGTTGTACAGACATCCACCAAAAGCTGTACACAGACAGATGCTGTAGACACCCAGTGTTGTAACTGGAATCTCTGACTAAATCACGCACTCACTGCCCAAGATCCTTCTGGTCTCCGTACTTCGTTTACAACAGCCTCATATACTGGAATTAACCAACTAATCTAATGCAGTGTTACTGATTGCTGAATCTGATGTGGAAACTGACACTGGCACAAACTGCCAAAGCTTATTTATTTAAAAAAGAAAAACCAACCAACTGTGCCTGTACGCAAACACACTCCTGAGATTGAGCTGTTGGTATAGTTTGGATGAAGTTGTTTTTCATAGGTCAACAAAAATCAGCAGCTGGGTTTAAATAAGCTACCTTCTGCATATTTCGTAGTGGATCTATGGGAGTTGGACTCAATGTTCCTTACAGGTCCCTTTCAAATTGAGATATTTCATGTTTCTAGAAAAAGCAAATGTTATATTAAAGTCTTAATTAAGTAAAACATTCCAACACTCTTCTTTTTCAAAAGCAGGCATAATGGAGTCTTACGAGTCTTACTAAAAAATACGGAAGACTTGCTCAAGGAACATGAATTAAGTCTCATTTTTTCCCATTCTCCAACAAAAACAATTCTCTATCTAAAAAAAAGTAATGCTAGCAGTACATGCAAAACTTCATGTACTACATTTCTTTACACAGTAACGTTTGTTCTTGGCGCGCATTCCAGGACAAATTCAAACCATCAGCAGTTTCCATTCATGGCCCATGTGGAACGCAAACAGTTTTCCCCATGCTCAAATATAAAGTGCCTTAAAAGTTGAAACTTTTACTGGATGATCTCTGAGCTCTCCGAGATAGTACATCAGTGTTCACAACGTTTACCCCTCTGTGGCAAGAGGTATTTAAACGTTTCAGTAAATGCAAGAGCCTTTACGGAGAGCCAACATTTCCTGCCTCACATGCATTCTTTGTTCCATGTACTTAATTCTGCTCAAATTATTATTATGATGCCACTGTCTGAACGAAGAAAATTCCATTTTCCTCCTGCAGATTTTCACTCCAGCCATCAGAGTGTTACGGAAGAGGATGTCAACATTTACACTGTGCCCCCAGTGCTCAACAGAAACGCCCAAGAGGGAAGATTCCTGTGCAGATTTGAACTAGTGCCTGTAACACACTGTCCATTTGCATCTCCTCAGGTCTTTCTCTGCTGCAATTCTCCATGATATTTCTATCACTAAAACCTCCTTCTAGGAACAGCTGACCATTCCTCTATATATGCATCTTAGGGGACAGGGATTAAAGGTAATCTCTGAAAACGATATTAAATAAAACCAAGATACTTAAGCTGATACCTTCACAGATCCCACACATTCAGCAACAAAAAACTTGGACTGTTTTCTGGTCAGCCAGAATCTCAGACTGTTTTCAGGCAGACAGCCAGCAAGCGGCTGACTTATCTTTACATCCAGATGTTTTATAGGACTATGCAAGTAAGTGGAAAAAAGGAGATTTACAATATCTTTCTTGAGGTATTGGTACACAGAAGGAACTGGGGAAACTAAACCTCAGCATGCAGAATTTAAATAGTAGCAAATGAGCAAGGAGAAATGAAGTGAGAAGCAAGAGAAGGAAGGGCAAGTAATGTTTTCCAAAAGAAGAAAAAATGTTCAGTATGTTAAGACTCCCTGTTTTCAAGGATCCATAGTTTAATCAAAAACAGGGATGGGCTCACAGGACAGGCTAACCACTGAAATGTTGCCTGCAGTGGGAAATCATCTGAGCAACCAGCTATCGCTGGGCTGCACTATTAGCTCTAGCAAGCGCTCAATCTGCTTTTAATAAAGCCAACATTCTGAGAAAGAACGTCTACTTTAGGAAATCATTGCAAGACACCATTATTAAAAGCCCAGCTTCTGCTATTGTGATAAACGTCTGGTATTTACTTGCTGGAAGTGTTGGGACTACATATTTGATAATTAGCATTCATCAAAAATCTGTATTTGTTGTCATCTCAAAGAGCTAGTACAACTTTTGAGAAGAACAAAATCATTGCTAAACCAAAACAAGTAGTTTATAAATCCTTAAAAAGCAAATATTAGAAAATACAATTTCTAAAGTTGGTTTGCAATAGATTTGTTAATTTGAATTCTATCCTAAAGGAACAACACCAAGTTTAATTAGCTCTGCAAGCAAGGATTAAACCACTAGATCAACCTTACTATAAAATAGTTGAGGTAAAAATCTTTAAAAGGCTTGAACATAACAAGAATATCAGAATACCTTCTGTCATCCTTCTATTTGCAAAATATAACTTTTCTTGATAGATTTTTATTTAAATTAGGACAATAGTGGTAGCCACTGTACATGCCGGAAAAAAAATTATTATATCCTACTAACATGAGTTCACAACTTTTAAAAGTATTTACTGGGGGACGTGGGGGGGAAAAATCACTCTCCAGAGCTACTCGTGGGCAGTCACATTTCCAATTCCTTTTTTCAAATAAGCTTTCAGTCATGACTGATTTATTTGAATAAAATATTAACTCTACAACAAGAAAATTATGAAGTTGCAAACTGCATTTGTGGAAATTTTTTAAAAGAGCGTTTTTACTTACATGTATAACTACAAAATAAACTGTCTGCCCAGTCAAGCTGAGCTGGACATAAGCAGACTTCAGAGAGCAGTGGCTCCTAAATCTAAAACTTGAGTCTTTGTTGCAGTGAAATGACTTTTTTCTTTCTACTGTATATTCCAGGTGAAACAATTGTTTCTTGTTCTGACAAACACACAGCAATTCCAGATCTAGCAGCTAATGTCCTAATAAACAGTATGTTGGGTTGCAGCTAAACTTTGCTCACAAGAGGATATTAATTCTGAAGTGAACCTACAGTACTGCAAGCTGGAAAAATTAAACTCAAATATAAGACATGTAACACTTCTGTACTGCAAGTTTCCACGTGAACAGCTGCAGACAGTAGACTACTTAAACAGGCATGCAAGAAAACAACCATACATTCAAGAACTGCAGGAAATTAGAAAGAACTGCTGCTTATGTTTTCTTAGCATTTTGGATAAAGACTATACTATAAGAAGTTAATAAATAATAATGCAAGAATTGGTGGACATTACGGACATTCAGTCTCGAAGTGTTTTTTTAACAGTCAAGAGCAGGAGTGCTCCCTATGTGTGCTCTCCCCTGGACTCCATAAAAGCTGGGTGTGTTTCTGGGGTGCAAAGATGCCCCAGAGAGGGAAAGGCACCTCAGTAGAAGGCAGTAGAGCCCTGTCAGGGCCTCCCCCTGACAGCTGGGAACCCACTTGGAGAGGTTCTGATTATAAAAGTCCCACAATCTGACAGTTGCTATTGTTTGAGAACGTATAAATTTGAAAATAAGGATGGACAATGCCCCATTAAGCAGCAGCATCCAAACAATGAACCTGTTCACCAGAAGGCACCTAAGAACTGCTTGGGAAGGCTGCCACTGGAGTCATCTCTTTGAAAAGGAAACGTTCTGAACCTCACAAAGAGATTCACAGAGAAACTTAGGAACTGCCAGATGTTACAACAAAGCCCCAGAGAGACCACATTTGCATTTGTAGCAAGTTGTATTTATTACTTCAGGACATTGGGACATTCATAGCAGTAGTAACTACGACTTCTGCATAGCAACACTGAAAATTATAGTCTTAAGGTCAGCTTAATCCTTATGATCTTTTAGATATTTTTAGATGTTAAGACCAGTTATTACATCTGCCCTTAGATTTTATTTGCAGTCTGAACTATCACAGTTTTTGCTGTCATTCCTCACAGGCTTCTTATTCCAAACACCTCACCTCTCCAAACCCTTTCCCATGGTCCTACATCTTTTACAAAATGCACTCCTCAAATCTGGACTTACAGTTGCACTTATGGCACCAGAGTCAACTTGAGGAATTACTTGGTCGGTCACTGGAACAGATTCCCCAGTGAAGTGGTCATGGCACCAAGTCAGGGTTCAAGGAGTGTCTGGATGACGCTCTTAGTCATACGGTTTAGTTTTAGGTAGTCCTGTGAGTTGGATTCAACGATGCAGTCTTGAGTAATGTGCTCTAGGCAATCCTGCTTTAGCAGGGGAGTTGGACTAGATGATCTCTAGAGGTCCCTTCCAACTCTGACAATTCTGTGATTCCATGATCCTTATGGGTGCCTTCCAACTCAAGATATTCTATGATACTTTATAGACCTTATAGTGAACACTCCTGCTTATACAGCTACTGCCAGATATGGATCTTTTCCAACTGGTCATTAAAAGACAAGAGCTTCAGTTCAACATCTACCATGTTCTTCAATCTTTTTCTGAACAAAAAAAAAAAAAAAAAGACATTTGACATCTGAATAACTCATTATTCCCACTTTACAGAGGACTTTTCAGGCTATTTCTCCAATACTGTAAGATCATTTTAAATTCCAACCCTGTCTTTCAACACTTGCAGGTCTTTAGATTGACACCCACTGAAAGTCAGGAGGTATGTTCTGTGTGCCATCACTTAGGTCTCAAACAATTTTAACTGACTAAACACAACTTCCCTTCCCTCCTCCAATTAGACCTAGAAAGATACCAACTCTTTTGAATACACTTCTACAATCATTTTTTTCTTCCTACATCTTACGCTACTTCCATATGAACTTCATTTCCTTAGTTCACTCATGACTAATGTCACATGAGACAGTATCAAAGACACCATTAAAGTTGAGATATCTCTGCCAGTTCCAACTTACTCATATGGTCTAATACTTTATCACAGAAACAAATCAATTAGTTTGATTTTTTTGAGTTCTCTCAAAAGAAAAATGATTTTAAAAATGGAATTAGAGAATCGTGGTAAGAAGGAGCAGCCCACATTCTCCAGGGAATAGGGAACTGGTTTGAAGGACTGCAGTTTGGGAGCATGCACCGTTTCTTTCAGCAGTTTGTGTTGTTTCATGTTTAATTTATGCCCACCTCGTGCATTTGTGCTGGCAGAAATGATTGATTTCCCTGTGCACTTTTCTTCCTTTTGACAGCACAGGTGCTTATGTGGTAGTGCAGTGAACTAGACAACAGAATTAATCCAGGTTTAATCCAGTTTAAAAGAAGAAATACAGTGATTAGTTTTGTTTTCACTCAGATCAGCTCCCTGACTCCGTTCAGTACACAGCTGTGTGTCAGCACATGGGAAGGAAGAGCAGGGGTAAGATTAGGGCTGCCTTAGGCACCAGCAGTATTAGTTTACAGAGAACATGAAACTGTGGTTTAAAGACAGAACCTGAAATGTCAGGAGCTTTCGTGAAATTGGCTGACTGAAGACGTGGCACAGAGCCAACCTAGGTGAAATTTTTTGAAAACAAAACTTGCAAAAAAGAACAAAACTGAATTAAAAGTGCTAAAAGAGAGAAGTTCACATGAGGCTCTCCTTGATAAGAACAAACACATCTCCTGATAGGAGTGAATTTCTCAGTATACTGACTCCATTATTATTGGGTTAAACAGAGGCATAGCAAAAAGGCAGGTTGGAAGTTACGCTCAGTTAGCGTGCAATGTGATTTGTGCACTAAATCACAACCTGCTGCATACAGGAATATACAAAAATATTATGCAATGCTACTACTGCAGTGTACCCCACGTAATCATAATACACTAAGTCACAGCAGCTACTCTGGCAAGACATCTCACAAGAACCTGATTTTGCCTTCTTAACATGAACAGTCGCAGATGCTCAATAAAGGCAAACTCTGCAAGCACCAAGTACTGATCACTGAAAAAAAACAGCTGTTAAATGGCTTCGTTATTCAGTGTATAGGTTGCAAGAGAGACAGGATGTTACTACGGTATTAGTTGAAGGTGATTTAAAGAAAAAAAACTAAACCACCGATTCAGCAAACAGCTAGCACATAGTACATTTGCAACTGGCTTACTACAACTAGTGTACCTCAGTATGCTCTTAAATCATGTTTTCCACATCCTCACAGTTCCATTTCCATTCCTCCTCACGAAACTGGCATAAACCGCAAATTTGTGCACATTACAGTCATCTATTAAACGGAATATTCCAAAAGAGAAGGAGGGAACAGTCAGGTCTCTCAGGCTGAAGATTTTCAGTTTTCTGAACTGCAACCTGCAACACCCATATCTGAAAAAAAAAAAAGGGAAGTAAACTGTTTATCATTCTGTTCCTTTATGTTACTTTAATGGTGAGGAAGAGTACAAAAGCAGAGTAATACAATGGCATAAAACATAACATCAGGGGATTAAAGCATTCTATTTCATCCATCAAAGGTGGATCAACTTGCTCTCATAAGTATAAATATTTTTTCCAATCATTTCAAATATGCAAGCAAAATCACTGACTAGCAAAATGCACAATTCTTTTAAGAATGCAATATATCAGGTTCTGGGGATTTCAGAAACTCTCTAAGGGCAGAGACACCTCTGTAAAGTATTACATCAACATTTTACTTGAGGGAAAACAAGAACTGTGTAAAAGTAGTAAACCATCTGTTGGCAGTGTCCCGATATTTTCTAGCAGTTAACTAAATACAGTTTTCTTTCTGGCAAATGACACAAGCTGAACACATTTCTGACATGCTGCATACCTCTTCCCAGGAATCCTCCAATATCACCCATTTCAAAATGGGTGAACACAATAAAGCTTGCAAAACTGCGAAGAGTTGTGCAAACTGAAGAAATTATGAAAAACTAGTCTGCTCCAGTGTTTTGTTCAAGGGATGTCATCATCTCAGGAATTATTAAAAATGCCATCCATAGCTTTTATCCCCCACTATGATTGCTTAGCTCTGCACTCCTGACAGAATTCAGGAGAAAAAAAAAGGCAAAAAACAAGACTGCAAACAGACCTTATATATTTGAAGACTTTTACTGTTCTGTGGTTTGGTTTCTTTTACTTTATTTTTGGTTTTTGGTTCGTTGTTGGGTTTTGGTGGGGTTTTTTGTGTTAAATGAATGGCTTGTTCTTTAGTCTCACAGAAGTCTGAGAAAAGCTGAAAGGGAAACTACAGGCTTTTTCCTCTCTCTTGATACTTTCATAGTAATTTGCAATCAGTGATCAGTAGTAGAAGTATTGTATTTCAGCAACTAGAAAGTTTCCATTAAACATGGAGGTGGTGAGGAGAAAATGTCTTGTCAAGAGATAGCCTGTTGGGCACAAGATACTCTTCTTTTAACATAAAAACAAAAAAGAAGATGCAGCTTTCCCCCTCTGCACTCCTTTCAGGGACCAAGTAGTGACTTCTTGAGGATGTGAAAGCTTTCATCAGGTTTATGAATCTGGACAAACCAGTAAGTTTTAGATTAAAATCTCTTACAGATCAAGTGTATGGGATACCTGTAAAACACATAGTAACATTTTACAGTTCTACACTAAATTCTGAGATCAACAGTATCTCCACAATGAGGGATGAAAGGAAAACCTAGACAGCAAAAACAAAAAACATCCTTCTCTAGTTTTTTCTATTATGTGCTTTTACATTTTCCCAAAAGAGAGAGATAGTGGAATACCTTTCTCAATGTTTTCACTTTAAATAATTACATGTGTTTTGCACATCTGAACTGAGATACAACTGAATACAACGTGGAGGCATAAGAAGGTGGACCAAACAGTGCCATTTGTATAAGAAACACCCATCTAAGAAGGAGGGATGGGACAGGACAATACAATACAAAAACCCTGCAACATTTGTTTCTTAAGTTTAGGAGTGATTCTGTGCTTCTTGTACATTTTATAGCTCCTAAGCGTGTACATCACATTTCATGTGTCAAAGTAGGGCTGTTTAAAAAAACAAAACAAAACATGCAATGTACTTCTTTCATTAGACTGATCCCAGAAGATACCGCCCAATCAATGTATCCGATATCCTTCCAACCTTAATCTCCCTTGCAGCTTTACTGTGAATAATTTACGTTGTCTATGAACAACAGGCACAGCTATGGACCCTGAAATAACATCATCTCTCAGTATATATTCATAGGCTTAAACAAAGATGATTATAGCACCAAGAGTACACTGAATTTAGAAATATACATTTTCAAATGGACTAAGAATTCCAATCTCCCCCCTACCATTCAGAAGTATAACTGACAACATCCACAGCAACAAATAGTCTGCAATGATTCTACGCCAAAATCAACTTAATATATCCCACATCTAGTGCAGAGCTGTAAACATTGATATTACTAACAAAACAACATCTCCAACATTCAAAACTGTTTACTGCCAGTAACCATCTAAAAAATCCAGAAAGGCATTTTACATGGCAACACCCTTAGATAAACTGGCATCTAACTGAAAGAACAAGTACATATCCCATACAGTGTTACGATTTTTATCCCACAAATACTTTCTGTAAGAGCAACAGGAAGAAACAGATTGTATCTTTAACTAAGACCTCTGAATACAACGAAAGAAAAAACAACTGGCACCCACACATCCCCGGTTGTGGTGTGCAGCCTAAAAAAGAAATCCATGTAGATATATACATGCTTATCTCAAATGCAATATTCTTTTTCCTGCCTAACCAGCCTCAGGAAAGTCCTCCACATGTGCAAAACCAAACCATCACTACGCAATAGTAGCGACCCACACAATTGCTCAAGGACAGAAATATCCAGTTGCAGGTTAGGAAAACTGTTCACAAAGAAATCAATCCAGTTCTGTCCTCAGCCAAAAGAATCTCTTCAGCCCCAGCTTATGCCAGTTTAGCTGTGGGATGCTGCCAAATAACGTGGTCGACACCCTTTATCTCCCTTTTTTTTTTTGCCGATTCACCAGAACACTAATGCCATACTAAAGTTTTTAGCTGCATTTAGCTTACATCATTACTATCAACACAGAGGAATCAGTGGGAATATGCACTACTTTTGGCAATAATCTACAGTTCACTGTGTTAATTCATTCTTGAAACTTTACCCTCACCTCTGCATATACCTTTAGAAACAAGCCTGAAAATGATGGTTTTTAAACTCGATTAATCTCAAATCCTAAACTCATGTCTCAGAGGCAATGATGTGATAGGGTCGGTTACAATGAACATATAGACTCCTCTCCACAACTTTGATCTTTTTCATTTAGTCAACCGCACACCACCTCTACTCATCCTAACATCACGCTTTATTCAAAACTACTAAACTACTTTGCCTTTCAAGTAGTCTAACAATCATCATAAGTAGTTAAAAGCAATTAGGTCCAGTCAGTAATTAACTGCTTATCACACCCCGCATCCAGAAAATTTTACAAGTATATCTTATATTAGACCAAGTGATCTCTTTGCTATAGACTTTTCCTTTCATATATTCTGCACACACAGAAGAACAATACAAAACAAAAAAATTCAGAAAGGTAGTTAGCATTATCTCCAAACTTGTAACCCCTGAAAACCACCCACCTACAAAATCAGCTACATTAAAAGAAAAAGATTAATTTAATAATATGAATTATCTAAATCAAACTTCACTTTATCTTTTCACACAGACAGTATGCAAATAAACATGGCTTCAGAACCTCATACTCGCCCATTTATTAGGCTAAACCACTATAACAATGTACATCAAACATGTTCACTTCATAGTGGCTAACAAGATTTAGCAAAGAAGCTTGAGAACTTACACAGGTGGCTTAAATTCACAATACATGTTCAAAACTTCCATCACCTAAGGATATGCCTGTATGTTTAAGGTAACTTATAATACATATAATTACAGAAGAATTTACACAAATACTTGTTAAAACAAAAAACGTACTCAAAAACTTTGTGAAAAGTGACATTAAGGTTCATTTCTGTGACTGGTTCATCCACATTAAAAACAGCACTTTGGCTGCGCATAATAAAGAAAAGTGCATTATTATTTTTAAATGCACAGAAAAGCTCACTACATCTGTCTTAACACTTGCAATCTAGATAGTAACCAGCAGTTACTTTTCACACAGTTACAGGGAGTAAAAGATATAGGTGAAAAGAATGTAAGTTTGCCAAAACAGTATGGGGCACAGCAATGAAACTTACAGAAGAGAGCAACTCCAGCTTCCAATGAAGAAGGGAATGGAGACATAGAGAACATTCATTGAAATACCAGTAAAAAATTAAGCAAGTACTGTAACCCCAAGTGCAAGAAGCCCTTGATTTAGAAGCTCTTGGCAGTGGCACAGTTACAAAATATTTTGCCACATGAGATTAAAAAAACCCAAAAAACAAAAAACCAACCAAAAAAAAAAACCCCAAAAAAACACTTCACATTCCACATAAGAAGGTAAAACTTGTTTCTTCAACCCATATAACACCTTCATCTCCTAGAAGGAGAGCAGAGAGAACCTATAATCTACCAGGAGACAAACTGAGTATGAGCTATGAAAAAAAAAGGGGGGGCAAAGCCTCACTTCTCAAAGTGCTACGATGACATCAGAACAGGAATGAATAAACTGCAGAGTAAAATAAATAAATGTGGAGTATATATCTCCTCATTTTGTTCAGCCTCCACAGCTCTCCCCTCATTCACTGAGGAAGTCACTTCATCACAGCAGGCAGATTGGTCAAGCCTGGTTTACTGTCTTGGCTCTTCCTACTCACCTTCTTGTCCTTCATGTGCCTGGAAATAGCTCCCACTGACAAAACGTAAGAGTCTGCTATGACTTCTTACAACAAAAATGGGGGGGAGGAGTAATATAGGGTAGGTATTCTGTCCTTCACATCGCTTACCCTGTTGCCTTCGCACCGTTTCTCAGCTGTGATCCTCTGCATGCCTTACCAGTGACTAGTGACTCAGGTTCATTAGACACTAATGCTCGCCTGGCTGCTGTACCAAGCACATCTTATGTTGTTGGCAGAGAGATTCAGCTCCAACAACAAAAAAAAGGATGGCATAAATATCAGTTAAGAAAACTGGATCTTTTAAACTTATCCAGTGGAGATGAGAAAGATCAGAATTTCTTGCTGCAGCCCTACAGATATGGTCAAGGATACGCATGGGCTAAGCATAACACACTTTGGTCTGTGCTTCTTAATTGCATTTTAAAATGAGAATACTTTCTGTAAAACACCCTGGGAACTCTACTTCTGTCAGAAACAGTATGTTGCAATTCCTGCAATGAGCATTTATCCTCGGAGTTTATTCTGTGAGCAAGAGGTGATACAGCCAATACTGGTGACGGTTCAGGGAGTAAGTCTGTGTATAGTTACTACACTATTTTGTTTCATAAATAGAAATTTGCCATTTCTGGGCAACTTCTCAGTGGAAAAGTAAACCCATTGTTTCAAATGGATTGACTTCAAATGGATTCTACCCCAAAATCTCTTTTGACCAGGGAAAAGGAGTAGTGTCCCCACTTCCTTGCTTCCCATCCAAGTACAAGAATATGAAAAACTTTTTTTTTTTTTAATCTTTTCCTTCTACCTGACCATCAGGCTGAGATAATCTGAAGACGTACAGTTCTCCTATCCAAGCGCAATCATAGATGCTCAGAGACAGGAAGAGAAGGCTCCTCCTAAGGACTTGAACAAAACACACCAGATGCAAAAGATCGCAGCCCAGCCAGGAAGGAGACAGTTCATTCTTCTCTGGCAATGGATATGAAATCGGGTTGTGGAAGAAGGCAGCACCATCCCTAACTAGGTTTCAGATATCTGAAAGGATACCTGGAGAAAAGCTGTTTCCTCTCCAACACTGAACTGAACTTATAAACACCAAACCTTGACTTCCAGAGCCTAAGAATTATTTTATTTTTTAAACCTGCAGTGTCTAAATAAAACCAAGCTATTGCTTCAGGAGCAGAATTGCTTGTTTCTTTCACTGCAGAAACCTGGGTGCTAGTGGAGACTAAGCCTGGACTCAGAAACACTGAAGGTGCTCCACAAAGGCCACATTATGGAGAGCGGTTAGGATGCTGTGAAATCCAAGCTTGGGCTTTACCAACCTGGACTACAGCTATGCCGGGGCTGGCTAGACGAAGGGATGACTCTGAAAGACACGGGAAGCAGTTCAGTGGTAGACTCCTGTGCCCTAATGGTCTTGCCAAGTACAAAAAAAATTATTTGTTCGTGCTTTAAGAGTCTTATCGTAAGTCTCCTTCCTCAATTTATGTGCAGCTATCTCCAAAATCTAATGTAAATAAAAGAAACTTTGAAAGTTAGAAAAGATCCTAAAGAAAAAATATGACCACGAGTGGGCCTATGACTAACAGCTGAAGTACAGGTTCCCACTGCTTAAATGAGACTGCCAGACAGAGAATCAGAATGTGGGAATATATGCAAGAGACTCAGAGATGGGGCCACTGACCACTGTGGTAACAAGACCTCAGGAAGCACATGGGAACCAGCAGCTGAGGTACAAAATAAATTAAGACTCTTTTAAGGGACTGGATCAGTTTCCATATAAATCAAATTTAGAGATTTAATAAAGTATCTATAGAAGGAAAGCTCAAGTGCAAGGTGATTATGCTAACCCAAATGCATGTACTTCTGCCAAGAAAATGCTATTCTCCCCTTATGAACTACAGCATCAAATCTGGAGAATACAGTTTTACAAAATCCTTGCTATTTCAAAACCTACTACATCTCCTACAAAATCTAGAAAGGATGGATTGAAGTATTGAAAGAGTCACCTCATTTTCTTCTTGTAAATAAAAGATAACTCAACTAGATAAAAACCTAATACTTCACAAATAAAACCTCATAAAAAGAAAGCGCAGCATAGAACAGCTTTATTTTCAACAACTATTTTCCATCTACTAGCTCCATAATACTGCTTTTCAAGTAGTTTGTGTTGAAAATCTGATTTTCTTCAAAACATTTCTGCACTACTTTTTCCCTCAGTGATGGTATTTACCCACATATAAATTTATGTCAAAACTGAACTCTTAACAACATGCCGTTCCTCATCACTCTTGCCATATTCTTCATACCTTCTCATTGCATTCAGATTCTTATTTTTAGTAGTATAGAAAATTTTGTCCAAGTCCCTTCAATCTGTTTAATGGAGAAGAAAAGGAAACTGTTCTCCTGGAAGAGAGCTCCTAGTATCATAAAGGCTCAAAAGTAAGAGGCCATGTGCAAGTGAAAAAAGAAGGCAAGTTTTACTGAGTTCACAATACAATTTTTCTGTTCAGAAAGCACAGTCTTCTGGTGATCTCATTGCGCTGAGACCAGCACAGTTCCCAAACCCATGACTCATTCCAATCCCAGAAAAAAAACTGCTGGGGAGACAGATGTTTTGTTTATGATGAATTAATTCCTTCAGTATGTCTTGTTCGTAAAAACAGCAGGCTTTACTTTGTGTGCAGAAGATACAAGCGTGATAGTCATGCTCCTACCTTACCCTTTTCTAAATACTATTGTGTTAAAACTGAAATGGCAGTGGATATTGCTGAAGCTTGAACAATTTATTTAGGAAAAAAGAAAACACTGTCTTGCCAATAAAGATTTGATTTCCCAGTTACGATCTCTAACAATGTGTAACTTCTAAATATTCAGGTTTCTGCCTTTAAAGTTTAATTCCATAGGTCTTATGCAGCAAAAACTGATACTGTTTGTGTCTTGGGACATAAAATTAAACTAAGACCCAAGTACAGTTTATTAAAAGATAATGAAATTAAATGGAATAACTGTCAGCATTGTTCAGTTTGACATCAAATCTCAAAATAACATTTTCATTTACAAAAACTTCTTAGTTAGGAATTTTTTAAAACAGTCTTTCTCTGGAATAACATCAGTGGAGTTATGCGAACTTAAGAGAAGTAACCCCTACCTGATGTTTGCCTCTTGCCCCCATTAAAAGAAAAAAAAAAAAAAGTATTTTTGTCTAGCCCTAAAATGCACAGAACCCCAGTACCAACCAGTTTGACAGAGATAAATTTACTCATGATGCACACTTGTGTTGTCATCACCATATCCTCCTTTGCACATGGCTCGTTGTTTTACAACACAGTACTTCCTCCTTCCTATCCGGTTTGTTTTGTAACAATACTCTCAGGTGTATCTAATTTACATCACAGTAAAGAAAACCTGGCACTTCAAAACATTAATGAAAGCTAAGTACCCATACCTTAGTGAAATCCATGGGACTGGACTATCTCCAAACCGTCAGAAAATCCTCACTTCAAATTATTTTATTTATGCTCATTTCACTAGCATTTAAGGGGATCTCTGGTCTTTACTCAATGCCCTAGATATTGTTCAATACTGCAGAATAAAGATCTTTCTCACAGCTTTCATACCAAATGCAAGAAGAGGCATGCATCCATGCAGCTGAAATGTTAACAATCTGGAAAAACCCTATGGCAATTAACCAACAAATGTATGCCTTAACTTATCTGGGCTACAGATGTAGCCCAAACAAAGACTAATAACTCTGAGAAACAGATTTAACTTGAGCTGGTGATTTAAGAGTTTAGTATCACTTTATGACGCATGTAACCAGGTCCTTAGTAAACTGTATGCTTACTTTGATATGAAAAATACAAACCCAAAAAAACCCTACTATAATCACTACCATCCTTGATTTTCTATTCTTGCAGTAAAGGAATCAACATGCAACTGTTGAATTCAGGGCTATTAATGGCATTGTCAGCTACCTGACAAAGCTACACAAGCCCAGAACAATAATGGTTAGAGGTCAGTTATACTGAAGCAAATTCCATACACCAGCATGTCCATCAGCTGGTCACTGCCTGATAGGCAGAGAACTGCTGGGTTTAGAGAACAGATTTTGGCATTCTCCTTAATAAATGTGAAATTTAGTCTCAGAGCTATGAAAAGCAGTATTAGAATTATGCCACTTTTTGTCTAGCTTAAATAAAATAAATCAGCACGGAAATGTCTCCCAAGTGGAACAGTTGTGGCACATCAGGGAAAATACTCTCACAAAACCGCTTGCTTTACATAGCACCCATAACAGCACTACTGACTTGATTTACCTCTGTACAACCAACAGCAAAAAACAAGTCATCTTATGCCATATAAAGTAAAATTACTGTGGAAAAACTCTCAGACATTTTTTTGTTACTGTAATCCATATGATCTTTGCCACGTCAATTAGATGAACAAAGTTCACATACTAATTCTTATTTAGCGCAAAAGGGAAAGAAAAGATATAGATGGAGAAGGGAATATTGGAAGTAAGTAACCCTTTCTTCTCAGCCAAGGTCTAAATGTAGACTACATCTAGATGTAAACTATGTAGATGTAGACTACTTCTGCAAGAAGACATCTGCAAACAAGCGATGACAAGCTGTTATTTCTATAGTATTCAATCTGACCAAAAAAGAAAATTAAATATTGAAAGTATCAGCAGGGATACATGAGTAGAAATATTAAAATTATACAGCACCTGTTACTGTTATAGAAAAGAAATTTACAATAAGTATGACAAAGACATAGCTAGTCAAATTTTTTAAAAGCTATGGTTTACATTGTCAGAAAAGATTGCCAACACGTTCACGATCTTTCTGTGCTAAAAAATATCCTCAGTCCAGCCTTCGGCATACCTGACAGCCACCAGTGCTTCTGCAGTCTTTTACTCTTTTCCTGTAAAACCCCTCAAATTTAAATAGGCATTTTAAACAGTTCCATTAGTTATTTTAATTTTACAGCTAAAATTTTGTATAGGTTTTGTCAGAACCCTGACACGCTG
>KZ505637.1:1848479-1868565 GCA_002844005.1 Limosa lapponica baueri
CATGCCAGTGTCCCTGGGGCCATCAGCCCCTGCCCCAGCCACACTGCAGCAGGGCCGGCCTCCAGCTCCCCACAGCCCTGCCCGTCCATGGGCCCTGCCAAGCCAGGCCCACATCCCGGCCTGTCCCTATGGCCCCGTCTGATGACAGTTCCTCTCAACAGGCCTGATCCTGTCCCCCACCTGCTGGCGGGCTGATCTCCGGGCCTGGCCTCGGCTTGTCCTCATCCCCAGGGAGGGGCCCAATGCTCTGGACGGGGGCTACTCTGTGGCCCTGGCTGCAAGCCCCAAGGGAGCCCCTGCTGCTCCTGGTGCCCCGGCCACAGGGAGCCAGCAGCACACAGGCACCCAGCCAGGTTTAACCAAGCCGAGAAATAAAAGAACAGCTCGAAGCCATCAGCAACTATTTGCACAGGATGATGTACATCAGCAACGGCTTGAGTAAACGTACCAAGCAGCAAGCAGGATCCAAAGCCTGAGCTGACTCAAGCCCTTTGTTATCACACAGTTATTCCAAGTCTCATTGTGACAGGGAAAGGGAAAAACAAAGGAATCAAGCAAACAAAATTGATTTTTACTTGCTTTCAGAAGGTTTTAAGTAAGGGACTGCAGAGCACAAGAAAATACTGTGGAAACTACCAGCAAGGGACAGCCAACCCATCAGAGCAGGGAGGCAAGGGGAAGGGAACAGAAACACCTAACCATTGCTTGCACGCAGTAATATCTCCAATTCAGCAGCAGTAGCCACCCCGAGCTATTTTTCTTTTTCAAAGAAAAGGTAATTATGCAAGAGACTGCCCCACTCAGCAGCGGGAAGGAAGACACACGCATATGAAACCTATACCACAGAATCAAAAACTTTCTGCTTATTTGTGGTTAGCAAGGGCAACAAGGACTTCAGAACTGCAGATGGAGATCTTCACAGGGAGGGCTGCGAAACTTCTGCAGAATGACAGCCGCAGCCTGATTTGACTTTGACCTAGAAAGGCTACAGAGTCTCCTTTAGTCACCATGCCTCCTGTAGGCAGAGCTGAAGTGACTAATGACATTCTTCGAAACACTCACCAGCATCACAAGAACATACTTAGTCCTTCTGACAAACTCTGAGCTGCGATTTAGTGGGAAAGAAAAATGATGCGAGCAATTTCTAGTCTAATCAGAGCACATTAAAAAAAATGGTTCAGTGACATTGGCAAGTAATCCAAATTAGATAGGAGGCAAAGGACCTGCCAAGCCTTGCCAGTTCTTCCACTCCAAGTCAAGATAATGAGATAACCACTTTAACAAGTGGCAACTACAAAGCCCAAGACATCATACCAGTGTAAATGAAAATTCCTTCCTATTCAGACACAATAGTTCATGCATAATGGAAGTAACTGCGAAAACCACAACTGATCCTTATCAATATTTATCAACATTCTGGGGGCATGATCCCATTCTAGTGAGAAGATAAACAGAACAGGCCAGAAAGGAGAATTATGCACTAAATGGTCTTGCTCCATGACTCAGTATGGTTCCCTTTCAACAAAGGTCAGCAACAGGCAGTCTTCTGA
Organism: Limosa lapponica baueri; assembly: GCA_002844005.1. Classification (NCBI taxonomy): domain Eukaryota; kingdom Metazoa; phylum Chordata; class Aves; order Charadriiformes; family Scolopacidae; genus Limosa; species Limosa lapponica. The sequence continues at coordinate 1,850,030 of KZ505637.1, forward strand.
ATGTCAGGGAGACTCTAGTCCGTAAACTTGAAGAAATTAAAAAAAGAAATAAATCCTTGAAGCTATAAGCATGTCTGAGCATTGTTAAAAGAGCTAGCATTGTTATTGTGTGAAACAGGAAAAAATAACATTTTAAATCAGATTTTTGAGCAATTTGTGCAGTTGTTCAGAAAGAGTTAAAACTATTTCACAGATCACTAGTATGTCTTACTATCAATAAGACACTGGATACAAACCTTAATAATTGAATGAATTTACCTCTTAAAATGCTGGCTACATATAAAATAAGAGACAGCAACTTCTGTCTGAACATTTATGAGAAATTTTGAGACCATATTTCATAATAATACTTGGTGAATTTCAAAGTTTTCATTATTTCCCACAGGTTTTCTCCACTTTTTGTCAGTGGACGTATGAAATGAAGAGCATAACTGTCCGCTGTAAACAAGCACTTATTGATAAAACAAACAGATTCTTCTTAGCCTTATCTGTTGCATAAAGAGGCAATGTTTTGAGATTTGAAAGAGAAAATATCAGTAAAATATAAACTAGCACCACTGCCAGACAAACTTCCAGTTAAGAATTACTCATAATAGAACATCACCAAAACTAACAGATCAACAATTTTATGGGGACAGAACTACAGAGTGGGGAAGTTTTCACTCTGAAAGAAGTTCCATTCATATTGAAAATTGGAAAGTAGGTCTGGGAAGCATTTCAAAAGATCCAGCCCCTCCTCGAGACAGCTCCAGCACACGTTTACCACTAGTATAATAAGCTGTTTTTAATGCCACCCCAAGGTGGCAAGTACCTTCCAGAGGTACTTTTTCTCCCCAGGAGATGAAACCAGGAAATGTCATCCCTAAATCTGTCTAAACCAAAGAGAACCCATCACTTCATGCATATTAAACAAAAAAAAAAAAAAAAAAAAAAAAACCAAACAAAACAAGCTATTCCTTGTATTGTTTTAATATTCTTTAATCCTACTTACTACTTATGTCATTTATACCACTCAAGCCTCAGCTGCTTCTACATAATAGTTCAAACTCACAAGCACCACCAAGTTGTCTGCCTATGCAGTGTATCTTAAAAAGTAGTAATAAAACTAGGAATCTAGCATTTTAAAACCAGAAACTATTGTCCGTGTGTCAATGTAAAATTAGTTTGAACAGCATTAAAAAAAATACAGATCTCAGTCTTTTAAATCCACATTTAAAACATACAAAATTCAAAAGCTTTCTATTTAGCATTTGATCATCATGTCATCTAGCATCTGACGAATCAAAACACTAAATATCTGTCCTTCCAAAAGACAACCATTTATTTATACTCTTTACAGAACTTACAGCTCATGTCTGCCAGATACATGTCCTGTTTGCATCACACTTAATTACATTGCTCTGCCAAGCATTCCTCTAGTACATCAACATTCTGTATTACACACCGGGTTCGTGCCCATACTTGTGACACATAAGCATGAGGTAATTGCAGTGCTTATGCACAGGATAAAAGGTACACAACAGACTCACAGGTCACAATGCATCCATGCTAGAATAGCTCAGCAGATTAGCAGCAAGCAGTACATGGCACGTTCTATGAACTGTAATTGGTGCTGCTGACAAGTGTTATAAGACAGACTCTTTCCCAGCTGCTCAAGACATCCCACAAACCCATTAAAAGCAGTACAAGAGGATTAATGCAATCTACAAGAAATCAGATGAAATTCTGAAGTGTCTGTTTGAAAGTGGATTTGAAAACTGTCATTTACACTGAAGTTGTCATTTTCATTTAACTAGAAGTCCACAATGAGAGCATCAAGCATCCAAAAGGAGGAGAGGACCAGAGACATGGTCAGAATATATTCATGACGAGAGATTACATGAAGCATTAAATGAATCCGGTCACTCTCCAATGACAGTTGAAAACAAATTAAAACCCTAAGATTCCAACTCAAATTAAATTTTTCCTTATGGTTATTTCTTCAAACACAAATTATGTGCATTCGTTCATTTACAAAATTTCTGCCCCACAGCAATCAAGCACCAGACAGAGCCACCAGTTTTCCTTCTTTTCCAAAATTAGGCTGAGACTGAACAGTTTCTGGGATGACAAAACATGCTTACTAAGCATTGCCAAAAAAGAAACAGCATTGTAATATTCCATGTAACTTCCTTTCAGTTTCTTATTAATTATTGAATATGTGAATTAGATACCTTAAAGAACAGCAAAAGAAGGTAATTAAAAAGCATCCTTAAATCGGCGCCAGTTACTGCCTTCTAGCACAATCACGCAAAACAAAAAGGTCATCTATGAGCAGAAAGCACATAATTTCCTTGAAGCAAAAGATATTATGAACTTCACTGACAAACAGTAACATTTTAGGCTAACACGTGGTTTTAGTAACACAAAGAAAGTGCCCCGAAAATACATTAAAAAAAAAAAGAAAAGAAAGAGACATTGAAAGGTCAATCTTAAAAGTAATTAGTGCTAATTCTTTTCCAAGTAAATAAACAGCTGGAAACGGAAAACATACAGAAATAAAACAGTATTTGGAAGTTCACCTTCATAATTAGTATCTTTCTACTGTCGCACAGAAGTTCCCATACAAGTCTGCATTTATTGACTTTTTGGGTGTGCTCCCTGAAGGAGAGTAACAGTGAGGTGACCAACTGCCCCTTCTTACATAATTTCAGTTCCAAAAAAAAAAAATCTTAAACTAACCAGATCTTTGAATCTATTTCTTCATTTCAAATATATTAGTAGACTGCATTTTTGATTACTTCATAAACCATGAACCATAAATCAATTCTGTTTGAAGAACAGTGTTTTGCTGAGAGAGCAATTTAGGAGTTTCACAATTTTAATAAAATGCCCCCACTGCTACTACTCAACAACATACCTTCAATGAGAACAGTAATTACTTTATTTTCCTTTCCTTTTTTTTTTTTTTTTTTTAAGGAGAGGGAGCAGGGGGAAAACTTACCACACTGCAATTACGTATGATCAAAGTTTGCAGTACAATCCTGGTATAACTTCAAAATATGAATGGAGGGGGTATAAGTAAAAGGGAGAACAAAGGCCTCATGAAAAAAACACCCAAAACCTCTTCAAATTACTTTTGAAGTTTCATAAACAAACTTATGTGGTTCTGCTACTACTGCTGTCCTCAGTGATGATGAAATCAAATGAATTTCATCTTCCCTTCATTCTCATATTTGCCAACACTTCAAACAGATTAAGAGTAGACTCCAGCCATACTCCCTGGCTATACCATTACTCTGCCAGCCGATTACAGGATTTTTTCATACAATGCTCTCAAACCCAGTCAGCATGGACTCTGAAGCTCTCACAGGAAGGTTGCCCAACTCTCTCCCTCCCTTGTACTGCAAAGATGATGCTAGCTGTGTTCCACACACAGAGAGAAAGAACTAGGTCTTTCAAACACGAGGTTATCTCCACCTTCTATTGGGACTCAACCTTCTCAAGATCTTATTTCCCAGTAGCAACCTTGTACAGCTGTGTTCACACTGAGGAGAGGTGCTTTCAGTGAACCAGCACATTTGGTGTCTTGAAGGTTTACTCTGACACCTGTGAGCCTGCCTAAAATAAAGGACAAATGTTTGCTGAGCTTTCAAATGCATGCAGTATTCCCTCTAGCTGTTGCAAATATATTAATTGCTTCAAGGTATGTGACATCTAGTAAGCCTAAGATACAAACACCCAAGGAAAGCACACATGAAAACTCAAATTGCTACTCACCTTATTTACAAGTTCCCGCTCTTCTACTCTAAAAACAGGCAGCTTTGTTAAATGAACTATGTAAATCAGACTCAAGATCAAACTCTAATGTTTACTGTTCTTTAGCTGTATTTGCTCCTACACAATAGAGTTATTTACTGCTCTGATGCCTTTTCACAACTGCACTAAGAACAATTCAGATCTAGTATTTCCTCGTACACAACTCTAGAGCTGTCTTCACCAGAAACACAATTCTCTCCTCTGTTTATTTCTGAAAGGAAAGAAAAATGGCTTACCTCAGGGGTTTTGAGCCCCGTTACAATACAGTGTGAAGAGCACAGAGCTGTGAGAACGTATGCTGAAGTCAAAAGAAAAATATTTTTAAACAAATTTCCATCAACTACAAACTTGTCTTACAATTGTTAAAATCTTATTCAAATTACTGTTAGTAATATTCTTTTGTGATCAGTACTCATCACTGCAATGTGCATGGCATTATACAACTTGTTAAACATAAAGGTTTTGTAGATTTTTTCTGGAAGCTTAACACTTTTTTCTTTCTTTAAAGTCTTCTCCTTTTAATATTAAGTTTTCACACTAATCATGCTATAACCTGGTAGGTATCCTGTTGCAAGTACTGGCTTTTTAACTACTTGTACCCAAGTGAAATTTGGTGAAGGGAGGGAATGGGAGATAAAAGAAAAGCAATCCAAGTGCATGACACTAGGATAAGGAGAAAGAACATTGAGAAGATGGAAATAAAAGAAGGAAAGGAAGAGAAGTCCTATTAATTTTCATATGAAGACAAGCCCGTAACAGGGATAGGATAGACTTACAGCGGAGAGGAAGAAAACCTGTACATGTCATACATTTACATAGAGCAAGGATCCTGTTCTATACATAATTAACTTTAAAGACACTTATGTTCTGTGCTCATTTTGCTCAATCCTGAGGGAGATCTTCAGGACAGACAGCTAAAGCCTCACAGCTAATTCTTTAAGAGCTCTTCCAGTAGCTCTCCCATTATGCAAGGAGGATTCAGCTATGCACTTTATCATAGACTTTATCACTAACAGAATACAATAAACATTCTATAAACAAAAGATAAAAGCAAAGAATCCAACCAAACAAAGTATTATCCATACCCTACAAGGACAGTAAGATAGACTCATTCAATTTTGCACACATTTGCTTTGCAAACGACATTTTTATCCCTACTTTGGTAAGGATCACTTATTATGTTACCATTATAGCTCTAACTTTCTGAGATTTGAATACGGCAAGTTTTATTCTTTAAAATAGACTACTCGACAGAATTCTTCCATCTTCAACACCTCAGGTCAAAGCAGGACCCACATTCCTCACTACAGTTTCACAACTAATTCCTGAGACATAGCAAAAAAAAACACAAAAAACAAACCCAGAAACTCAAAGGTCTCAATTCAAGCCTTGGCAGCTATGAGATAAACATTCTATTTAAAAAACATTTAATCTATGCGGAACACAGATGTACAATACGTATTCCAGGAGTGATGCTGAGACAAAATATAAATTAACAGACTATATCTAGCATAACTGGTACAATGATGCCATTGATGAATCACAACACATACAGATAGGCAAAGCAGTTTCAAAAAAGTGAACCACTAAACATTATCCTTAAAAGGGTCTGATGACACAGCGGGTACCTACACGTGTCTACATACACTTTCCTCTGATCATTTTGTGCTATGGTACCTGACCCTAGCTTTCCACAAGTTCAGATGTTTTCATCAAAATTTTACACCGATACTATCAGGACTGCAGTACTTAATTTTTATTATTCTTCTTTATATGTTAGAAAGGTTTCAAAGAAGAAAACCAAAGTTAATATCCCAGAATGCTCTGGGGAAAAAGAAGCATAGAATTATTTGCAAAAGAAACAACACACAAAAAAAAAAAACACACCACAAAAAAAGCCACCAAAAAAACCCCACTGCACAAAAAACCCCAAAAAACAGACAAAAAAAGCCCCACACAAACCAGAAAACCCACACATTACTCCATTTGCCTAAAGAAAGAAACATGCATTTCATTTGCAAAGTATACATGTCTTAAGGGATCTATTACTATTTGAGAACTATTTGAGAACTACTCTATTATAATACAGGATCTATTACTATTTGAGAACTTTGTCTCTCCAAGAAAGTTTCATACAGGAAGTATTGCAAGACCAAACAGGTAACTCTGGAAAAATCAGCATCTATAATGCAAGAGCCATGAGTGTAGGCACACAGCATGATACAAATATTGTTCTCACAAATTCTTAAAAGGCTTTCATTTCATTTTTACAAGAATACCAATTTGTCAAAAGATACATCATTATGAGAGCTGCTTTTAAATCCACACAAGAGAGAGATTTTGAGTTCGAGAAGGACAGAGTTAAGTGCATTTTGTGCTTTTAGCTACTATGCCTAGTGATATTTCATTCTTTCTTCAAAAAGCAATCTTTTGTATGGCCATCTGCACAGCAAGTGAAGAAAGTGAGAGATGTTTTTCAAATACGGATGATATCAGAGAAGTGTGGGTATAGCCCTAATAGCCAGATGCATACTTTGAATTCTTTAGAATTCATTATTTTTAGTTGCTCACTCAGCTTGACAATTCTAGCATCATTTCTAGCATCATTTATATACTTGAGAGAGACTATTTGCTTACGGTAGGAAAGAACAACTTCATAGGAAACCTAAAGAGAACTGAAAGATTTTCATCTGGAATCAAGCAAGGCTCTACTGTTAATAAACCTTCCGTAAAATCTTCCAAGAAATGCCTTTTGCCTCAGCTGTCCGTTGAATCCAACGGCACATAAAAAAAGTATTTATTCTTTCAACACAGCAGACCAATCAATAAATCATCTACCAGGATTTTTATTATTAATCCAAAACATAATAGTACTCAGACCACTTCCACTCTAAGCTCTTCTATGTACTGGTAATAAAACGAAGCTCTGCAAACAGACCATTGGTTTTATTCAGCTTCGTACTCTAGATAAGAGCAGATTTTTTACAGATACAAGAAGTTAAGACAATTCATATTTGATTTAAGTCCCACTTTTTAAACTAATATCAAACATCAAACAAAACCCCTGCATGTTATGGATATAATACAAGTTCATCTCTTTAAAAGCAGAGGTTTCATATATATATAAATGTCTGATTTATTATGTATACTAGAGTTAACCCTTAAAAAATAACTTTAAAGATGCACAATAGAAAGTTCAGAAGTATGATAGAGATATTACGAATATTTAAAGTGCTCAGACTTTTTGGAACAAGTCAAAATGCCAACCAGAAGAGGAGGCAGCCATACAGTGTCCTGTATCGTGTTATGCAGATAATACTACACTGAAATCAATTGTTCCTTTCAATGAAAGGTTAAAAGATAACTACCAGATCTATTTCTTTTGCCGTTTAATGTACATTGCTCCAATTTTAAGTTTTATTACATACAGAATACTCTGCACAGATAGATAGATATCTAAAAAATACAAATACTATCTCAGACTTGCCAGCACCCTACTCTGAGTCAAAAAACCACCCACCACGTCAAGTTTGCCTTCTTGTTATTTTTAGTGACCATTAACTCCTATTTTCTCCTTTCAGCATTGGCACGGCATTGGCTTCTTTTGGTCCACTACAGCACAAGGAGCAACCATTTAGTTATCTATCTAATATAACTCCAGGGCCCTCCCTCCCCTCAACCCTTATTCTATCCACACCTTTCCCAGCTTTGCATTTCAGGATTTTCTGGAACAAGTTACACAGCTCTGCTAGTTTAAAATGGTTTATTCCCAACAGCTATTATTTGCTCAATGTATGTGAAGTATTTCATATCCTCTTATCACAGAGTGCAGTAACACAGCTGGAAAGACCCAGAACATACCACAGTGGCATTTACAGAACCTTTTATCCCTTATCATCAGTAACTTCATTGTTTCATTTAAAGCATGCAACTCTCACAAGAATGACAGCTGAAATTTTGTGAAAGGGAAGAAAAATGGAAAGTAGAGAGAAATGGAAGCTAGAAAAGAAATGTCACATCTTACTCTCCCTAAAAGATACCTTCTTTTCAAGATAAGTTGAAAAAGCCTGATTATATAGAGAAGGTAACAAGAAAATGAGGAAAGGGAAGAACTAACCTGTCAGTGGAGGAAATCAATCTCTAGTCAGAATTTTTTGTCCAAAGATGCAGAAGTTTATGTTTAAGGTGAGGCATAACAAGGAAATACATGCTTACTAAGTCCCTTAAGAAGTTCCAGGGGACTGCTAAACTAGGTTTAAAAGAAAGATTAAAGACACATAAAAAGGAAGACAAGATGAGAAATGCACAAAACCCACACAAAATTATAAAGGCAGAAAATATAAAGAGTAAGATCAAACAGAATAGCACACAGCTGAGACCAGGTCATGGGAACGACCTGTATCTGAGGAGGACAGCCAAACCAGTGCTACTAGTTCATTAATCAGATAAACAACACTAACAGCTTCCACACCTCAGTGTTAAAAAGGCTAATCATTGCACCTCTCCATGTTCTGGTGGTACTGAAGTCTCACTTCACGTTTCAGACACGTTTACAGGCAGACTGCTGCACTTTCTGAAATCCTGTAACATCTCTTTTCCATTTTCAGAATAGTTTATTCAGAATAGCTTATTACAATACATTATATCATAGTTTGGGTTCCACTTTTCTGATTCCTACTACCCCCCCCCCCAGGGTAGCTCACTGAATGAAATAAAAAGCTTATTTCTCTTACTGGCAGCAAAATTATGTACTCACCCCCCCTGTTAAACAAACAAGGTTCTCTTTCAAAGCCGTAATAGACAAGACATTGTCACCTCTATCTCGTAGCATCCTTTTGGAAGGGCGAGGAAGGGGGGATGTTGAAACAATAAGGCAAAAATGAATATGAGCACTCACATCAAAGCTGGGGCACATCTTCAAGTTCAGAAAAGTCTACATGGTAGGAACATGAAATAAATCCTCATAGTGGAGGGAACATACAGAAAACTAACCCTGGATTTACTGCTTTGTCACCAGCAGGAAGTGAGCAAACGCACTCATGCAACTCTGGCTGCCAAACCAGGCCCCTACGGAACACCCAGACGCTACATCTTCACATGGGTGGCTTTTATTGCTCCACCTGTGAAATTTCATTCCATTCTGATGCAGAGACAGGGTACATGCACAAACTGTGTCAGACTACAGAGCAAGTCACAACAGATGCACAGAGGCAGAAAGTGTAATAGTCCATATACATCATTGCCTGGTTTACTCTAGAAATTTAAGTAACTTGTTTGTTATAAACTGTAAAGGGGAAGAAGTTTTTCTTACCAACTGGGCAAGATTCTCCATGGCATAAATGCACAAATTCAAATACCAAGGGACTTCAAATGCACACCAAGTTGATTTCAAGTCTTTCATTGAATTGCTTAAAAGACAAAATCTGATACACTGGCAATCTATAAAAATGGAAATAGAAAGATGCGTTATTATTTCAGTTTCACCACTAAAGTATAACATGACCTTAAATAACTCACTTAAGGTCATTTCCTCCAGCAACAAATGACTGTTCACCACACCCAGCTCGCAGATGTGTGGGAGTGCTCAGCATCTGGTAAGCACTTGTGGGACCTCAGGTGCCAGGCTGGTGCTGCAGGTGATGCACACACAGCTGCATTCCTCAGCCTCATCACTTCTCTGAGAGGGAGCTGTCAGGAAATCTCACTTCGCACTCAAACTGGTACCTGGGTTACCAGCACAGACAACACATTCCTGCACTTTTCCCAGTGACTAAATGGAATACAAAGAATAAATCCCAAATCTTACCCGGTTAGCTTATGAATAAACAAAAAAACTACTTTCACACACAAAAACCAGTCAATATTTAAAGTTACTCCAAGGTTTCAGATAAATAGCTTGAAGACATCAGCTATTACTGTTTGAAACAAGCACCTAATCACAAGCTATTTCAGCATCTTGACTATACGCTGCTTCACAAGCTTCCACAGGGGACAAACATGAAATGAACAAGTGTCTGATACCACTGGAGAATTCCTAGTTTTATTTACCCGAACATCCAGAAAACCTCAGCTCCCTAATAAGCTAGTGGTGGGGAAGAGGAAGCAGAGTTGCAAACATGTTCTTATCACCCCCCTAAGAGCAATGCAGAAGCAGTTATTGCACTCTCAGGACAAGAGGATCAAGCCTTACCTCAGCCCAGAGCTGCAAACTCTTGTGCATAAGCAGCCATTGCTACAAGAATGAATTAGAAGTACACAAGTACTTACAAGCACTTGTTACACAAGTAACTATAAGTAATATTGGACCCATGGCCATTCGGAAGCATGACAAGGCCCATCATAAGCAACTGTTCTCCCCCTCCAAAACATTACTGTCTATTTCACAAGAATAACCACCACAAAAAAAAAGCAGTTTTATTTTACATGACATGACTAAGACATATGTATGTGTGTGTATACATACTACATACAAAATATATATACACATACATACTTGTTTTCTTTTATGGAGAAAAGTAAGTAGAATCAAGACATTTCTTAGCTGACAGAAATTATCTTTGAAGTTTTCTTTTTAGGAGGTTAAGATGCACAAGTTTTAAAGAACACACACATTTAAAAGCTACCAGAGTCTAAAATATTTTAACTGCATACTTCTTGTCTCCTAAAATGAGACATTGTCTAGCAACTGAACAGAACCTGAAACTAGTCTTCTTTTATGTAATTCTTATAAGGATCTGAAGGTGCCCTATACGTCGCTCATATCTACTAGATTCCTTAATCAAAGTATACGTGTTTTGGTTTCGTACTCCTGTAAAGACTGGTATGCTAATCTTCTGTCAGGTAAGGGGTTTGAGTTTATAATCTCATGTCGGACACACAGATTTTACTTTTATTTTAAGATGTTAAAAGTCATATTTGAAATCCCATCACAGCATTAAAAATAAGTTACAGGTCCCAACTTCATCCTGAGAAACTTCACAGATCAATGAATTCTCTTACCTTCACAAAGCTTTCTCAAGTGACACCCTCATGCAACTGATCCCCTGGGCTGGGGACAAAAACCATCCATGCCTCAGTATTACCTTGAGAAGTCGGGGCATGCAGGGACAGTAGTGCGCTGATATGTGTAAATGGGGCGTAACCCAACAGACATAGCTAGCATCACCTAATGTGGTACAGGCACAAAATTGTATTGCCTTATTCTTAACTCACATAAAAGCTATTTCTGTTCATGCTTTCTAACACTACTTAACGAAGTAATGCCATTACTATTTTGTGAAACACTACAATGATCCAATTCATGCCCTCAGGGCTTCAAACTCCTTCCACTGACTACACAGGAAACGCGGACACCTCAGGTCAGAGGACAATCAGGTGCCTGAAGAAGACAGTGCCAACTCATATGAGTCAATGCAAGGCCTGACATAAAAGACTCTAGTTTTAAGCGCAGACTGAAGCAAAAATGCAATTTGTGTTTAAGTGCAGGTTAATTAACAGCTTTGCAAGACAACTGATTACCGTAAGAAAAATCCTTAATCGTACATTTGGATATTTCAAGAACAGATTATATATTGTAACTATAGTTTTAGTATCTGAGAAATGTATGTCACCTAGTCCAATAGTCAGATATTAAAGGAATGCCTGAAACCCACCCAAAGCAGCTCCATGAGAAAAGCATGCCTAGCTGCTCTGTTCAAGTCTCAATGAAGTCAACTAGAACCTTTTATTTCCACAGGAGCTAAATTAAGTCAGAATCTTCAAAAACCACACTTCAATCATGAACTTCTGTACGCAAATTTCAGACCCTGGTGAATTGAAGGTGATCTGAATACACTACCCTAAAGCAACTTCAGTCTGCTAATGTAACACAGTCAAACTAATTTGCAGAAAAATTATTAAAAAGATGTAAACATCCAGTCTTGGTTGCATTCTTCAAATACAGATCTTACTACATTACCAGCAACATGGGAAGTACCCAGCACTTCATACGCTGGTGAATCATACCTTGCTCCTCTGACAGTCACTTCTGAACAAGCTGCAAATGTATACAGGCTACAGTAAAACTGATGTTTTCAACATTTAAATGAACAGACACATTATCTCAGTTCTTTTAAGCTGGAGTTTTATGAAAACCAGTCAAGAATAATCATTCCCCAAACAATTTACTGAAAGTGTGTTTGTAACAAAATTGAACTTCTGCACTGATCAAGACAAAAATAAATAGTTCGGGCACAATTTTAACTAGCAATTCCATTCCTTCTGCCTAGAAACAAAATCACCTTTCCACCATTTCTAATACAGTACGGATTGTTAATGCAACCTGCTAACAACAGCAGAGCAAAGCACTAAGGTCAGAAGCCACAGGGAAACAGGAGGGAACATCAACATTTCTGAAAAGGCCTATGGAGTACTGAAAGGTCTCCATTTAAGACAGCTCAGAAAAAACATGTTAGGAAAATTTAAGGTCTAGAGAACAAGAACTCCATTCCACCTGTGAATGCCTCCCTGACCTCACTCAGATGTCTGCTTACAAAATAAAGGGAAAAGAACAAAACAAAACCTCCTAAATTAGTCTGTCTTAACCAGTGAACATCTGAGTTTACAAACATCAATTTCCTTTCTACATCTTCCAAAACAAACAAACAAAAAGCTAATCTTAATTTAGCTTTTCTTCTAAAGAGGTAGGTACAATAGATCTGCAAAAAAGGGACCTCCAGAGGCCCTGTCCAACCTCAGCTGTTCTGTGATCTTCTGGGTTTTTTTTTTGTACTTAAGTCAGATTGCTTTCTTCATGCAAACACTTCTGTGTAGCTATAGATTTTTAAATGACAAAATGAAGTTGTGAATTCTGAGTTTCAACACCTACCTTTAAACCTGTTTTTAGGAGACTTAGGGCAGCTGAATATAAGTTCTTTTGTTGGTCATTCCCAATAGAAAGATGTATAGTGACACCAAACTCCTTTTGTCCCTCCGCATCTCTTAACTTGCATTCAGTGAAGGAAAGTGGCAAAGGCACAAGTACAGAGCCCAGCTGCAGTTGCTGCATATCAGCAGGGAACTGATGGCCACCACAAATGCACTTGTGCATTGCCAGGCACAAGTGGAGCACATCTCATCTGAGCATACATCGCATCTCCAGTGCATGCTGCCGGAAAGGGTAATGACCCAACACCGACTCCTACAAAATAGTGAAGCGTATGCTCTTAGAGGGTAAAGTTGTTTATCAGCCTACAGCGAACATTTTCCCAAAACTAATTGTAGTGTTCATAGTAAAGTCACAAAGGTGCTAAAAGACTAGTCACTAACCTCTGGGCACATAAGTGCTTTTGGACGCTTTTTATTACAGTGTCAGGAACCTGCCACACAAGCTCAAGAAAATAAATGAACTAACCGGAACTCGCTCTAACAGAGTAATACTAATCTGTCAATAACTGATCATATTCTTTCTTTCTATATATGACTAAAGACGGTGACCCAAGCATCATGTACCTTTAAATGAAGGGAGAAAGCTGAAAGGCTCAGATAATGGCCCAGAAAGACAAACAATTCAAGAGGAAGCTTGTGAACATCCTAGAACTTATTTTAATTACCAAGAGGGAGTTTCCTAGTGTGGACTACATATGGCCAAGTGTTTGTTCTTCCCCTCCTCCAAAATACACCAGCAAGTGGAAAGGAAGAAATGGAACTGAAACATTTTCCAACTTTGCACTTCAACAATCCTTCAAAAAAATTTAAACAAACTTAGGGAATTACAGTTTTGGTTCTGTGAGCTAGTAATTGCAAGATACAAGAGAGTGTTTTCTAAAACAGCCAGAGCACACAGCACAGAATTCCTTGTGAAAAGGAGACCCAAAACCAAAATGCATAAATAACAAACTTGTTGGCCAGCAGTTACCAAAAAGAAATGGTAAATATTTACAAGATCTGTTTCACAGATGAATTGCAGGCGAGCACCAAATCCTATAAAAGTTACATTTCCGATTTTACCTTATATTTCAAGCAAAAGGAATTGTTTCCACAGCAGCACAATTTGATTCATGATTTAACCAGATTTATTTTGGTTCAGTTTAACTGGAGTAGGAGTAGGTTAACTTCTTGTACTGAAATGTAATTCAAGACAAGTTTATTATTTATTACTGACACAGGTTTAACTGAACTGGTTTATGCAGAGACAAGACAAACTGAACCTATCCAGAAACCTGTTCTGCAAAGCCTCTCCATCCAAAGCGCTTCATGTATAATCTGGGGTTTTCCCCTATCATTAACAGATCTGGCTGTAATTATACAACATCAGTTTTATGCTACTTGGAAACTTCAAAGATATAAAAACCCACATGCAATCTCTAAGAAAAGGCAATGAAGGGAAAGTATCTGAAGTTTACCGCACAAAATAGTCAAGGTAAGAAAAAACAAAAAAGAGACTTGGAGCTGGCACTGCCGTCATGTCTACAGCAAGACTAGAACCAAGTTTAAAGGGCAAGAAAGGAAAAGTTTAGCTTTCAATGCTGGACTTTAATCCATATGAGCACATAACAGTAAAAACTTTTAACGACTTGTGTTCATAACCATTGGTAAGAATTCTGCACCGCTGAGCGATCTTGAATGCTCGTAACACTCCTGTTTTATTAAGGAAATCAAAATGTTACAGTTCAGAAATGCCTAGATTTTTTTTTCCCTTAGGGCTGCTGTCATTGCATTACCACTAACTGTACTCTACACATAAAAGTCAGAAGCTTGCATCATTAAACACACATATATATATAAACCTAGGTCTTCCAAGCATCAGAAATCCAATATAAGTGCTATCTTGTAAAGAACACAGCCCACCCTTCCAAGAACATTACAGTCCAAACTGCTCCCAGACCTGCAGCACCCTCGCACAGATGGGAATTCTTTCCCAACACTATCTGCCAAAGAAAAAATATAAAAGGGAAAGTAGGAACGCATACTGTAATTGAGCTAACCAACAGTCATGCCATCCCATTTGCAAAGGAATTAGTATCTCCAGCACTTATGACAAAGAAGCCCTACAGCATTGACTGTGTCAAAGACCTCAGGTGCAGAGGACGCCTGCCTAAGCTTAAGATGGAAAAAACCCCACCTTAACGTTCAACCATGAGGTCCAGAGCATCACAATGAACAACACATGCCAAAAGTCATCAGCAAATGCACACTGGAGAAGGAAAATGGACTACTATAAAAAGATTTTTTGGGGTGGAGGGAGGGTACTGGCAGTTTTGAAAGAGTATAATGATTTTGTAAAATCGTCTGGTCTCTTTTCTCCCCTCAGTTACCCGGTGAGTACATTTCACAAGTTTATTTCTGCTATATACAGCCTCAGAAACGCATTTGCTTCCTGAGAAACCACCATTCATTTCTGTGGTAGCAGTTTACACAGAGTAGGGGAGGCAAAAAAAAAAAAAAGAAGAGGCAATGTCCTTCCCCTCTCCCCCCAAAGACCAGAGTTCCTCTCTTCACATCTCAGCCTAAATGTTCAGTGACATCATTTGGGCAGGAAAATCAATCCCTTGTTCTCTTGTTAATACATTTCTTGTTTTGAGTTGTTCTTACTATTTTGCTCTCCTCTTCTCCAAGTTTAAGAAATCTGAGATACAAATGTGATGTTTATTAGCGCTGATAAGACACGAGCTTTACCCTAGTTTGTGTGTCCCAACTCAGAACAACAAGAAATAGTCAAACCAAGAGCACGCTGCTATACAGTTAACACAGCACTGCCTGCTGCAGTCATATGCAAAAGCGTATTAATGAATTCACTGGCATATCTGGCTACAATACAAATTCATGCCAAGGCTTTCTAGTTCATCCATTTTTCAAATCCCCAACATCGCTAGAGACTGCCAATCAAGGACTAAGCAAAATAAGCGTTCTCTTGAAGGACTTGATTTGTCTCTGTACACACATTAGTTATAACATTCCTGTTTGGTTAAAAACAGGAGGAATTACTTTGTCTTACCATCATGTTACACAAACATAAGCTTCCAAACACAAGCTTCCAAAAGTGTGATTATAACACTTTTGTACAACCTTGGCAATTTTAACTTACCAGCTGTACACTGGAAAGGAACATGCAGTTACAAAGGAAGAAAAGAGAAAGAAAGAACAAATACACTATTATTTAGACAGCATACCTCCTCCCAAAACAGACCAACAGCTACTCCTTTCCAGAGTCAGCATTTCACAGAATTTTATTCATAATAAAACAGAAGTCATCCTAACCCATATAGTTTTAAAAACTGCATTTTTTTTAAAAAAGGTATTTTTAAGTTCTCTAAAATGTACACTTTAATCTACTAACAATAGTACAAACACAAGAGGTATCTATTGCTGAATCCATCTTATTTAAGATGCGAAACCTGAAGTAGCATAATGAAAAAAATATTCAACTAGGACAAGGAAAACACACCCCTTCATACTGGGGACTTTATAAACAGCTTATTTTTATATTATCCTCACTGTCTAAAAATCTCACGTACACACAAGAGTGAAGTGATCTGAATACACACCTGGAAGAAAAAACTGAAAATATTACTCTTTGGGCCTTCTACAGCACAGGTTATTGTGTTATCATCACAATTCCCTGACTCTAAATGTTCAGATCTGGACCATGTCTAGAGGGACATTCAGAAACTTGAAGATAAATGAAATCGGGATGAGAAATCAACGTGTGCAAGTTAACAGCAACCTCAGTCCCCCCAGCAAACACTCTTACTCAGGGGTAAAACACCCCTTGTTTTCCACAGCACAATGCTTCACAGACCTTTTTCCACCTGGAAATTCCTTCACCTGTGGAAGCTATCACAAAATGGCGACTTCCAAAACAGTCCTTTCACTCCACTCTAAAAATGTCACAGTATTTTTTATTTTCATTGATTTATATTAGTGCATCTTTAAAGGCACCATCCAACTTCTAAGGCATATTCTTAAAGAAAACCAAGAGTATGCACACGGGAAATTAGTGTGGCATGACTACACCATAACGATATTCCCCCAAGCAGAAAGGCCCTAAAACATTTCAGTGAAAGAGACCTTTTTCAAGTAATTTATCAAGCAGAATACCATCAACCCCACAGGAGATCATTCTTCCTAGGAGCAAGAAAATGTAAAATTACATTTCACAGAGGGTGAGGGAAAAAAAAATCCCAATTCACCATCATGATTATTCACACTTTTTAACTACCACAAGTATTCCTTCTGTGTTCATTACTTCAAAAAACATCATGTTTGGAGTTTTTGAGGCCTCATTAAAATAGCTAACTACACTTACAGAAAAACTTTGGGGTTAGAGGGTGCTTGGAAACTACAGATGTGGAAAAGAAACCTATGACTTGCTAACTCATCACCAACAAGATACAACTTCCCTGCCCCCTGCTTCTTCCTCTCTTCTAAAAGAAACGGCAGGTCAGAGATCTCCTCTACAGTCGGATGCTGCAGCTTTGATTAGATGTCATCATCGAAACAGAATTGAGATACCATATTGTCATCTTCCAGTCTTTCAGGGTGGAAAAGGGTAAGGTCCTGTCTGCCTCAGTAACATTAAGCACAGAGAGATGCCAGATGATCCCCATCACATGAGCAACAACTCCTAAAACTCTTAAGAGAGGTGTCACGGGTCTGTGGAGCCTGTTCAAGCAATGAAAAGCTGTAACACTAGTTCTGACTCACAAAAGGAAAACAGGCAAGCGGAAGACATACTAAAAGACAGCTTATATTTAGAGAAAGATAGAGGGATTTGCAAAGTATTATAATTCCTAAAACGTAAACTCCTCTGTTTGACAGAGAGCAAAATAAGATGAAAAAGGAATAACATACTTCTGTAAATAATAGTAAATATTCCCTTTAACTTCAGACTTCAGCAGCATCTGTGCAACACAAGAGTATAAAGAAGACAGATGCTGTAAGTTTTACTTTTCCACTAGCAACGCCAGTTCAAAGGGAAGTCAGGGCAGGCAGCGATGGCCGTTTCACTGGACTGTCGAGGTTACTCCTAAAACACTGTGCTGGAAGGAGACCACTAGATACTCTTGACGCCTGTGTTGCTCTTCGCCACCCGGAGGATCTCCCCGGGAGGAACGCCGGGGGAAGGACCAGAGCCGGGCTGTACCGGCGGCGCCCAGGCTTTCGGGCCGGTGTCAGAGCGAAGCCTCCCGCCGGGGGCTGACTGCAGGGCCGGGACCCGCCCCGCCGCCCCGCTCCGACAGCCTCCGACGGCGAAGCAAGGGGGGCTGCGCTGCCAGACGCGCCCCTCACCTCACCCCCTCCGCCCTGAGGACAGCACTCCGCGCCGCGGGGCCCGGGAACAGCCGCCTTCCCTCGAGGGCGCAGACCCGGCTGCCTCAGCCCGCCACCCCCGGGGCGCCCACGGCGCTCCTGGCGCCGGGACCGAGGCGGAGGACGGCACTGTGGAGTTAATCGTTAACTCGCTGCCCTGCTTCCCCCGAGAGCTCCTCCCGCGAGCGCCATGGCAGGCGGCAGCCCCAACGGGGCGGCCTCGCCGCCACCACCGAGGGAGCCGGTGGGCACAGTTACCCCCGTCCCGCCCCACGGCGACGGCGACCGCGACCCGCAGCAGGGGGGGGCTCCCGCCTCCACTCCCACTCCCACTCCCACACCCACACCCACCTATTCCTCGCCGCAGCGGCGCGAGCGACGCGCGGAGACCCGCGGGGAGCGAAGTGCCGCGCCGTGCCGTGCTCTGCCCCGCGGCGGCCGCCGCCGCG